>JAADKA010000043.1:0-463190 GCA_009982855.1 Lizonia empirigonia | reverse complement strand
AGGGACAGGAATTGGCATTGGCCTAGCAGCGTTCGACTACGCTCAACAAGCTCTAGAAACACACTACGAGACGCACAACATCGGCAAAGGCCAAATTGTATACAATGGGGAGCTAGAAGGCATCACTAGAGGCTTTGAACACGCTGCGACTGTAGCTGCCCCCTACCAGGAGATTCAGATCTATGCGGACAACCAGGCTGCTATCCATAGACTGAAGACGCCTCTAACCTACCTGGACAAGCGTGGCAGATACGCTGCGTAAAAGCAGCCAAACAGGTCATCAGCAAAGGAGCTACTATCAGCATTTACTGGGTCCCTGGACATCAAGACATAGCAGGCAACGAAAGGCAGACTGTCTAGCCAAACTAGCTGCCAAAAAAGAGGCCAGCCACGAACTCTACTAGCCTCGCCATGACTAGTACCAGGATCAAGAAGCTAGCAACGCAGGAATGGACAAAAGAACTCAAAAACTACTCCTCACAGGCAACACTACGCAATCCAAATACCTACTCAGCTAGGTACAGCTTGTCAATTCAGAAGAGAGTCAGAGTCCCACCAGGAACAAGAAGAGAGATTGCTAGCGCCTACTATCAGCTCAAACTTGGCCACGGATACAACAAAGCATACCTATTCCAGATAGGCAAAGCAGACCACCCCTATTGCAGCTGCGGAGCTAAGCAAACAGTGGAGCATCTACTACTAAGCTGCAAGTGGTACAAACAAGAACGCAAAATCCTCCAAAAATACGTGAGAGAATCAAGGCTGACTCTTGCCTCTTCTCCTACACACAACACAAGGAATAAAGGCTACTCTAGCCTTTATAACAAGCACAAAGATAGGCACTCGCAAGTGGCATCTCAACCAGGACGTAGAGGAATAACTTTCCTTTATATCTCTTTACTGCGCAGCAACTTTGTTTCCTAACAACCTTGCTTAGGCTAAAGCCCTCACCATCTCTTTGTATTTTGATAGAAACACTCCCTGCAAAAACACCCTTTGTATTACCAGAGCAGCTTAGCTGCTCTCGTCTTCCATAGTCTTCGACTCACATAGGACGTTAAACTAATAAATAAATAAATAAATAAAAAAAAAGACCGCAAAATCCTCCAAAAATACGTGAGAGAATCAAGGCTGACTCT
Organism: Lizonia empirigonia; assembly: GCA_009982855.1. Lineage (NCBI taxonomy): Eukaryota > Fungi > Ascomycota > Dothideomycetes > Pseudoperisporiaceae > Lizonia > Lizonia empirigonia. The sequence continues at coordinate 462,051 of JAADKA010000043.1, read as the reverse complement.
GCCTCTTCTCCTACACACAACACAAGGAATAAAGGCTACTCTAGCCTTTATAACAAGCACAAAGACAGACCGACACTTCACGACAATTGCCGGGTCAGCAAATCGAAACCAGCGCCTCCAGCATCCCAAAACCATTAGAATCCATCGCAGTACAACACAGAGAAGCTCTCTTATCACTCTCACAGCCTCTAAGCTCGTGGTAGAGGAGCGCAGCCAGGTGCAAACCTACAGTTCACGCTCTTCTGAGTTTTCACGTTCTGCGCACAGACCGCTCTTATCTTATCAGCAAAAGCACGATCCACCACAAACCACCGCAAATTGGACCACGCTCTTCTCAGGACCACTACCTAGACCTATGGACATCCCGGACCCTGGATTATACCAGAGCTCTAGAATCTCGCCAGCTTCTAGACACTCTACTCTGGACCCTGTAGACACAGAGTCTATAGTAGAGATGGACCTAAATGTCCCTAGCTCTCCCGACCCTCTAGGAGAGCTAGATCCTTCAACACACTGCCCTACACAATCCAGCTACGCCTTTACTGCCAATGCAGCTACTGCTACCTCCACAAAAGAACTGCTAGCAGTAGATCTGCTATCCCTGACGCTCTACGACCAGCCCCGTTCCAATTCACAGCTGCTAGCCGACCTTAGCCCAGGCACCAGTAGCCAGCACCTGTGAAGAAGCTCTCAGCATTGCTAGAAGCATGGTAATCCAAGCATCTGCTCTCGCCACATCTCGTAAGACCCAGACAGATCTTCTGGATCTGCTCGAAGTCTTTAGAGACTACACAGAGAATAACAGAGTCAACAAACACAGCGTCTCTGTCTTAGCCTCGCAAGTATCAAATCTGGAATCAGTATCTAGAGCAATTGGATCGAAACCAAGCTCCTACAGAAGCCAGCTTTGGCTTCCGTTCCTCAAGCCCTGCCTCAGCGCTCTACCCCTGCTGCCTCCACTCCTGCCTCTACTTCTGGGTCCACTTCTGCCTCCACTTCTGCCTCCACTTCTGCCTCCACTTCTGCCTCTACCACTACGGCCTCTTCCTACGCTACTGTTGCAGCAAAGGGTCAACCAAAAACAGACTGGCAAACAGTTGCAAAGAAGACATCTATCCCGACACCTAAGAACTCGCTTAGCACTCGCCAACTTGTCTTGCTCCAGGACCAACAAACTAGTACAAACTCTACTACAAACTCCTTTAGCTCTCTTGCTATGCGTAATGCCTTCAACGAGGCCTTTGCTAGCAAAGGAGTAAGCTCCCCTGTTGTAGCATCAGTAACTACTAGCGTAAAGAAGAACATTGTTCTGACGACTACACCCTCCTTCAGCGCCAAGTACCTACTTGAGAACATACAGATCTGGAAGAACATTACTGCTTTCAAAGAGGCGCTACCTATCCAGCCTTGGCACAAAGTAGTGCTCCACAATATACCAACCTCTTTCTCTACCAATGAAAGCCTAGAGGTGCTAAAAACAGAGATCTCTACATTCAATAGAGGGTTCCAGACTGTAGGCAACCCCTACTGGCTTACTAGCAGAGAGAGAAGACAAACTCAGCACACAGGCTCAGTGTGCATTGCCTTTGCAACAGAACAGGAGGCTGTAAGAGCTATTCGAGGCAGACTCTACTTACTAGGCATTAGTGTTAGAGTAGAGAAGCTGTACTCTACGCCTGCCTCAACACAATGCCAGAAGTGTCAACGCTTCGGTCACCTAGAGACGAGGTGCCTACACAGCACTGCCTGCAAAATCTGCGCAGAGCCTCACGCTACAGCTCTGCACAGATGCAACACCTGCGGCGCTAAAGGCAAGACCTGTGTACACACATTACCTGTCTGCGCAAACTGCAAAAAGGCACACACAGCAGACAGCAAGCAGTGTGAGATGTACACGGCTACCTTGAACGCGCCAACAACAACAGAATGTTAGACAACATAAGAGTTCTTCAGATTAATCTAAACAAGAGCGCCCAGGCCACTGAAAGCGCTCTTCAGATAGCAGTAGAGCTAGCTATTGATCTTGTTATTGTACAAGAGCCTTGGCTTGTTCTACCGCACCAGACGCCTTTAGATTTCTCAGAAACGCGCTCAGTAAACCACCCCTCGTTTACGCAGCTTCTACCTACTCTCCCTCATTCATCACTACGCCTCGCGTCCTTATTTACATCTCTCGCTCTCTTCAGGCTCAGGTGAGCCCTCTGCAAAATCTAGTAGCCGATCCAGACTATCTAGCAGTTGCGGTAAAGACAAGAAACTCCACCTTCCACATCTACAACCTCTACAACGAGCAAGACCAACAAGGCTCCTCGGCAAATACTATCGAAAGAGCACTATTGACAAACACTCTCTTACCGTCTTCCATTCTCCTAGGCGACTTCAACACACACCACCCTTGGTGGGACCCTCAGTCAGCTACTATCTCTTCTAAAGCTAGCGTGCTCGTAGACTGGATTGAACGACAGAATCTAGAGCTGCTAAACACACCTGGAGAAGGCACCTTTTTTCGCTCAAATATGAGCAGAGAAAGCGTCCTAGACCTAGCTTTTGCTACTCCAGACCTTGCAAGCAAGATAGAAGACTGGCAAGTAACAACCAGCATTGGCTCTGACCACTTTGGCATTCTGTTTGCCATCAAGGTTCCTGCTAGACACAACAACAATCTCTCTACACTGAGATATAACACAAAGAAAGCGAACTGGGACCTCTTTAATGGCAGGCTTGCTACAGCTATTGCTCGCAGCTCCACCCTCAGCAATCTTCATAGTCTCCCTACTGTCTCTACAGAATCTTCAAGGTTGCTTATACAGGAGCAGAACCCTGCTCTACAACAACAACTAGAGCAGCTTGGAAATGAGATTACTGCTGCTATCATAGAGGCAGCAACAGCTGCTATTCCACGACTAGCAACAAGGCCAAAGAGCAAGCCATGGTGGAACCAAGACTTGCACTCTCTACGAACTACGATGCTAAACAGACAACGCTTGTTCCAACGCAAGGTAGCTGCCTCCTCTATTGTAGAAGCTTTTCTATGGAAGAAAGACTATCTGGTAGCTAGAAACGCGTATCTGCGAGCTATCAAAGCAGCAAAACAGGACCATTGGAACCAGTTTCTGGAGAAGGAGGATGCGAAGTCTATCTACAAGGCAATGGCATATACTAAGCCGACTGCTAGTCAAAGCATCCCTGCAATCCAGTCAGCAAACAGGCTCGAAGAGTCGTTTCAAGGCAAATGCTCTGCCTTTAGAACTACGCTCTTTCCACCTCCACCAGCATCTAGCGCGATCCAGTGGAACACCTACCAACAGGGCAATTGGGATTGGCCAGCACTCACTAGAGCAGAAGTTCAAGCAGCCTGCTCATCTCAAGTTAAGAGTAGCAGTCCAGGACCAGACGCTATCAACCAGGAGATAATCACGGCCGCCTACAAAACACAGCCAGAAACTATCTTTCAGGTATTCTCTGCTCTCTTCAACCACGGCTACCACCCAAGTAGATGGAAGCAAGCTACTGGCATCATTCTAAAGAAGCCTAAAAAGCCCGACTACTCAGCGCCTAAAGCATACAGAGTAATCGCCCTACTCAACTGCCTAGGAAAAGTAGCAGAGCGTCTAGTAGCTAAACGTCTAGGCGCGCTAGCAGAGGTTTCGCACCTCCTACATCCTTCGCAAATTGGCGGTAGAATCCAGAAGTCTGCGATTGACGCGTCTCTGCTCCTACTCAACCAAGTGCAGCAAAAACAGAAAACAGGGACATACTACCTCTACAGTCTTCTTAGACATTAAAGGAGCCTTTGACCACGTAGCCCGGAATCAGCTACTTGCTATCCTGCAACAACTAAAGCTACCCTGCAGCCTAATAGCGTGGATCCAGTCTTTTCTCACAAATCGCCAGCTTCGGCTATCGTTTAATGGGGAAACAGAAGACTTTAGCAACATATCAGCAGGCATCCCACAAGGCAGCCCAGTATCACCAATTCTGTTTCTGATATATATCAGACCTCTGTTTTCATCAACCGTCAACTACTCACTTTCGTATATGGACGACCTCTCCATCTCTGCTTCTTCAACAAGCCTACAGAAAAACATACGCCTGCTAGAACGCGACATAGCTAGTCTCTTTACCCAAGGAGCCAGCTGTGCTATACAGTTTGACGCTGCAAAAACAGAGCTTATACACTTTACTACAAGTGATAAGGCTTCCGCAGCATCACTCACGCTCCCAAATCAATCTACGGTCACACCAAAAAAGACAGTCAGATGGCTAGGCATCTACTTTGACAACGCACTCGCATTCAAGGAGCATGCTGCTATAAGGATTAGCCAGGCCAGGTCAGCCTTCTACAGGATGTGCAGACTAGCAAACAGCGAGAGAGGACTCTCTCCCTACGCTATGCGGCAACTCTATCTAGCTTGTGTAACAAGTGTAGCCGACTACGGATGTGAGGTCTTCTGGAGAAAACAAACTGCCATCAAGAAGCAGCTACAAGGACTCCAAAACATGGCTCTTAGAAAGATACTAGGCACCTTTCGCACCTCACCAACGATTCCATCAGAGGTAGAGGCTGCGCTACCTCCGCCAGCGATCAGGCTTAACACTGCTATCAGAAAATACGCCTTCAGAGCAAGGAAGCTACCAGCTAGTCACCTAGTTCGCATCGCTATCCAAGCTCTAAACGAAGCCCTACAACCAGAATCAGACGCAGACACAGATGTAGAAGACCTTGGACGCCAACTCAAGAAAGGCCCGCCTACGCAACTCACTCAAATTGTTCAATCTATTCAGACTGCTGTATCAAGCCCTGAAGAGAAGCTACTCGCAAACCACTACCAGCCATGGACCAAAAATATGCCCTATACAGCTACACTCTCTACACTACCCAAGGACGAAGAAGCAGAGGCTCACAAGGCTTACATGCTATCAAGACTAGGAGACAACATGCTCGCTATCTATACAGACGCATCGTCAATCCAAAAAGGGACAGGAATTGGCATTGGCCTAGCAGCGTTCGACTACGCTCAACAAGCTCTAGAAACACACTACGAGACGCACAACATCGGCAAAGGCCAAATTGTATACAATGGGGAGCTAGAAGGCATCACTAGAGGCTTTGAACACGCTGCGACTGTAGCTGCCCCTACCAGGAGATTCAGATCTATGCGGACAACCAGGCTGCTATCCATAGACTGAAGACGCCCTCTAACCTACCTGGACAAGCGTGGCAGATACGCTGCGTAAAAGCAGCCAAACAGGTCATCAGCAAAGGAGCTACTATCAGCATTTACTGGGTCCCTGGACATCAAGACATAGCAGGCAACGAAAGAGCAGACTGTCTAGCCAAACTAGCTGCCAAAAAGAGGCCAGCCACGAACTCTACTAGCCTCGCCATGACTAGTACCAGGATCAAGAAGCTAGCAACGCAGGAATGGACAAAAGAACTCAAAAACTACTCCTCACAGGCAACACTACGCAATCCAAATACCTACTCAGCTAGGTACAGCTTGTCAATTCAGAAGAGAGTCAGAGTCCCTCACCAACACGACAATTGCCGGGTCAGCAAAATCGAAACCAGCGCCTCCAGCATCCCAAAACCATTAGAATCCATCGCAGTACAACACAGAGAAGCTCTCTTATCACTTTCACAGCCTCTAAGCTCGTGGTAGAGGAGCGCAGCCAGGTGCAAACCTACAGTTCACGCTCTTCTGAGTTTTCACGTTCTGCGCACAGACCGCTCTTATCTTATCAGCAAAAGCACGATCCACCACAAACCACCGCAAATTGGACCACGCTCTTCTCAGGACCACTACCTAGACCTATGGACATCCCGGACCCTGGATTATACCAGAGCTCTAGAATCTCGCCAGCTTCTAGACACTCTACTCTGGACCCTGTAGACACAGAGTCTATAGTAGAGATGGACCTAAATGTCCCTAGCTCTCCCGACCCTCTAGGAGAGCTAGATCCTTCAACACACTGCCCTACACAATCCAGCTACGCCTTTACTGCCAATGCAGCTACTGCTACCTCCCACAAAAGAACTGCTAGCAGTAGATCTGCTATCCCTGACGCCCTACGACCAGCCCCGTTCCAATTCACAGCTGCTAGCCGACCCTTAGCCCAGGCACCAGTAGCCAGCACCTGTGAAGAAGCTCTCAGCATTGCTAGAAGCATGGTAATCCAAGCATCTGCTCTCGCCACATCTCGTAAGACCCAGACAGATCTTCTGGATCTGCTCGAAGTCTTTAGAGACTACACAGAGAATAACAGAGTCAACAAACACAGCGTCTCTGTCTTAGCCTCGCAAGTATCAAATCTGGAATCAGTATCTAGAGCAATTGGATCGAAAACCAAGCTCCTACAGAAGCCAGCTTTGGCTTCCGTTCCTCAAGCCCTGCCTCAGCGCTCTACCCCTGCTGCCTCCACTCCTGCCTCTACTTCTGGGTCCACTTCTGCCTCCACTTCTGCCTCCACTTCTGCCTCTACCACTACGGCCTCTTCCTACGCTACTGTTGCAGCAAAGGGTCAACCAAAAACAGACTGGCAAACAGTTGCAAAGAAGACATCTATTCCGACACCTAAGAACTCGCTTAGCACTCGCCAACTTGTCTTGCTCCAGGACCAACAAACTAGTACAAACTCTACTACAAACTCCTTTAGCTCTCTTGCTATGCGTAATGCCTTCAACGAGGCCTTTGCTAGCAAAGGAGTAAGCTCCCCTGTTGTAGCATCAGTAACTACTAGCGTAAAGAAGAACATTGTTCTGACGACTACACCCTCCTTCAGCGCCAAGTACCTACTTGAGAACATACAGATCTGGAAGAACATTACTGCTTTCAAAGAGGCGCTACCTATCCAGCCTTGGCACAAAGTAGTGCTCCACAATATACCAACCTCTTTCTCTACCAATGAAAGCCTAGAGGTGCTAAAAACAGAGATCTCTACATTCAATAGAGGGTTCCAGACTGTAGGCAACCCCTACTGGCTTACTAGCAGAGAGAGAAGACAAACTCAGCACACAGGCTCAGTGTGCATTGCCTTTGCAACAGAACAGGAGGCTGTAAGAGCTATTCGAGGCAGACTCTACTTACTAGGCATTAGTGTTAGAGTAGAGAAGCTGTACTCTACGCCTGCCTCAACACAATGCCAGAAGTGTCAACGCTTCGGTCACCTAGAGACGAGGTGCCTACACAGCACTGCCTGCAAAATCTGCGCAGAGCCTCACGCTACAGCTCTGCACAGATGCAACACCTGCGGCGCTAAAGGCAAGACCTGTGTACACACATTACCTGTCTGCGCAAACTGCAAAAAGGCACACACAGCAGACAGCAGGCAGTGTGAGATGTACACGGCTACCTTGAACGCGCCAACAACAACAGAATGTTAGACAACATAAGAGTTCTTCAGATTAATCTAAACAAGAGCGCCCAGGCCACTGAAAGCGCTCTTCAGATAGCAGTAGAGCTAGCTATTGATCTTGTTATTGTACAAGAGCCTTGGCTTGTTCTACCGCACCAGACGCCTTTAGATTTCTCAGAAACGCGCTCAGTAAACCACCCCTCGTTTACGCAGCTTCTACCTACTCTCCCTCATTCATCACTACGCCCTCGCGTCCTTATTTACATCTCTCGCTCTCTTCAGGCTCAGGTGAGCCCTCTGCAAAATCTAGTAGCCGATCCAGACTATCTAGCAGTTGCGGTGAAGACAAGAAACTCCACCTTCCACATCTACAACCTCTACAACGAGCAAGACCAACAAGGCTCCTCGGCAAATACTATCGAAAGAGCACTACTGACAAACACTCTCTTACCGTCTTCCATTCTCCTAGGCGACTTCAACACACACCACCCTTGGTGGGACCCTCAGTCAGCTACTATCTCTTCTAAAGCTAGCGTGCTCGTAGACTGGATTGAACGACAGAATCTAGAGCTGCTAAACACACCTGGAGAAGGCACCTTTTTTCGCTCAAATATGAGCAGAGAAAGCGTCCTAGACCTAGCTTTTGCTACTCCCGACCTTGCAAGCAAGATAGAAGACTGGCAAGTAACAACCAGCATTGGCTCTGACCACTTTGGCATTCTGTTTGCCATCAAGGTTCCTGCTAGACACAACAACAATCTCTCTACACTGAGATATAACACAAAGAAAGCGAACTGGGACCTCTTTAATGGCAGGCTTGCTACAGCTATTGCTCGCAGCTCCACTCTCAGCAATCTTCATAGTCTCCCTACTGTCTCTACAGAATCTTCAAGGTTGCTTATACAGGAGCAGAACCCTGCTCTACAACAACAACTAGAGCAGCTTGGAAATGAGATTACTGCTGCTATCATAGAGGCAGCAACAGCTGCTATTCCACGACTAGCAACAAGGCCAAAGAGCAAGCCATGGTGGAACCAAGACTTGCACTCTCTACGAACTACGATGCTAAACAGACAACGCTTGTTCCAACGCAAGGTAGCTGCCTCCTCTATTGTAGAAGCTTTTCTATGGAAGAAAGACTATCTGGTAGCTAGAAACGCGTATCTGCAAGCTATCAAAGCAGCAAAACAGGACCATTGGAACCAGTTTCTGGAGAAGGAGGATGCGAAGTCTATCTACAAGGCAATGGCATATACTAAGCCGACTGCTAGTCAAAGCATCCCTGCAATCCAGTCAGCAAACAGGCTCGAAGAGTCGTTTCAAGGCAAATGCTCTGCCTTTAGAACTACGCTCTTTCCACCTCCACCAGCATCTAGCGCGATCCAGTGGAACACCTACCAACAGGGCAATTGGGATTGGCCAGCACTCACTAGAGCAGAAGTTCAAGCAGCCTGCTCATCTCAAGTTAAGAGTAGCAGTCCAGGACCAGACGCTATCAACCAGGAGATAATCACGGCCGCCTACAAAACACAGCCAGAAACTATCTTTCAGGTATTCTCTGCTCTCTTCAACCACGGCTACCACCCAAGTAGATGGAAGCAAGCTACTGGCATCATTCTAAAGAAGCCTAAAAAGCCCGACTACTCAGCGCCTAAAGCATACAGAGTAATTGCCCTACTCAACTGCCTAGGAAAAGTAGCAGAGCGTCTAGTAGCTAAACGTCTAGGCGCGCTAGCAGAGGTTTCGCACCTCCTACATCCTTCGCAAATTGGCGGTAGAATCCAGAAGTCTGCGATTGACGCGTCTCTGCTCCTACTCAACCAAGTGCAGCAAAACAGAAAACAGGGACATACTACCTCTACAGTCTTCTTAGACATTAAAGGAGCCTTTGACCACGTAGCCCGGAATCAGCTACTTGCTATCCTGCAACAACTAAAGCTACCCTGCAGCCTAATAGCGTGGATCCAGTCTTTTCTCACAAATCGCCAGCTTCGGCTATCGTTTAATGGAGAAACAGAAGACTTTAGCAACATATCAGCAGGCATCCCACAAGGCAGCCCAGTATCACCAATTCTGTTTCTGATATATATCAGACCTCTGTTTTCATCAACCGTCAACTACTCACTTTCGTATATGGACGACCTCTCCATCTCTGCTTCTTCAACAAGCCTACAGAAAAACATACGCCTGCTAGAACGCGACATAGCTAGTCTCTTTACCAAAGGAGCCAGCTGTGCTATACAGTTTGACGCTGCAAAAACAGAGCTTATACACTTTACTACAAGTGATAAGGCTTCCGCAGCATCACTCACGCTCCCAGATCAATCTACGGTCACACCAAAAAAGACAGTCAGATGGCTAGGCATCTACTTTGACAACGCACTCGCATTCAAGGAGCATGCTGCTATAAGGATTAGCCAGGCCAGGTCAGCCTTCTACAGGATGTGCAGACTAGCAAACAGCGAGAGAGGACTCTCTCCCTACGCTATGCGGCAACTCTATCTAGCTTGTGTAACAAGTGTAGCCGACTACGGATGTGAGGTCTTCTGGAGAAAACAAACTGCCATCAAGAAGCAGCTACAAGGACTCCAAAACATGGCTCTTAGAAAGATACTAGGCACCTTTCGCACCTCACCAACGATTCCATCAGAGGTAGAGGCTGCGCTACCTCCGCCAGCGATCAGGCTTAACACTGCTATCAGAAAATACGCCTTCAGAGCAAGGAAGCTACCAGCTAGTCACCTAGTTCGCATCGCTATCCAAGCTCTAAACGAAGCCCTACAACCAGAATCAGACGCAGACACAGATGTAGAAGACCTTGGACGCCAACTCAAGAAAGGCCCGCCTACGCAACTCACTCAAATTATTCAATCTATTCAGACTGCTGTATCAAGCCCTGAAGAGAAGCTACTCGCAAACCACTACCAGCCATGGACCAAAAATATGCCCTATACAGCTACACTCTCTACACTACCCAAGGACGAAGAAGCAGAGGCTCACAAGGCTTACATGCTATCAAGACTAGGAGACAACATGCTCGCTATCTACACAGACGCATCGTCAATCCAAAAAGGGACAGGAATTGGCATTGGCCTAGCAGCGTTCGACTACGCTCAACAAGCTCTAGAAACACACTACGAGACGCACAACATCGGCAAAGGCCAAATTGTATACAATGGGGAGCTAGAAGGCATCACTAGAGGCTTTGAACACGCTGCGACTGTAGCTGCCCCCTACCAGGAGATTCAGATCTATGCGGACAACCAGGCTGCTATCCATAGACTGAAGACGCCCTCTAACCTACCTGGACAAGCGTGGCAGATACGCTGCGTAAAAGCAGCCAAACAGGTCATCAGCAAAGGAGCTACTATCAGCATTTACTGGGTCCCTGGACATCAAGACATAGCAGGCAACGAAAGAGCAGACTGTCTAGCCAAACTAGCTGCCAAAAAGAGGCCAGCCACGAACTCTACTAGCCTCGCCATGACTAGTACCAGGATCAAGAAGCTAGCAACGCAGGAATGGACAAAAGAACTCAAAAACTACTCCTCACAGGCAACACTACGCAATCCAAATACCTACTCAGCTAGGTACAGCTTGTCAATTCAGAAGAGAGTCAGAGTCCCACCAGGAACAAGAAGAGAGATTGCTAGCGCCTACTATCAGCTCAAACTTGGCCACGGATACAACAAAGCATACCTATTCCAGATAGGCAAAGCAGACCACCCCTATTGCAGCTGCGGAGCTAAGCAAACAGTGGAGCATCTACTACTAAGCTGCAAGTGGTACAAACAAGAACGCAAAATCCTCCAAAAATACGTGAGAGAATCAAGGCTGACTCTGCCTCTTCTCCTACACACAACACAAGGAATAAAGGCTACTCTAGCCTTTATAACAAGCACAAAGATAGGCACTCGCAAGTGGCATCTCAACCAGCACGTAGAGGAATAACTTTCCTTTATATCTCTTTACTGCGCAGCAACTTTGTTTCCTAACAACCTTGCTTAGGGCTAAAGCCCTCACCATCTCTTGTATTTTGATAGAAACACTCCCTGCAAAAACACCCTTTGTATTACCAGAGCAGCTTAGCTGCTCTCGTCTTCCATAGTCTTCGACTCACATAGGACGTTAAACTTATAAAAAAAAAAAAAATAAAAAAAAAAAAAAAAAAAAAAGAGTCAGAGTCCCACCAGGAACAAGAAGAGAGATTGCTAGCGCCTACTATCAGCTCAAACTTGGCCACGGATACAACAAAGCATACCTATTCCAGATAGGCAAAGCAGACCACCCCTATTGCAGCTGCGGAGCTAAGCAAACAGTGGAGCATCTACTACTAAGCTGCAAGTGGTACAAACAAGAACGCAAAATCCTCCAAAAATACGTGAGAGAATCAAGGCTGACTCTGCCTCTTCTCCTACACACAACACAAGGAATAAAGGCTACTCTAGCCTTTATAACAAGCACAAAGATAGGCACTCGCAAGTGGCATCTCAACCAGGACGTAGAGGAATAACTTTCCTTTATATCTCTTTACTGCGCAGCAACTTTGTTTCCTAACAACCTTGCTTAGGGCTAAAGCCCTCACCATCTCTTGTATTTTGATAGAAACACTCCCTGCAAAAACACCCTTTGTATTACCAGAGCAGCTTAGCTGCTCTCGTCTTCCATAGTCTTCGACTCACATAGGACGTTAAACTAATAAATAAAAAAAAAATAAATAAATAAATACACACAACACAAGGAATAAAGGCTACTCTAGCCTTTATAACAAGCACAAAGATAGGCACTCGCAAGTGGCATCTCAACCAGCACGTAGAGGAATAACTTTCCTTTATATCTCTTTACTGCGCAGCAACTTTGTTTCTTAACAACCTTGCTTAGGGCTAAAGCCCTCACCATCTCTTGTATTTTGATAGAAACACTCCCTGCAAAAACACCCTTTGTATTACCAGAGCAGCTTAGCTGCTCTCGTCTTCCATAGTCTTCGACTCACATAGGACGTTAAACTAATCAATCAATCAATCAACAGCCAGAAACTATCTTTCAGGTATTCTCTGCTCTCTTCAACCACGGCTACCACCCAAGTAGATGGAAGCAAGCTACTGGCATCATTCTAAAGAAGCCTAAAAAGCCCGACTACTCAGCGCCTAAAGCATACAGAGTAATCGCCCTACTCAACTGCCTAGGAAAAGTAGCAGAGCGTCTAGTAGCTAAACGTCTAGGCGCGCTAGCAGAGGTTTCGCACCTCCTACATCCTTCGCAAATTGGCGGTAGAATCCAGAAGTCTGCGATTGACGCGTCTCTGCTCCTACTCAACCAAGTGCAGCAAAACAGAAAACAGGGACATACTACCTCTACAGTCTTCTTAGACATTAAAGGAGCCTTTGACCACGTAGCCCGGAATCAGCTACTTGCTATCCTGCAACAACTAAAGCTACCCTGCAGCCTAATAGCGTGGATCCAGTCTTTTCTCACAAATCGCCAGCTTCGGCTATCGTTTAATGGGGAAACAGAAGACTTTAGCAACATATCAGCAGGCATCCCACAAGGCAGCCCAGTATCACCAATTCTGTTTCTGATATATATCAGACCTCTGTTTTCATCAACCGTCAACTACTCACTTTCGTATATGGACGACCTCTCCATCTCTGCTTCTTCAACAAGCCTACAGAAAAACATACGCCTGCTAGAACGCGACATAGCTAGTCTCTTTACCAAAGGAGCCAGCTGTGCTATACAGTTTGACGCTGCAAAAACAGAGCTTATACACTTTACTACAAGTGATAAGGCTTCCGCAGCATCACTCACGCTCCCAAATCAATCTACGGTCACACCAAAAAAGACAGTCAGATGGCTAGGCATCTACTTTGACAACGCACTCGCATTCAAGGAGCATGCTGCTATAAGGATTAGCCAGGCCAGGTCAGCCTTCTACAGGATGTGCAGACTAGCAAACAGCGAGAGAGGACTCTCTCCCTACGCTATGCGGCAACTCTATCTAGCTTGTGTAACAAGTGTAGCCGACTACGGATGTGAGGTCTTCTGGAGAAAACAAACTGCCATCAAGAAGCAGCTACAAGGACTCCAAAACATGGCTCTTAGAAAGATACTAGGCACCTTTCGCACCTCACCAACGATTCCATCAGAGGTAGAGGCTGCGCTACCTCCGCCAGCGATCAGGCTTAACACTGCTATCAGAAAATACGCCTTCAGAGCAAGGAAGCTACCAGCTAGTCACCTAGTTCGCATCGCTATCCAAGCTCTAAACGAAGCCCTACAACCAGAATCAGACGCAGACACAGATGTAGAAGACCTTGGACGCCAACTCAAGAAAGGCCCGCCTACGCAACTCACTCAAATTGTTCAATCTATTCAGACTGCTGTATCAAGCCCTGAAGAGAAGCTACTCGCAAACCACTACCAGCCATGGACCAAAAATATGCCCTATACAGCTACACTCTCTACACTACCCAAGGACGAAGAAGCAGAGGCTCACAAGGCTTACATGCTATCAAGACTAGGAGACAACATGCTCGCTATCTATACAGACGCATCGTCAATCCAAAAAGGGACAGGAATTGGCATTGGCCTAGCAGCGTTCGACTACGCTCAACAAGCTCTAGAAACACACTACGAGACGCACAACATCGGCAAAGGCCAAATTGTATACAATGGCGAGCTAGAAGGCATCACTAGAGGCTTTGAACACGCTGCGACTGTAGCTGCCCCCTACCAGGAGATTCAGATCTATGCGGACAACCAGGCTGCTATCCATAGACTGAAGACGCCCTCTAACCTACCTGGACAAGCGTGGCAGATACGCTGCGTAAAAGCAGCCAAACAGGTCATCAGCAAAGGAGCTACTATCAGCATTTACTGGGTCCCTGGACATCAAGACATAGCAGGCAACGAAAGAGCAGACTGTCTAGCCAAACTAGCTGCCAAAAAGAGGCCAGCCACGAACTCTACTAGCCTCGCCATGACTAGTACCAGGATCAAGAAGCTAGCAACGCAGGAATGGACAAAAGAACTCGAAAACTACTCCTCACAGGCAACACTACGCAATCCAAATACCTACTCAGCTAGGTACAGCTTGTCAATTCAGAAGAAAGTCAGAGTCCCACTAGGAACAAGAAGAGAGATTGCTAGCGCCTACTATCAGCTCAAACTTGGCCACGGATACAACAAAGCATACCTATTCCAGATAGGCAAAGCAGACCACCCCTATTGCAGCTGCGGAGCTAAGCAAACAGTAGAGCATCTACTACTAAGCTGCAAGTGGTACAAACAAGACCGCAAAATCGCATCACTAGAGGCTTTGAACACGCTGCGACTGTAGCTGCCCCCTACCAGGAGATTCAGATCTATGCGGACAACCAGGCTGCTATCCATAGACTGAAGACGCCCTCTAACCTACCTGGACAAGCGTGGCAGATACGCTGCGTAAAAGCAGCCAAACAGGTCATCAGCAAAGGAGCTACTATCAGCATTTACTGGGTCCCTGGACATCAAGACATAGCAGGCAACGAAAGAGCAGACTGTCTAGCCAAACTAGCTGCCAAAAAGAGGCCAGCCACGAACTCTACTAGCCTCGCCATGACTAGTACCAGGATCAAGAAGCTAGCAACGCAGGAATGGACAAAAGAACTCGAAAACTACTCCTCACAGGCAACACTACGCAATCCAAATACCTACTCAGCTAGGTACAGCTTGTCAATTCAGAAGAAAGTCAGAGTCCCACTAGGAACAAGAAGAGAGATTGCTAGCGCCTACTATCAGCTCAAACTTGGCCACGGATACAACAAAGCATACCTATTCCAGATAGGCAAAGCAGACCACCCCTATTGCAGCTGCGGAGCTAAGCAAACAGTAGAGCATCTACTACTAAGCTGCAAGTGGTACAAACAAGACCGCAAAATCCTCCAAAAGTACGTGAGAGAATCAAGGCTGACTCTGCCTCTTCTCCTACACACAACACAAGGAATAAAGGCTACTCTAGCCTTTATAACAAGCACAAAGATAGGCACTCGCAAGTGGCATCTCAACCAGCACGTAGAGGAATAACTTTCCTTTATATCTCTTTACTGCGCAGCAACTTTGTTTCTTAACAACCTTGCTTAGGGCTAAAGCCCTCACCATCTCTTGTATTTTGATAGAAACACTCCCTGCAAAAACACCCTTTGTATTACCAGAGCAGCTTAGCTGCTCTCGTCTTCCATAGTCTTCGACTCACATAGGACGTTAAACTAATCAATCAATCAATCAAGACCGCAAAATCCTCCAAAAGTACGTGAGAGAATCAAGGCTGACTCTGCCTCTTCTCCTACACACAACACAAGGAATAAAGGCTACTCTAGCCTTTATAACAAGCACAAAGATAGGCACTCGCAAGTGGCATCTCAACCAGCACGTAGAGGAATAACTTTCCTTTATATCTCTTTACTGCGCAGCAACTTTGTTTCTTAACAACCTTGCTTAGGGCTAAAGCCCTCACCATCTCTTGTATTTTGATAGAAACACTCCCTGCAAAAACACCCTTTGTATTACCAGAGCAGCTTAGCTGCTCTCGTCTTCCATAGTCTTCGACTCACATAGGACGTTAAACTAATCAATCAATCAACTAGCAAACAGCGAGAGAGGACTCTCTCCCTACGCTATGCGGCAACTCTATCTAGCTTGTGTAACAAGTGTAGCCGACTACGGATGTGAGGTCTTCTGGAGAAAACAAACTGCCATCAAGAAGCAGCTACAAGGACTCCAAAACATGGCTCTTAGAAAGATACTAGGCACCTTTCGCACCTCACCAACGATTCCATCAGAGGTAGAGGCTGCGCTACCTCCGCCAGCGATCAGGCTTAACACTGCTATCAGAAAATACGCCTTCAGAGCAAGGAAGCTACCAGCTAGTCACCTAGTTCGCATCGCTATCCAAGCTCTAAACGAAGCCCTACAACCAGAATCAGACGCAGACACAGATGTAGAAGACCTTGGACGCCAACTCAAGAAAGGCCCGCCTACGCAACTCACTCAAATTGTTCAATCTATTCAGACTGCTGTATCAAGCCCTGAAGAGAAGCTACTCGCAAACCACTACCAGCCATGGACCAAAAATATGCCCTATACAGCTACACTCTCTACACTACCCAAGGACGAAGAAGCAGAGGCTCACAAGGCTTACATGCTATCAAGACTAGGAGACAACATGCTCGCTATCTATACAGACGCATCGTCAATCCAAAAAGGGACAGGAATTGGCATTGGCCTAGCAGCGTTCGACTACGCTCAACAAGCTCTAGAAACACACTACGAGACGCACAACATCGGCAAAGGCCAAATTGTATACAATGGCGAGCTAGAAGGCATCACTAGAGGCTTTGAACACGCTGCGACTGTAGCTGCCCCCTACCAGGAGATTCAGATCTATGCGGACAATCAGGCTGCTATCCATAGACTGAAGACGCCCTCTAACCTACCTGGACAAGCGTGGCAGATACGCTGCGTAAAAGCAGCCAAACAGGTCATCAGCAAAGGAGCTACTATCAGCATTTACTGGGTCCCTGGACATCAAGACATAGCAGGCAACGAAAGAGCAGACTGTCTAGCCAAACTAGCTGCCAAAAAGAGGCCAGCCACGAACTCTACTAGCCTCGCCATGACTAGTACCAGGATCAAGAAGCTAGCAACGCAGGAATGGACAAAAGAACTCGAAAACTACTCCTCACAGGCAACACTACGCAATCCAAATACCTACTCAGCTAGGTACAGCTTGTCAATTCAGAAGAAAGTCAGAGTCCCACTAGGAACAAGAAGAGAGATTGCTAGCGCCTACTATCAGCTCAAACTTGGCCACGGATACAACAAAGCATACCTATTCCAGATAGGCAAAGCAGACCACCCCTATTGCAGCTGCGGAGCTAAGCAAACAGTAGAGCATCTACTACTAAGCTGCAAGTGGTACAAACAAGACCGCAAAATCCTCCAAAAGTACGTGAGAGAATCAAGGCTGACTCTGCCTCTTCTCCTACACACAACACAAGGAATAAAGGCTACTCTAGCCTTTATAACAAGCACAAAGATAGGCACTCGCAAGTGGCATCTCAACCAGCACGTAGAGGAATAACTTTCCTTTATATCTCTTTACTGCGCAGCAACTTTGTTTCTTAACAACCTTGCTTAGGGCTAAAGCCCTCACCATCTCTTGTATTTTGATAGAAACACTCCCTGCAAAAACACCCTTTGTATTACCAGAGCAGCTTAGCTGCTCTCGTCTTCCATAGTCTTCGACTCACATAGGACGTTAAACTAATCAATCAATCAATCAACAGCCAGAAACTATCTTTCAGGTATTCTCTGCTCTCTTCAACCACGGCTACCACCCAAGTAGATGGAAGCAAGCTACTGGCATCATTCTAAAGAAGCCTAAAAAGCCCGACTACTCAGCGCCTAAAGCATACAGAGTAATCGCCCTACTCAACTGCCTAGGAAAAGTAGCAGAGCGTCTAGTAGCTAAACGTCTAGGCGCGCTAGCAGAGGTTTCGCACCTCCTACATCCTTCGCAAATTGGCGGTAGAATCCAGAAGTCTGCGATTGACGCGTCTCTGCTCCTACTCAACCAAGTGCAGCAAAACAGAAAACAGGGACATACTACCTCTACAGTCTTCTTAGACATTAAAGGAGCCTTTGACCACGTAGCCCGGAATCAGCTACTTGCTATCCTGCAACAACTAAAGCTACCCTGCAGCCTAATAGCGTGGATCCAGTCTTTTCTCACAAATCGCCAGCTTCGGCTATCGTTTAATGGGGAAACAGAAGACTTTAGCAACATATCAGCAGGCATCCCACAAGGCAGCCCAGTATCACCAATTCTGTTTCTGATATATATCAGACCTCTGTTTTCATCAACCGTCAACTACTCACTTTCGTATATGGACGACCTCTCCATCTCTGCTTCTTCAACAAGCCTACAGAAAAACATACGCCTGCTAGAACGCGACATAGCTAGTCTCTTTACCCAAGGAGCCAGCTGTGCTATACAGTTTGACGCTGCAAAAACAGAGCTTATACACTTTACTACAAGTGATAAGGCTTCCGCAGCATCACTCACGCTCCCAAATCAATCTACGGTCACACCAAAAAAGACAGTCAGATGGCTAGGCATCTACTTTGACAACGCACTCGCATTCAAGGAGCATGCTGCTATAAGGATTAGCCAGGCCAGGTCAGCCTTCTACAGGATGTGCAGACTAGCAAACAGCGAGAGAGGACTCTCTCCCTACGCTATGCGGCAACTCTATCTAGCTTGTGTAACAAGTGTAGCCGACTACGGATGTGAGGTCTTCTGGAGAAAACAAACTGCCATCAAGAAGCAGCTACAAGGACTCCAAAACATGGCTCTTAGAAAGATACTAGGCACCTTTCGCACCTCACCAACGATTCCATCAGAGGTAGAGGCTGCGCTACCTCCGCCAGCGATCAGGCTTAACACTGCTATCAGAAAATACGCCTTCAGAGCAAGGAAGCTACCAGCTAGTCACCTAGTTCGCATCGCTATCCAAGCTCTAAACGAAGCCCTACAACCAGAATCAGACGCAGACACAGATGTAGAAGACCTTGGACGCCAACTCAAGAAAGGCCCGCCTACGCAACTCACTCAAATTGTTCAATCTATTCAGACTGCTGTATCAAGCCCTGAAGAGAAGCTACTCGCAAACCACTACCAGCCATGGACCAAAAATATGCCCTATACAGCTACACTCTCTACACTACCCAAGGACGAAGAAGCAGAGGCTCACAAGGCTTACATGCTATCAAGACTAGGAGACAACATGCTCGCTATCTATACAGACGCATCGTCAATCCAAAAAGGGACAGGAATTGGCATTGGCCTAGCAGCGTTCGACTACGCTCAACAAGCTCTAGAAACACACTACGAGACGCACAACATCGGCAAAGGCCAAATTGTATACAATGGCGAGCTAGAAGGCATCACTAGAGGCTTTGAACACGCTGCGACTGTAGCTGCCCCCTACCAGGAGATTCAGATCTATGCGGACAATCAGGCTGCTATCCATAGACTGAAGACGCCCTCTAACCTACCTGGACAAGCGTGGCAGATACGCTGCGTAAAAGCAGCCAAACAGGTCATCAGCAAAGGAGCTACTATCAGCATTTACTGGGTCCCTGGACATCAAGACATAGCAGGCAACGAAAGAGCAGACTGTCTAGCCAAACTAGCTGCCAAAAAGAGGCCAGCCACGAACTCTACTAGCCTCGCCATGACTAGTACCAGGATCAAGAAGCTAGCAACGCAGGAATGGACAAAAGAACTCGAAAACTACTCCTCACAGGCAACACTACGCAATCCAAATACCTACTCAGCTAGGTACAGCTTGTCAATTCAGAAGAAAGTCAGAGTCCCACTAGGAACAAGAAGAGAGATTGCTAGCGCCTACTATCAGCTCAAACTTGGCCACGGATACAACAAAGCATACCTATTCCAGATAGGCAAAGCAGACCACCCCTATTGCAGCTGCGGAGCTAAGCAAACAGTAGAGCATCTACTACTAAGCTGCAAGTGGTACAAACAAGACCGCAAAATCCTCCAAAAGTACGTGAGAGAATCAAGGCTGACTCTGCCTCTTCTCCTACACACAACACAAGGAATAAAGGCTACTCTAGCCTTTATAACAAGCACAAAGATAGGCACTCGCAAGTGGCATCTCAACCAGCACGTAGAGGAATAACTTTCCTTTATATCTCTTTACTGCGCAGCAACTTTGTTTCTTAACAACCTTGCTTAGGGCTAAAGCCCTCACCATCTCTTGTATTTTGATAGAAACACTCCCTGCAAAAACACCCTTTGTATTACCAGAGCAGCTTAGCTGCTCTCGTCTTCCATAGTCTTCGACTCACATAGGACGTTAAACTAATCAATCAATCAATCAACAGCCAGAAACTATCTTTCAGGTATTCTCTGCTCTCTTCAACCACGGCTACCACCCAAGTAGATGGAAGCAAGCTACTGGCATCATTCTAAAGAAGCCTAAAAAGCCCGACTACTCAGCGCCTAAAGCATACAGAGTAATCGCCCTACTCAACTGCCTAGGAAAAGTAGCAGAGCGTCTAGTAGCTAAACGTCTAGGCGCGCTAGCAGAGGTTTCGCACCTCCTACATCCTTCGCAAATTGGCGGTAGAATCCAGAAGTCTGCGATTGACGCGTCTCTGCTCCTACTCAACCAAGTGCAGCAAAACAGAAAACAGGGACATACTACCTCTACAGTCTTCTTAGACATTAAAGGAGCCTTTGACCACGTAGCCCGGAATCAGCTACTTGCTATCCTGCAACAACTAAAGCTACCCTGCAGCCTAATAGCGTGGATCCAGTCTTTTCTCACAAATCGCCAGCTTCGGCTATCGTTTAATGGGGAAACAGAAGACTTTAGCAACATATCAGCAGGCATCCCACAAGGCAGCCCAGTATCACCAATTCTGTTTCTGATATATATCAGACCTCTGTTTTCATCAACCGTCAACTACTCACTTTCGTATATGGACGACCTCTCCATCTCTGCTTCTTCAACAAGCCTACAGAAAAACATACGCCTGCTAGAACGCGACATAGCTAGTCTCTTTACCCAAGGAGCCAGCTGTGCTATACAGTTTGACGCTGCAAAAACAGAGCTTATACACTTTACTACAAGTGATAAGGCTTCCGCAGCATCACTCACGCTCCCAAATCAATCTACGGTCACACCAAAAAAGACAGTCAGATGGCTAGGCATCTACTTTGACAACGCACTCGCATTCAAGGAGCATGCTGCTATAAGGATTAGCCAGGCCAGGTCAGCCTTCTACAGGATGTGCAGACTAGCAAACAGCGAGAGAGGACTCTCTCCCTACGCTATGCGGCAACTCTATCTAGCTTGTGTAACAAGTGTAGCCGACTACGGATGTGAGGTCTTCTGGAGAAAACAAACTGCCATCAAGAAGCAGCTACAAGGACTCCAAAACATGGCTCTTAGAAAGATACTAGGCACCTTTCGCACCTCACCAACGATTCCATCAGAGGTAGAGGCTGCGCTACCTCCGCCAGCGATCAGGCTTAACACTGCTATCAGAAAATACGCCTTCAGAGCAAGGAAGCTACCAGCTAGTCACCTAGTTCGCATCGCTATCCAAGCTCTAAACGAAGCCCTACAACCAGAATCAGACGCAGACACAGATGTAGAAGACCTTGGACGCCAACTCAAGAAAGGCCCGCCTACGCAACTCACTCAAATTGTTCAATCTATTCAGACTGCTGTATCAAGCCCTGAAGAGAAGCTACTCGCAAACCACTACCAGCCATGGACCAAAAATATGCCCTATACAGCTACACTCTCTACACTACCCAAGGACGAAGAAGCAGAGGCTCACAAGGCTTACATGCTATCAAGACTAGGAGACAACATGCTCGCTATCTATACAGACGCATCGTCAATCCAAAAAGGGACAGGAATTGGCATTGGCCTAGCAGCGTTCGACTACGCTCAACAAGCTCTAGAAACACACTACGAGACGCACAACATCGGCAAAGGCCAAATTGTATACAATGGCGAGCTAGAAGGCATCACTAGAGGCTTTGAACACGCTGCGACTGTAGCTGCCCCCTACCAGGAGATTCAGATCTATGCGGACAACCAGGCTGCTATCCATAGACTGAAGACGCCCTCTAACCTACCTGGACAAGCGTGGCAGATACGCTGCGTAAAAGCAGCCAAACAGGTCATCAGCAAAGGAGCTACTATCAGCATTTACTGGGTCCCTGGACATCAAGACATAGCAGGCAACGAAAGAGCAGACTGTCTAGCCAAACTAGCTGCCAAAAAGAGGCCAGCCACGAACTCTACTAGCCTCGCCATGACTAGTACCAGGATCAAGAAGCTAGCAACGCAGGAATGGACAAAAGAACTCGAAAACTACTCCTCACAGGCAACACTACGCAATCCAAATACCTACTCAGCTAGGTACAGCTTGTCAATTCAGAAGAAAGTCAGAGTCCCACTAGGAACAAGAAGAGAGATTGCTAGCGCCTACTATCAGCTCAAACTTGGCCACGGATACAACAAAGCATACCTATTCCAGATAGGCAAAGCAGACCACCCCTATTGCAGCTGCGGAGCTAAGCAAACAGTAGAGCATCTACTACTAAGCTGCAAGTGGTACAAACAAGACCGCAAAATCCTCCAAAAGTACGTGAGAGAATCAAGGCTGACTCTGCCTCTTCTCCTACACACAACACAAGGAATAAAGGCTACTCTAGCCTTTATAACAAGCACAAAGATAGGCACTCGCAAGTGGCATCTCAACCAGGACGTAGAGGAATAACTTTCCTTTATATCTCTTTACTGCGCAGCAACTTTGTTTCCTAACAACCTTGCTTAGGGCTAAAGCCCTCACCATCTCTTGTATTTTGATAGAAACACTCCCTGCAAAAACACCCTTTGTATTACCAGAGCAGCTTAGCTGCTCTCGTCTTCCATAGTCTTCGACTCACATAGGATGTTAAACTAATCAATCAATCAACACGGGCACACGATGTGGATCTGCTAGTAGGTTGATTGCCTCTACAAAGTGAGATACTGCGTGAGGAGCTCCGGAGGGGCAGCCTCACGACGATATTTAGTAGGGATGACTAAGCCTGTGGCTTAGCGCGTAGCTGGTGGGCCCGTGCGGGAACACCAACCCAGAGGTCGTGGGTTCGATCCGTCACACTACCCCCCCCTTCAAAAAGAGCAGTTCCATCGCTCAAATCTGCAAAAATCCTCCATGTGCCAGACTTCTCGAAAGCTACGTCGGCCAAACATGTACCAAGTGGGTTCACTAAAGCTATACCCTGCCCAAAACCCCATTGTCTATCCTGTATTACCATTGCAGTCGTGGTCGCGCGTGTTGGGTGGTGCGAGGGTCGTCGTGGAGAGGTGGGTTGCTGAGTATCGCAAGTTTGAGAGAGCGCGTCGTGATGCCTCGAGCAAGTCCGTCAACTGAGCACAACCAGGCCTCGTCCGCCGCGGCTAACGAGCGCACCTGGTCCTCTATCCACAGACTTGATCGTGACATCCTTGACACAGGTTGGCTTGTGACCCTCGTGGGTGCCGGAAGCGGGTTCCGTCCTCGAATAGTCGACTAAGTTGGCAGTAGCGGCGACCTTCTCGAGCGCGGAGACGTGTGCGTCGAGGTGGGACGTGATCGCTTGCCTACCAAAACCGTTTGTCTGTCAAGGGGTCCGTCGTCGCGACAGCTCTGCGAGGGTCATCATCACCAGGTCCTGTTTGCTTGTCAGCGTTGCGAAACTCTTGTGTGGACCTGGGGACTTCGGGTGTAGTTGATGGAAAGTCTCCACTAGTGCAGCCGAGCCGACCAGGTTCATGTATGGCTCCCAGGACGGGTTGTCAGGTCCAACAGGGTAGTTAGACCACTTCACGTAGTACTGCAGGAGACCCTTGCGACCGCGGTTACCAGGGTCACTCTCGCGCTGGTTGATGCGCGATTTCAATATCTCCTCAACGTAGTACTCGTTGTCGTCGTCGATGTCGGGGTCAGCGAGCTGGGCGTCATCGTCGTCGTCATGGGTCTGATGTGGCAGCGGATCGCCCTCGTACAAGTGGAGGAGCCACGGATGGAACACGTTGTGCATCTTGCCAAGTCCAGGTGGCAATTCCACCTCATACGCCATATTGTCAATTGCGCGCACAATTCTGAACGGGCCGCGGTTCTTGAAGTCCAGTGACGGGCTGGGGCGAGTTGTGCGTATGTGTCTCGCGTCGACCATGACCAGATCTCCAACGCGGAACTCTGGTGCAGGTAGTCGACCGTCGTTGGCGTATTGTGCTTGCTTGGCTTGGGCCCATTTTAGTTCTGACCGTAGTTGAACGCGCAGCTTATCAAGCTTTTCAGCGAAGCGATCAGCGTCTTGGCGGTCGCGCTTTGCCGGCGTGCTGAGTGAGGGTGACAGAGGTATGGGCGGCTCTAAACCCGAGCGCGGGTCATATCCTTTGGTGAGCCGGAAGGCAGTAGTACCGGTGCTGGCGCTGACCGTATTGTTGGCTTCAAACTCTGCCATTGGTAAGAAGAGAGCCCAGTTGTCTTGTTCGTAATTCACGTAGGCGCGGAGGTACTGCTTCAGATATGCGTTGGCGTTCTCTGTCTGACCGTCGGTTTCCGGGTGAAACGCCGTAGAGAGCTTGGGCTTGGTTCCCAAGCGTTGGCACAGGCGGGTCCAAAAGTGGGAGACGAATTGTGCTCCGCGGTCACTGATGATCTCCTCTGGGTACCCTTCCTCGCGCCACACGTACTCAACAAATGCGCGTACCAATGTGTCTACTTTCAGGTCTGTGACAGGAATGAACTTCTTCTTCTTACTCAGTCGGTCCACAATGACAAGGATGTCAGTGTAAGTGCGTCCATTATCCGTGCATGGGGGAAGGTGAGTAATATAGTCCATAGAGATGCTACTCCAGTACCGATCAGGTATTGGTAGCGGATGGAGTAGTCCATGTTTGCCGTCCCTGTAAGGTTTTGACTTTCTGCACATGATACATGCTTTTACGTATCGCGATACGTCGTTAATCATCTTGGGCCAGTAGTACCATCGACTAACGTTGTCGTAGCTGCCGTGTTTGCCGCTATGGCCTCCGCACAAGGATCGGTGAGCTGTCTCTAGCACGCGGGTACGCAGAGAGCCTTCAGGGACGTAGACTTTATTCCGAACGAACAGAAGTCCATCATCCCACTTACAGTCGCCTAATTCGAGGCGCAGTCGGGCGGGACCGTGTATCAGTTCGTGAGGGATGCGTCGGTGGCCTGCTTCCTTAGCCTTGATGATTATTGTGGCCACAGGGTCGCTTGCATAAGCATCCTTGATATCTTGTATGATGGTGCCATCAGCAGCCTGCGGGGTGTCGTCTGTCGGAGTCGCTGAGGTAGCGTTCAACCCGAACAAAGTTTGCTCGCTGAAATCCTCCGCTTCTGCGTCACAGTACATCATGTGCGCGAGCTCTACCGGTGAGTATGACAGCTGTCCTTGTGTTGCCTGGGCGAGGTGGATGGCGTGCCTGGCGCCACCATCCTGATGGCAGCGCAGAGTGGCAACTCTGGCTTGTGGATCAACCTTGTGAGGTTTGATGAGCACTTGCATCTGGTGACGAGTGCGAGCGTCATCCCCCTCCGGTAAGTCGCCAGGACGCCTAGTCAACGCGTCAGGCTTGGTGCCTTGCTTGCCCGGTCGGTATTTGATGCGAAAGTTGAACTCAGAGAGAAACTCAGCCCATCGCGCCTGTCGGCGATTGAGGCGCTTCGTGGTCATAAAGGTCTGTAAGGCCTGATGATCAGACAACACTTGGATAGGGTCGTCTGTCCCAGCAAGTTCAAAACGCCATTCTTCAAACGCCTTCACGATAGCCAACAGTTCCTTGTCATAGATTTCGTAGTTGCACTCAGCCGGACTCATCTTGTGAGACAAGAACGCGACCGGTCGCAATACGCCGTCGACCATCTGCGACAGTATGGCGGCGGTGACGAAATCCGATGCGTCCGTCTCAAGCCACGTTTCTCTGTCGGGGTCAAAGTGGGTGAGTATACCTGCTGTCCGGAACGCATCCTTGAGTCGCTGAAAGGACCGTACCTCCGGTCCATCTGGCGCCAGTGGGAACATGGCAGGTCCCCCGTCGCCCGTTAACGCGGTCAACGGTTTTGCGATGTAGGAGAATCCTTTTATAAAGCGGCGGTAGAAGTTGGCAAACCCAAGGAATGATTGCACGTCCTTGACGTTGCGCGGCGTCTGCCAGGCCAGCACTGTGGAGACCTTCTCCGGATCCATCTCAATACCATCGGTGGTGAGGATGAGGCCGAGGTACTTAACGCGTTTGACTTTGAACTTGCACTTCGTGGCATCCAGATACAGGCCAGCTGCTTTGAGCTTACGCAGTACCTGGAGTACGTGTGTCTCGTGATCATCCTCGTTTTCGCTATAGATCAGCACGTCGTCAAGATATGCCGTGCATATGTGATCGAGGTGGTCGCGCAGTGTTTCATTGATAAAGGTCTGAAAGGTGCCCGGGGCGTTGCATAGGCCAAATGGCATCACGAGATATTCGTATAGCCCGTACCGAGTGAGGAATGCTGTTTTCTCTTCATCGCCGTCAGCCATGCGGACCGTGTTGAACGCCGCGATAACATCGACGATGCTCATCATCTGTACTTTCGCCATCCGGGCTAGGGTCTCTTTAATGGCAGGCGGCGCGTTGCGGTTCTTCCGTGTGACACTGTTCAATTGACGATAGTCCACGCAGATACGTAACCCTCCTCCTGGCTTCTTGACAACCAGGACGGGAGAGGCGTATGGCGACGTGCTGGGACGTATGAACCCTTTTAATATCATGTCGTCGATATATGCCTTCACCGCTTTAGTCTCAGTGCGTGTGAGCCCATACATCACCGGCTTGGGTGCTCCAGTGTTAGGTTCTTGCGTGATAGCGTGGTCCACTCCAGCGCGGCGCGGCGGGAGTTGGTCCGCAAGCTTCGGATTGAACAGGTCAAGAAGGTTCTTGTCTTTGCAGATAAAGTCTGGGACCAGAGCTCTGATCTCGGCTTCTGTCATGGGCGGCCTCTCTATCTTATCCATGTATTTCTCAAAGTCAGCCTGCGTGATAGCTGCGATACGAGCGACATTGTTGGCATCTGGGACGCCGTCATGGACCGGGTCCTGTTGTAACTTCTCCCAGTGGTGTGGTTCCAACCAAGTCACTCGCGCAGGGTCGCGCGCGGCCATGAGACACGCTGCTCTTGCCGAAACCATATTGACCACTCCAGCAGTTGTAGATCGTCGTGTATCGCTGTTGGGCGGCCGGTCGACGTAAACGGTTTCGTGGAGACCTTCGTGAAGGCAATTCAGTTTGCATGAGGCCACGTGGAAGTGCATTGACCGGGGGCTAAAGCCGATAGCAGGGTTGTGGTCCTCTAACCAGTTCATGCCCAGGATAAGTTCGTACTTGCCGATATGGGTCACGTAGCACAGTACGTTCGCGGTGTGACTACCATGGCGTACTCTAACGTCCACAGCTTGTGTGAGCTGGTCAACTTCTCCCCCGTCTGCTAGCGATAAGCGGATCGGTTTTGTGACCTTCATTATGGTATAGCCATGCTGCTTCACCCAGCGATGGCTGACAAAGCTGGCGCTTGCGCCGGTGTCCACAAGACTCGTAGTCTTCCTCCATCCTCTCTGTGTATGTATGTGGCTCGGGAATTCCAACTGTCGTCGGACGTCGATGGTAGGGTTCGGTTGGAGGGAGATGGTGGAGACATAGTGTGTGGACGACTCGGCATCGTCAACTTGGGGAGCGGCGAGCTCGGAAGCGGCGATCTCGAGGCGGCGATGATGATCGCGGAGTCGCTGTGTGTGTTCTCGAGCTGTACGCCAAACGTGCTCCTGTGCGCGGTTTTGCGCAGGAGCGTCTAGTTTTCCGACAGGTCGTGACCGACAAGGTAGCCCTCGTCATCCACGTTGTCATTGTCATCGGGGTCCAGCATGCGCATGGCTGCCATGGGTGCTCCATCCTCGTCAGAAGTGGTGCCGTTATCATAGGCATCGTTGTCGTCGTCGACTACGCTCATGACCCGTAACTCAGGAATGTCCGCGGATCTAGTGAAGGGCTTGCCGCGACAAGGTGCGTTGATATGACGCATCTGATGCTTACCCCCGCATTTGAAGCACAGACCCAGCTCAGCGAGACGCTTCTTGTCCTTGTCGCTGCGTTCAATGACAACCTGACGCTCCGTGTGACGGTTGTTCGAGTTGTTTCCAGCAAAGGATGTGCGTTGGCCTGAGGGTCGGGTCGCTGGTGTTGCGGTGGCGCCACGAGACATTGATCTAGTGTTGGTGTGGGCATTAGCGATCTGTTGGTGTCCCATATCCAAATGCTGAGCCCGATTCAGGAATTCAGTGATTGTCTCGTCTCGGAAGGAACCGTTGGTTGTAGCCAGTGCAAGGTTCTTTCGCATTGTCTGTCGAGCGTGATGGATAGACGTGTGGTCTTTGAACCCAAGGGTACGCATGCAGGCAAGAAAGCGAGCCTTCCATGCCACAAAGGTCTCGCCCGACTTCTGACGGAGGGTACCGTCGTGAAGTTGGGTTTCTGCCTCCGCTACCTTGTCATAGCTCATGTATAGGTCGTCTAGCGCGTCGATGTAATCCATAAAGTAACTAGGGTTAAGGTCCTCAACTAGTCGCCACGCCTCGTTAGATATACGGGTTTCTAAGTATGAGATGCGCTGGTCTTCCTCATGGTACGTCTTGCATTTTGCAATGACAAGGCGTCGCCATCGCTCATAACCCTGCGACTGACTGCCCTTGAATATCTCAACCTCAGGAAGCTTGATCTGGGTTCCGATGGTCGACACGTTTGTCGGCGTGGGCGTGTGGGTTCCAACGTGTCCTGGCGCGAAGTTGTTCATCTGTGGGAAGGTCGCAGCGGGCGCGTTTCGCGCGGCAACAGATGTCGATCGTGCGGCAGCTCGTTCGGCGTCGCTGGGAAGTGGTGTATAACCCGTGCGTCGTCGGTCCGCAGCTTCAGTCGTGAGACGTGGGATATCTTGTTCGCGTCGAAGGAATGTGTAGGGTTTATAACCTGGTTCATACTTAAGCAGTCGGGAGAGTAGATCCTTGTTCTCGCGTCCGATCTGGTTGACTCTGCCATTTGCATCATCGAGGTCTTTGGTCATCGCCGTGAGTTCATCGTCGCGTTGTGTAATGGTGCCGTAGTACCGATCGGCTTGTTCGCGAGCTTTCTTGCACTCATCGTGCCAAAGGTCAGCGTCGTTGCGCTCTTGCACTAGCTCGTCACGGAGCTTGGTGAGGTCTTCTGGCGAGATGTTGCTCTGTGACAAGTTGGCGAGCTTTCGATTCAGCTCTTCAACGTCGACCTTGAGGTTGCCACGCTCCTCGGCGATACTGTTGCGTTCAGTGGTGAGAGCTTGATACAGCGGATGCGATTGCAATTGGGCGGTGGTGACTACGTTGCTTGCAGCGCCCTTGCCCTTCAGACGCTCTATCGTGGTTTCGAGTCGTCGGATCTGGGTGAGTGCAGACTGGTGTGTATGGCTGTCGACTTGACCAACTGCAAATTGGGGACGTGAAGCCTCGGTGAGTTGTTCGTGGAGGGCTCGAATCTCCAGGTCTTTAGTCTGATTTGCTAGCAGCTCATAGTCAATCGAGAAGCCACAGTCGCGGATAGTGACCATGATATCGATGAGCAGTCGATACCAATACTCTGGTTTGTCACGAGCTTGCTTTACCCATTGTGGGGCATTCGTGATCTCTGAGTTTGTGATAGCTCGGATGATGTTGCCTTCGGTGCGATTCTGGCCTACCCGGAGGGTGAAGAAAGAAGTTCCGTCGTCCTCTGAACCGGGGTCTTCTTCGACATCAAACCAATGGTCATCATTGAATGTGATGCGCACATGCTTGTGGTCATCCTTGAGAACTTCAATGCGAGCGTTGGTGACTTTAATGTCGTTGAATACGCGGGTGTCTTCTTCTTCTCCCTCTGGGATTGTGGGCTCTTGTGATTCGCTATCTGGAACCGAAGGCTGAAACGGGTGCGCCGCCCGGAAGGTGCTCTCGCGCCGGGTTGATCGGCGGGCTCGGTCAGGAGCGGGCGGCGGCGCCATGGGTTGTGTGTTTTGGGTATCGTTTCCGATGGTGGTACCACGCGATCCCTGTGTGTCGCTAGGGAACGCACCGGGAGCTGAACTGCCGGCCATGTCGTTGATGATGGTGGTGGTGTATGCGTCGGTGGCAGAGCCTTACTCGAAGCGCGCAGCCCTTGACGATCGCGCTTGTTTCACTCCACTTGCTCAGATTTGTTAAGGGGAGCCTTTCCTTCTACCAGCGTCGGTGACAGTCCTCGTTGACAGAGCAGCTTCACCAGAGCTTTCGTCAACAGAGCCAGATGTCCCGCCCGTGGGCTTCCAGCGCAATACGCAAGTTCCTCGTTGCCGAACCTTGTCGCCAATCAGAGGTCAGCGATCAACTGAGCGTAATCCTCAGCGCAGTTCCACTCCGCAGTCGTGTAACAGAGCCTGGGCTTTGGATCCTCGTCGATCAGAGTTGATTCCTGATGCAGTGCAGATTTGCACTGGCGCGGGGTAGTGTCGCACTACTGGCGCGCGCGCGACTCGTTCGGTAACTGAGCCTGAATTGTCGTATCCTGGGTATGTTGAAATGACGCAGTATAGTGTAAGGGCACGTAACACGGGCACACGATGTGGATCTGCTAGTAGGTTGATTGCCTCTACAAAGTGAGATACTGCGTGAGGAGCTCCGGAGGGGCAGCCTCACGACGATATTTAGTAGGGATGACTAAGCCTGTGGCTTAGCGCGTAGCTGGTGGGCCCGTGCGGGAACACCAACCCAGAGGTCGTGGGTTCGATCCGTCACAAGCTTACTCCTTTGCTAGCAAAGGCCTCGTTGAAGGCATTACGCATAGCAAGAGAGCTAAAGGAGTTTGTAGTAGAGTTTGTACTAGTTTGTTGGTCCTGGAGCAAGACAAGTTGGCGAGTGCTAAGCGAGTTCTTAGGTGTCGGGATAGATGTCTTCTTTGCAACTGTTTGCCAGTCTGTTTTTGGTTGACCCTTTGCTGCAACAGTAGCGTAGGAAGAGGCCGTAGTGGTAGAGGCAGAAGTGGAGGCAGAAGTGGAGGCAGAAGTGGAGGCAGAAGTGGACCCAGAAGTAGAGGCAGGAGTGGAGGCAGCAGGGGTAGAGCGCTGAGGCAGGGCTTGAGGAACGGAAGCCAAAGCTGGCTTCTGTAGGAGCTTGGTTTTCGATCCAATTGCTCTAGATACTGATTCCAGATTTGATACTTGCGAGGCTAAGACAGAGACGCTGTGTTTGTTGACTCTGTTATTCTCTGTGTAGTCTCTAAAGACTTCGAGCAGATCCAGAAGATCTGTCTGGGTCTTACGAGATGTGGCGAGAGCAGATGCTTGGATTACCATGCTTCTAGCAATGCTGAGAGCTTCTTCACAGGTGCTGGCTACTGGTGCCTGGGCTAAGGGTCGGCTAGCAGCTGTGAATTGGAACGGGGCTGGTCGTAGGGCGTCAGGGATAGCAGATCTACTGCTAGCAGTTCTTTTGTGGGAGGTAGCAGTAGCTGCATTGGCAGTAAAGGCGTAGCTGGATTGTGTAGGGCAGTGTGTTGAAGGATCTAGCTCTCCTAGAGGGTCGGGAGAGCTAGGGACATTTAGGTCCATCTCTACTATAGACTCTGTGTCTACAGGGTCCAGAGTAGAGTGTCTAGAAGCTGGCGAGATTCTAGAGCTCTGGTATAATCCAGGGTCCGGGATGTCCATAGGTCTAGGTAGTGGTCCTGAGAAGAGCGTGGTCCAATTTGCGGTGGTTTGTGGTGGATCGTGCTTTTGCTGATAAG
Organism: Lizonia empirigonia; assembly: GCA_009982855.1. Classification (NCBI taxonomy): domain Eukaryota; kingdom Fungi; phylum Ascomycota; class Dothideomycetes; family Pseudoperisporiaceae; genus Lizonia; species Lizonia empirigonia. The sequence continues at coordinate 430,234 of JAADKA010000043.1, read as the reverse complement.
ATAAGAGCGGTCTGTGCGCAGAACGTGAAAACTCAGAAGAGCGTGAACTGTAGGTTTGCACCTGGCTGCGCTCCTCTACCACGAGCTTAGAGGCTGTGAGAGTGATAAGAGAGCTTCTCTGTGTTGTACTGCGATGGATTCTAATGGTTTTGGGATGCTGGAGGCGCTGGTTTCGATTTTGCTGACCCGGCAATTGTCGTGGTGTCGTTCGTTCTGTAGGCTTGTTGAAGAAGCAGAGATGGAGAGGTCGTCCATATACGAAAGTGAGTAGTTGACGGTTGATGAAAACAGAGGTCTGATATATATCAGAAACAGAATTGGTGATACTGGGCTGCCTTGTGGGATGCCTGCTGATATGTTGCTAAAGTCTTCTGTTTCTCCATTAAACGATAGCCGAAGCTGGCGATTTGTGAGAAAAGACTGGATCCACGCTATTAGGCTGCAGGGTAGCTTTAGTTGTTGCAGGATAGCAAGTAGCTGATTCCGGGCTACGTGGTCAAAGGCTCCTTTAATGTCTAAGAAGACTGTAGAGGTAGTATGTCCCTGTTTTCTGTTTTGCTGCACTTGGTTGAGTAGGAGCAGAGACGCGTCAATCGCAGACTTCTGGATTCTACCGCCAATTTGCGAAGGATGTAGGAGGTGCGAAACCTCTGCTAGCGCGCCTAGACGTTTAGCTACTAGACGCTCTGCTACTTTTCCTAGGCAGTTGAGTAGGGCAATTACTCTGTATGCTTTAGGCGCTGAGTAGTCGGGCTTTTTAGGCTTCTTTAGAATGATGCCAGTAGCTTGCTTCCATCTACTTGGGTGGTAGCCGTGGTTGAAGAGAGCAGAGAATACCTGAAAGATAGTTTCTGGCTGTGTTTTGTAGGCGGCCGTGATTATCTCCTGGTTGATAGCGTCTGGTCCTGGACTGCTACTCTTAACTTGAGATGAGCAGGCTGCTTGAACTTCTGCTCTAGTGAGTGCTGGCCAATCCCAATTGCCCTGTTGGTAGGTGTTCCACTGGATCGCGCTAGATGCTGGTGGAGGTGGAAAGAGCGTAGTCCTAAAGGCAGAGCATTTGCCTTTAAAAGTGTCTTCTAGCCTGTCTGCGAGCTGTATTGCAGGGATGCTTTGACTAGTAGTAGACTTAGTATATGCCATTGCCTTGTAGATAGACTTCGCATCCTCCTTCTCTAGAAACCGGTTCCAATGGTCCTGTTTTGCTGCTTTGATGGCTTGTAGATAGACGTTCCTAGCTAGTAGGTAGTCTCTCTTCCATAGGAAAGCTTCTGCGATAGAGGAGGCAGCTAGCTCGCGTTGGAATAAGCGTTGCTTGTTTAGCATACTGGTGCGTAGAAGCTGCAGGTCTTGGTTCCACCATGGCTTGCTCTTTGGCTGTGTAGCTAGTTGTGGGATAGCAGCTGCTGCTGCCTCTGTGATAGCAGAAGTAAATTCGTCTCCAATCTGCTCTAGTTGTTGTTGTAGAGCAGCGTTCTGCTCTTGTATAAGCAGCCTAGAGGTGGCTATAGAGGGAGTAGGGAGATTGCACAGATTGCTAAGAGCAGGGCTATTGGCAATAGCTGCTGCAAGTGTGCTATTAAAGAGATCCCAGTCTGCTCTCTTTGTGTTGTATCTTAGCGTAGAGAGGTTGTTTTCATCTTTATTATACGCTTTGATAGCAAACAGTATGCCAAAGTAGTCGGAGCCAATATTGGGTATAACTTGCCAGTCTTCGATCTTGCCCACTAGGTCTGGGGTAGCAAAGGCTAGGTCTAGTACCCTTTCTCTACTCATGTTTGAGCGGAAGAAAGTGCCTTCTCCAGGTGTGTTTAGTAGGTCTAGATTTTGACGTTCAATCCAGTCTACAAACAAGCTAGCTCTAGAAGAGGTAGTAGCTAGTGTAAGGGTGCGATGGATTAACCATAAGTGCAAGGTAAAACAGTAATGAATTCGATGGAGAAACTACACTACGCTTGTGCTGAGTTTATGTATCGCGTGGTGCTAGGTTCGAGAAACTTCCAGAGGTTCCTAGAGCACCGATGAAAGTCCGAGGGTTCCACCAAACAACGCGCTAACGAAGGCTACAAGCCGAGTACTACTTATCAAGGCTTCAGCCTCTTACAGTACCCCCCTTCTTAAGCTCAGCCCCCTTCTGTAGGGCGTGCTTCCAATCTTTTAGAGCGTCGGTGTCTTTCAGGTTTAAGGCTGGTTCCCAAGTTGGATCAGGATAGCCCTCCCATTTTACAAGGTACTGCTTTCTGCGTCCCTGGCCTCTTTCCTCTAGAATCTCCTCTACTAGATACATCTCTTCTCCATCCACTTCAATAGGTTCTGGTTCGTTGTCATCTTGTGGCTGACTAGGTAACGGGTCCGATGAAGCGAGCCTCAGCATGTTAACGTTAAATACTGGATGAACTCGTCCAGGAGTGTTTAGCTTAACTGCACTCGGTCCTACAACTTCAAGTACTGTATACTTCAAGTTCTTCCAGTCAAGCTTCCTACTTGGCCTCTTAGTCTTAAAGTGATCGCCAAGCTTCAGCCATACTTTGTCACCAGCTCGCAATTGAGGAGCTTGTTTTCGCCTTTTGTTGGCCTGCAGTTCTTGCTCTTGTTGGGCTTCTCCCATGATCGCTTGAGCTAGCTGGATGCTCTGTCTTAATCTTTCAACGATGTTCTCAGCCTTTTCATGCTCGTCTCGCACTCTCTTTCCCTCAGGCTTGTTTTGCGGGCCGTACTTAGTAGCAATCTGAATAGGGTCCACTTCGTATCCGTGCTGCATAAAGAATGGTGACATCCTTGTAGACCGTGCTTCTCTTGCTGTAATTGCGATTTTGGCCATTCCCAGGTTGCCCTTCCAATTGCTCTGATTCCAGTCGCAGAAGGCGCGGAGGTAGGCTTGTACTGTCGCGTTCATTCTCTCCGTAGATCCATCGGTCTCTGGGTGGTATCCTGACGATAATCTTCGCTCGATACTCATCAGTTCACAAAGCCTAGCCCACATGTGGCTTACGAACTGTGAGCCTCGGTCTGAAGTAATGTAGTCCGGTAGCCAGTGGTATGCAACGACGTGATTCATGTACGCCTTAGCTACACTCTCTGTCGTAATGTCTGCCAAGCCTATAAGTACTACGTCCTTACTAAGGCGGTCTGTTACCACCATTAGGTTGGTACAGCCCTCACTTTCAGGCAAGCCAGTTATAAAGTCCATAGAGACTTCCTTCCAGATGCGTTCAGGAATCGGTAAAGGCCGTAATAGCCCTTGGAGGCCATCTCTCCAAGGCTTCACTCGTCCGCAAACAGAGCAGTTCCGTACATACTGGCGAATTGAATTGCTTAATGAAGGCCAGAAATATTCGCGTGCAACAGCTTGATATGTAAGGTTTCTTCCTGGGTGTCCTAAGGCCCTTGAAGAGTGTATTTCTTGTATAATGCTAGTCCTCAGAGGTTCACTGTCTGGTACCCATTTCCGATCTCGATATAATAGGTTACCAGAGTCGTCCAAGCAACACTCCGAGATCGATAGCTTAAGGTCTAAAGCTGTTGGAAACTTGCGTTCGCCGTCCCTAACCGCTTTCCAGGCCGATTGATACACCTGGTCTCTTTCCCTAGCTTCCTCCCAGAGTTGCTCCAATCTGTGTTGAGCTGGTAGGGTTGGGGGTGCAGACACTGGGTAGGAGAAAACTGTCGGTCTCTTAACACTACACCGGAAAATCTTCAGTGCTTCGTCATCAGCTGGATCTTCGTCTGTCGTAGCAGTAGCGGGTTTAAAAACCTGCAGGAAACGTCGAGAGATCCGTGCATCTGAGCCATTAGCTGGCATATCCTGATGTCTTCTTGAAAGAGCATCGGCTCTAACATTGTCAGCTCCAGGCCGGTAGGCAATCTCCATGTTTGGGAATTTTCCAAGAAACTGGGCCCATCTCATTTGGCGTTCGCTGAGCTGCCGAGGCTTCCCAAAGTATTCTAGGTTCTTGTGGTCTGTAATTACCGTGAACTTCTTCAAAGACCTTAGCATTCCGTCCCATTCAGCTATGCAGCAGATCACTGCAAGCAATTCTTTATCGTGGATTTCGTAATTGCTCTGGGCGCTAGTCATCTTCTTCGAATAGTAGGCGACTGGTCGTAGCAGCCCTTGGTCATCGTACTGAGATAGTACTCCAGCAACTACGTAACCAGACGAGTCGGTCTCTAAGATAGTCTCTCGATCCGGGTCCCATTGAGCGAGTACTGGTTCAGTAATAAAGATCTCTTTTAGCTTGTCAAACGCCTGTTGCTCTGCTTCTCCCCATCGGAAGGTAACATTTCCAGTCAATCTTGTAAGCGGAGTTGCTATCTCTGAGTAGTTCTTGATAAAACGCCGGTAGAAGTTCGCAAATCCTAGAAAGCTGCGCACTCCCTTCACATTTACTGGGGTTTCCCATTCCTTAATAGCCTTAACCTTCTCAGGGTCCATTTTAAGTCCCTTGCCAGCTTCAATAATAAATCCGAGGTACTTCGTGCTCTTGACGTCAAACTCGCATTTCTTAATGTCTAACGGTAAACCAGCTTTGCCCATAGCTTCAAGGACCTTGTTTGTGTTTCGCTGGTGCTCTTTCAAGGTACCGTCGGTGTAGATTAAGACGTCGTCTAGGTAGGCTGAGCAGAAGTCGTCGATGTACTCGCGAAGCGTCCAGTTGATATACCGCTGGAAGGTGCTAGGTGCGTTTGCCATGCCGAACGGGGTGACCAGCCACTCGTATAATCCAAACCGGGTACGAAAGGCTGTCTTCCATTCGTCTCCTGAATTAATCCTTATCTTATGGAAAGCAGCTGATACGTCAACCTTCGTAAACCATTTTGCCTTAGCGATATTGCTGAGGGTCTCCTGGATTAGCGGTAACGGGTATCGGTCCTTCTTAGTAATAGCGTTAAGAGCTCTGTAGTCTACGCAGAAACGTAGCCCTCCTCCTGGCTTCTTCGCAAATAGCACTGGAGAGGCTGCTGGGGAGCTACTTGCTCTAATCCATCCCTTGTCGAGAAGGGATATCAATTCTTTGCGTAAGACTAGGAGCTCTCCCCTGCTCATGTTGTACAAGGGTCCCCAAGGTGGCTCCTTCTCCTTGCCATTCTTATCCTTTTCTAATTCAATCCGATGATCAATCTCCGGTCCGCGCAGAGGAGGCATCTTTGCAGCTGTTTCGGGGTCAAAGATCCAGGCCATGTGCTGGTGTGCTTTAGGAAGATGCGACATGACATCAACCTTCTTCTTTGGGGCTAACGCTTTCTCAATGTCTTGAAGAGAGGCTGCAAATATCTGTACTGTCTTGTCGTTCTTTGAGCGCCGGATGTACGTGTAATAAGCTGTTGCACCGATTCGCTTCAGCCGTAGGTCCTTCGGGATAGGGCGGTCCTCTGTGCTAATAAGGCGGATTCTCTGGTGTGATGAATGGATATAGATAGACCTCTTAGATGGAGCAATAGTAACTTGTCTCTTGTTCATCCACGGGCGTCCAAGTATAAGATCGTATCCTGGGTGTGAAGGCGCAACGTACCCCCATATAGTGTCCTTGTAGCCTTGAATGTCGATAGTAAGCCTAGCGACTCTTCTAATAGTCCCAGGCTCTTCGGTAACTCCTTCTAACACGCGGGGGGAGATAGGTAGGCACTGTAAACCAGCACGTTTAACAAGGCGGGGGCTGATAAGGGAGTATGAGAGATTTCCAGTGTCAATTAAGGTTGAAGCAAAAGTATGCTGGTCAACTAATGTCTCGACAGTAATCCCATTGCTGCTCATGTCCTTCTTAAAGGACGCCCACTCTTTTGCCAAATTGTGCTGACTCACATGCAGCTCTTGCCGGTGACTTTGGGCAAGAGCTAGTCTTTTTCCGAGTCGCTGTCTTCTTCTGGGGTATCCACACCACTTGATTCCTCGTCATTATTTAGTTCCTCCTTCTGGGCTTTCTTGCTCTTCCTTCGCTCTGTATTCTTAGAGCTAGAGACCTTTAGCACGGTTGTCTTTTTGTTCTTTCCTTTCTTCTCAGATAAATCTTCATCCTCAGCACAAGTAGCAGACACATGTCCTCTACGCTTGCAGTTGAAGCAACGTCCTTCACGGCGTAATCGGTCATACTCAGAGCTGCTGAGTCGGTGGGGCCTCCCGGATCTCCCTGTGTATTCTACCCCTTCCATTCTATCCTCCGGTACTGGGGAAGGGGAGCGGTGCTTGCTCCCGTATTCTTTGTTCGGGGGTCTGTCTTCCCGATGGCGGTTCTTGGTTCCTTTGGTGTGCAAGTCCATCCGGTACAGCTGGTCGGCGATCTCGATTGCCCTGTTCTGTAGCTCCTCTAGATTCTTGCTCTTTAGGCCTACAAGCTTGTCCTGGAGCTTGTAAGCGAGGCCTTTTCTAAAGATCATCATCTTTGTATTCTCGTCCAGGCTGCTGTTGGAAAGCAGTAACTGCTCCTGGAAGTCCATTACGTAGCTGCGGATGTTCTTGTTCCCTTGTGACATAGACCAAAGCTTGTCACGAGCTCTCTCCTCCTTGTGTGGATCTCCAAAAATCTGGTTAAAGAACTCAAGGAGTTGGTTAAAATCCCATTTGCCTGATATCCTCATCTGGTTCAGGTATGGCAGGGTTAGAGTAGCTGCTGTTCCCTTAAGTCTCGCGAAGGCGTAATCGCATGCCATCTTATCGTTCTCGAAATCATTCTTGTCATTTTCCACCTTAGCTGTCAGCTGCTGGTAGAAGACCTGGTATTGTTTCCTTGTACCATCGAAAATGTCCGGGTCAGGCTGTCGGCGGCGCTTTGCGGCGGTATTGACGGTGTTCGTGGGTTGTATCGCAGCTAGAAGGGTAGCTAGCCATGCCGGCGGCTGCTCGTTTGGGTTTACGGTCGTATTTGTAGCTGTAGGGGCTAGAGGACGTGGATCTCCTGTCTCCATGGGCGCTGAATCCTCATTGCTCTGAGGAGTAGAGACATTTCTTGAACCAGCCTTCTGCAGCGCAGTTCTCATCGTACTCCAGATATAGAACGCTTCCTGTACTCTTTCTTGGGCTGCAGGCTCATCCATCCCCTGGGCCCTACATAAGTTCTGGAGAGATCCTTGTATCTCCTCATTGCTTACACCGTCGTGGTGCAGTTGCGTTATCTGCACTGCCAGTCCTACTGCAGAAGCATCCGCTGCTGCCATTGTACTAGTGTAGGTGGTTCGATTTCTGGGGCCACGCCTTAATTAGTGGACTTATCCAACGATCCTCGGTAGACCGTTCTGAGATTCTGGTGCTGCCAAACGTCCGCGACAATAGCAGGCTTACCCAACGATCCTCGGTAGACCGTTCTGAGTTTCTGGGTGCTTGTACGTGTACAAGGCTGTGTAGCACTGCAGCCAGTTGCAGGTGCTCTTCGTTAACCCTCGGTGGGTTCGAAACGGCTCGACTGAGATCGGTTCTTTGATCAATCAGTATCTTCAAGATATCGCTCTGAAAGGCGTCCGTCTAGATGTAGCTCTAGGGGGCTTCGATCGTCACTGCTATGGAGGCTACTCCAAAGAGGCTAATGCGACGTAGCGGATGCTACAGAAGGATCGAATTCAATTGTAAGGGTGCGATGGATTAACCATAAGTGCAAGGTAAAACAGTAATGAATTCGATGGAGAAACTACACTACGCTTGTGCTGAGTTTATGTATCGCGTGGTGCTAGGTTCGAGAAACTTCCAGAGGTTCCTAGAGCACCGATGAAAGTCCGAGGGTTCCACCAAACAACGCGCTAACGAAGGCTACAAGCCGAGTACTACTTATCAAGGCTTCAGCCTCTTACAGCTAGCTGAGGGTCCCACCAGGGGTGATGTGTGTTGAAGTCGCCTAGTAGGATAGAGGATGGTAGAAGAGTGTTTGGAAGCAGTGCTCTTTCAATAGTATTTGCTAAGGAGCCCTGCTGGTCTTGCTCGTTGTAGAGGTTGTAGATGTGGAAGGTAGAGCTTCTTGTCTTAACTGCCACTGCTAGGTAGTCTGGATCGGCTACTAGGTTTTGCAGAGGGCTTATCTGGGCCTGTAGAGCGCGAGAGAAGTAGATAAGAACGCGGGGGCGTAGTGACGGATGAGGTAGAGTCGGTAGAAGCTGTGTAAACGCAGGGTGGTTTACTGAGCGCGTTTCTGAGAAATCTAAAGGTGTTTGGTGCGATGAGACAAGCCAAGGCTCTTGTACAATAACAAGATCAATGGCTAGTTCTATTGCCATTTGAAGAGCGCTCTCAGTAGCCTGAGCGCTCTTGTTTAGATTAATCTGGAGGATTCGTAGGTTGTCTAGCATTCTGTGGTGGTTGGCGTGTTTAATGTGGCAGTGTAGATCTCGCACTGCTTGCTGTCTGCTGTGTGTGCCTTTTTGCAGTTTGCGCACACAGGTAGTGTGTGTATGCAGGTTTTGCCTTTGGCGCCGCAGGTGTTGCATCTATGTTGAGCTGTGGCGTGCGGCTCTGCACATATTTTGCAGGTAGTGTTGTGTAGGCACCTAGTCTCTAGGTGACCAAAACGTTGACACTTCTGGCACTGTGTTGAGGCAGGCGTTGAGTACAGCTTCTCTACTCTCACGCTGATACCTAGTAGGTAGAGCTTGCCTCTGATAGCTCTTGTCGCTTCTTGTTCTGTTGCAAAAGCGATGCACACTGATCCTACGTGCTGAGTTTGTCTTCTCTCTCTACTAGTAAGCCAGTAGGGGTTGCCTACAATCTGAAAGCCTCTGTTGAAGGTAGAGATCTCTTTTTTTAGCACCTCTAGGCTCTCATTTGTAGAGAAGGAGGTTGGAATGTTGTGTAGCACTACTTTGTGCCAAGGCTGGATAGGTAGCGCCTCTGTAAAAGCGGTGATGTTCCTCCAGATATCTATGTTTTCAAGTAGATATTTGGCGCTGAAGGAGGGCGTAGTAGTAAGTACGATGTTCTTCTTTATGCTAGTAGTTACTGATACTACAACTGGGGAGCTTACTCCTTTGCTAGCAAAGGCCTGATTAAAAGCATTGCGCATAGTGAGAGAGTCAAAGGAGTTTGCAGTAGAGTATCTACTAGTTTGCTGGTCTTGAAGTAGAACTAGTTGGCGAGTGCTAAGCGAGTTCTTGGGTGCAGGGATGGGTGTCTTCTTCTTAGCAACTGTTTGCCAGTCTGTTTTTAGGTGACTGTTTGCAGCAGCCGCAGTAGCGTATGAGGGAGCCGTGGTAGTAGAGGCAGGAGTCGAGGCAGAAGTAGAGGCAGAAGTCGCGGCAGAAGTCGAGGCAGAGGTCGAGGCAGAAGTCAAGGCAGAAGTCGAGGCAGAAGTAGAGGCAGTGGGTGTAGGGCGGTTAGGCGGAGATCGAGTAGCGTTTTCTAACGCTGGCTTTTGAAGGAGCTTGACCTTTGTTCCAATTGCTCTAGACACAGATTCAAGGCTTGATACTTGAGAGGCTAAGATAGAGACACCTTGTTTGTTGACTCTGTTGTTTTCTGTGTAGTCTCTGAAGACTTCTAGCAGATCTAGCAGGTCTGTTTGGGTCTTGCGAGATGTAGCGAGGGCAGAGGCTTGGATTACCATGCTTCTGGCGATACTGAGAGCTTCTTCACAGGTGCTAGCTACTGGCGTCTGAGCTAGAGGTCTGCTGGCAGCTGAGAATTGGAAAGGAGCTGGTCTTTGGGCGTCAGGGGTAGCAGATCTACTGCTAACAGTTCGTTTGTTGGTAGTAGCAGTAGCTACATTGGCAGTAAAGGCGTATCTAGGTTGAGATGGGCGTCGCGTTGAGTCTGGCGCTCCTAGAGGGTCTGGGGAGCTAGGGATGTTTAGGTCCATCTCTACTATAGACTCTGTGTCTACAGCGTCTAATGTAGATACGCTAGAAGCTGGCGGGCTTCTAGCGCTCTCATGTGATCCAGGGTCCAGAATGTCCATAGGTCCAGGTGATAGGTTTCCTTCTCTTTTATTTGACAAAGAAATAGTTGAAATGACTAGAAGAAAGCTTGTTTTTGCATAGATAGAGGTACCTAGTCTCTATCAGCTTTTCAGAGCTGAAAAACAGGGAAAAAGGCGTCTTAGTTTTACTCGGTTTGCTCCTTCTCTCTTCTTACTAGCCTAACTAGTAGACCTCTAGGAATTGATTAGGAGTAAAATAGCAGAAAACTAAGCAAAAGGCTGCAGTATGGTGTGTTGTGTCCAATTTGCGGTGGTTTGTGGTGGATCGTGCTTTTGCTGATAAGATAAGAGCGGTCTGTGCGCAGAACGTGAAAACTCAGAAGAGCGTGAACTGTAGGTTTGCACCTGGCTGCGCTCCTCTACCACGAGCCTAGAGGCTGTGAGAGTGATAAGAGAGCTTCTCTGTGTTGTACTGCGATGGATTCTAATGATTTTGGGATGCTGGAGGCGCTGGTTTCGATTTTGCTGACCCGGCAATTGTCGTGTTGGTGTGTAGGAACACGACTCTTATCGTTGTGTTCAACCTCGTCAATCAAGTTTGTCTTTGGAATCTCAACCTGCCCTCGAGCTAGATAGTACCCTCTATACTACTCAGTGCAACCCCTATCATCACGAGCTTTGCTTAGGTGATAACCCTACTGATCCAGATACCTTACTCATCCCCGAGAACCAATAGAATTAGTGCTTACGGTCTTTGACTAAAGTACGACTTCAACAGTATTACTAGAGTAGCTCTGCTGCTCTCGTCTTCCATAGTCTTCGACTCACATAGGACGTTAATCTAATCAATCAATCAATCAACTGATATTAGAAAGGCATTTCGGATGGTTGATTGATTGATTGATTGATTGATTAGATTAACGTCCTATGTGAGTCGAAGACTATGGAAGACGAGAGCAGTAGAGCTACTCTAGTAATACAAGGAGTGTTTTAGCTAGGGGGGGTTCTATCAGAATACAAGAGATGGTAAGGGCTTTTTTGCCCTAAGCAAGGTTGTTAAGAAACAAAGTTGCTGTATGAGAAAGGAGATAGTTACAAAAGGGGAATAGAGGGGTCTGTTACTTTGCTGTCACACAGACAAGGGCTGTGGTAGATAGCATATGTTGAATATAACAAGGAGCTCTCTTACTATCATTGTAGCGTTTCGTACCCGTATCCCTCCTCTTGCCTATCAAGGCTTTGGCAGTTGGAATAGCACAAAGTGTGCAGTTGGTTGAAGGGAGCTGGTGCTCTGTCGAATTGCGGTTGTTGATACACATATAGCTTGATAAAAGCTATTGCTTGGGTTGCTGGAGGTGTATAGGGCTAGCTTAATTAAAGGCTATTACTCCGGTTGCTAGTGAAGAGAGCCGTTGCTCTGTCGATTTGAGTTGGTTTGTAGATATAGGGGGTCGGTATAGCTAGGTCGGTAGAGGGTGGTTCGGTATAAGGCAGCTAGGTATATAGATCTATTGCTTCGCTAAGGCAGTAGATCTATATATCTAAGTAAAGAGCCGTTGCTCTGTCGTTCCGAGTCGCTTGGTATGGTAGGTATAGGGGGTCGGTATAGCTAGGTTGGTAGGGAGGGTTCGGTATAAGGCGGTTAAGTATATAGATCTATTGCTTCACTAAGGCAGTAGATCTATATACCTAAGTAAAGAGCCGTTGCTCTGTCGTTTCGTTTCGGTTGGGTTACCTTCGATCGAATCTAAAAATCAGTTGGCGCACAGGCCATGTGCAGAGATTTTATCTTAACTGAGATCAGGTCACAACTCTGCTCAACTGCAGTGGCCAGCGCGCCTGCTACAACGCCTGCACTACAAAGCAGGCGTTGGAAACTGATATTAGGAAGGCATTTCGGATGGGTTTGGGTGAAAAATCGATGAAAATCGACCTTTCGCCAACTAACAAAAGTTGGTGTTCGATGGTGTTTTCCTTCTCTTTTGCTATGATTTTGTGTGCAAAATCAGAAAGAGGGTCGACAACTAATGCAATGCCGTTATGTAGACAATGAACAAGATAGCATTCAATAATCACACAGACGTCGTGCCGGCATCTACGAGATGCATCGAGTGCTTATTCCAAATCCTCAGGCTAATGGACGCCTTGAAACACCAATACTCAAATATACTCATACAGTTCCGAGCATTTCAGCCAAGAGCATTGCCCAAATCATGCTCCTTGATATACTCGCCACCCTTTTCCGCCCACTCGGCCTTGGTGATGAAATTCCGCCTATTCTCCTTCTTGCTTCCCCACTGCGCGGCGCCGCGCCAGCTATCGAAGACGCAGTCCTTTGCCTTCCTTACCTTGATGCTCTGCTCCGCGGGTAGCACAGCCCTTAATTCGTTCCTCAGCCGCTCCTCAAAACCCTGGAACAGGGTGTTGCCGCCGGTCAGGAAAATGTCCTGTAGGACGTCGTCGCGACGTGGGTTGTTTGCGAGTCGCTCGGTCAGAATTGTCGATGCGATTTCCACAATGCCTGCTTGGTCGAGGCCGGCGATGGAGGGCTGGAATACAACTTCGGGGACGCGGATGCGCTCCACGTTGAGATGCAACTGGTGCGCTTCGCGCTGGGACTCGGGATCGAATGGGTACGGGCCGTGGAAGAAAGCGTGGAGTACGGACTTCGTCCAGTCCGTCTGCGCTTCTCGTGTCGACTCTTCGGTGAAGTCGGGATCGTGGAGAAGCAGCTGGGCTTCGATGTCTTTGAGCGACTTGGAGAGGTCTTCTTCTTCTTCATCGTCGGAGCCTTCGCCCGTTGCAATTGTGCGATAGACGCCCCAATCTGCATCGTCGGCGCCGAAGGTGTCATCGTCTCCGCCTCCACGACGGCGCTTTTTGGATGGTACGTCAGATGCTAGGTTGGCAATGGATTTCATACGCATCTGGTTGGCGAGCGATTTGCGGTTGCCCAGCTCAGCTTTGAGGCGCTCGCGATCCTTAATCTTTTGGACAATGGCTTGACGGGCAATTCGGCGTTCGCCAATCCATCCTTCTGGGTCGGTTTCTCGTCGCTCATCGTCAAGACGTTGTTCTTCTGCCTGGCGGGCCTTTTCTTTCTCCTTTTCTATTCGCGCACGGAGACGTGCATCGTAATTCGATTTCATCAGGCGTTGCTGGCGTTTTTGTTTGATGCCTTCTTCGTCGAGCTGGTCGTCGGGGACCTCGAGGAGCGGGAAGGTGGGCTCTTCTTGCTGCTCTTCCTCAGCATCGTCACCAAGGTCCTTGTTGCGAGTCTTTTTGATCGACTTCTCCAGCTCTTTGACTCTCTTTTCAAGCTGGGTTTCATCATCGAAGTCGTTGGACTCTAATACCCGTACTTTTTCCTTCTTCGTGGGGATCTCTTCTAGTTGGGCTTGGAGTTGTACGTAGTACTCCAATTCCTCCTCTTTCTTCTTCAGCTTCTCGAGACGCATCTTGGCGGCTTGTGCCTGCAAACGTCGTCCGCTTTCTTTGCGCTTCTCTGCTGCTGCTGCTAGCTCTTCCTCTGTCTTCTGAACCACGACCTGTTCCGTGTATGGAGCTTGGATGACATGATTCCTGTCTTCCAGCCCCGTCCAGTCCAAGTAGTGACTGAGGTCGTCTTCGTAATTCTGTGAAACATAACAGTGCTCCCTGACTAGGTCCTCTGCTTGCGTATCGCTGATCTTGCCGGGGAATGTAGGGTACTTGAGTCGTAACAGCTTCAACAGGTACTGCGCAGACTGAAAGCGCCCCCAATTGAGTCGTGTGGCTTGCGAAAGCAGGGGTTTGGCATCGACGACGGGTATGAGATGGGTTGATGTGTAGGAGGAATCGACGACTAAGCCATTGCGGCCGCCATTGTATGAGTAGGAGAAGAGCGAGTCGACGCCGTACGCGACCGAGGGTGCGCCATAGCACTCGAACAGGATCTCTGACATGGCTGTTGCAGCATCGTTAGCAGTCTCGGACTTTCATCTCGATATGTCATACATACTCTTCCGCGTGTAGCCCAAGTTCGCGACTGGTTCCGTCATGACAATGGGTCTGTCGATGCTCCCTGACGTCCCGTCAATGCCCATTTTGACAAAGCAGTAGTCCAGCACGCCCTCCACAGCATCCCAATTGTTAATGATGTTGCTCCCGGGCTCATAAATAGGTTTCGACTGCCCGCGCGCCGTTCCATCCGAGTAGACGTCTGCGCCAATGAAGGTGAAGGTGCGATTGAGCTTGCGGTCTCTGTAGCGCGCCATATTTGGTAGCACTGAAAGGCGCGGTCTCGAGTCGAAAGACCAACCCGCCCGTACTGCCGACGACCCTGTGGCACGTCAGTATCTGCGACAAGCCGACGTTCGTAGGTAGTAGTGTACCATTGTCGATGATAATCGCTGTCTCGCGGTTGCTGCTTAAGTAGCCGTCGTTGTCGACGGGCCTGTAGCCTTCGAACGGTGGCTCGCTCACGCTCCAGACTCGCGCGGGCGGAGGCTTGGGGGAGTTGCGTCCTGAGGCGGCGGGCGCATCGTCGATCGCGGACGGCGCCATTGTTCTGGTCGTGGAGTCGTGATTCGAGGCGAAGCTGGGGGTGGGACTTCTATCTCATGTCGTGTGGTCGAGGTGTGGCGTCAGCAGGGCACTAGTGCGCAAGATGCTGGAGGACTTGTGTCGCATCCTGGTGGTTGATGGAGCGCGAAGCATCGCGCATGGGTCCAAGCACCTCCGAGGTGTTGCGCCGGACCCAGATGGGTCAGTACCTCGACTAATGACAGCATGATAGAAGTATTTCAGGACAGGGGTAAAGCCTTTTCAATTTGGCAGGGAGTCGTTGCTACATGCTCTATTTGGGTATCATTTCGCATACAGTCCCCCATCTTCTGCTCATCAATCGTAATTCTCATAGCCTCTCCAGCTGTACGCATCAAGACGTCGCGCCTTTTGAACATTGAAAAGCGGCCTTGTAAACTCATGCCGGGTCCTTAAGACCATTTGTTGCTATCACAGTCAGCTGCGTGCCCGTTCCAACGATGCACGCTCCTCTTACCTTCGAGATGGAACAGGACATTGGACTGGTAATTCTTGAACATCTGCGCCACAAGCTCGGTGTCCATGTTCTGGATGTTGATTTCTTGGAGATTCTTGTTCAACATCATAATGGCTTCGTTCAGCTTCTCCTGTGGCGCGTATCAGCGTGTACATCCAGGCGCTGTTTTCATTGGGCTGCGACTCACAACATTGACAATAATGCGAGAAAGTAGAAGACTTTGCTGGTGCTCGTGAGGGCTCTCCTACAACAAGATATTAGTGCTGTCATTTCACGAGCTGCATTGCGCGTCACTTGCCATGTCTGCTGCGTGTTGTCGGTGGGAAGCCGTGGGGTGGACCGAAGCAGTTAGTCATGTAGCGCGGCTTAGTGAAGGGCGATCCGCGACCTCCGCAAGCTCCCATGCACAGCTCGAGAGCATCCAGACACGTCACGACCACTCCTTCCACAGCAGATACATCAACATGGCGCCACTTACTGCTGCCTCGGATGAGAGGACGCACCAAGCACTGCTTGACAAGCTCGACATCTACGCGGTACATAAGCCATTCCGCAACCCCCATTGGAAGCCAGCGCAGCGCCGGAACAAGAACCTCAGGCAAGTCCTCGGCGAAGCATCGCGCAAAGAAGCCTCGATGATGAACACACAAGCCAACAGCGGTGCCTCGACGCCTGCTGTTGCATCGGAAGGTGGCGCAACACCAGCCGGCATTGGTCGACCGCCAAACATCGCCCAGGCAGCGCAAAGCCTCAGCACCCTGGTGCTCGAAAAGAACGGACGAGCAGCTGCGGCAAACGCGACGGGACCAGCACCGACCTACACAAACATCGAGTCTGCACCGAGCTTCCACCCAAGCGCTCAAAAGAAGTACTGCGACATTACCGGGCTGCCTGCGCCGTACACCGACCCCAAGACGAGGCTGAGATATCACAACAAGGAGATGTTTGGAACGATCAGAACGATGCCGCAGAACGTGTATGAGGGCTATCTGGCTGCGAGGGGTGCTCACACCATCCTGAAATGAGCGCTGCTGCACCGCTCAAACAAACAACACTACCAGCGTCGTCATCAAGCTTCTCACGACTTGCAAGTGGCCGTCACATTCGCAGTCAGTGCTCTTGAGCGCAAGACTCAGCTCGTGACAGGCCCCAGCACCAGGGCATGCACAAGCATCGACATCATAGAAGCTACGATGATATGTGTGACCATCAAAGTCAAGCACCTTCCACCCACGCAAGCTCCTTTCGAAGCAAGGCTCAAGAAGGCGCTCCGGCTTAATCGTGATCCTGTATTGCTCTTCGCCCATCAGACGGGATACCAGGAGCTCGGAGGGAGGCTTCCTAGTTACAGCAGCTCAATAATGGCATACTGTTGTCAGGGCGGTTCTACGTTGCTTACACTCGTACCAGTAGATTTTCATCGATACCAAAGAATGTACATGAATTCTTCTCGGACAATTTGAGTTTGGCTGGTGAGTGACAAGACTGCGAATGCAAAAACCTTGAAAATCTTCGAACTCCTGCAGACTCCACGCTAAACAGGGGTGCGTGCGCTAGCGGCCGAGGCTGCGTAAACCCAACTGCAGCTCCAAGGGACACGAGACAAAAGTTCCCAGGCACCCGACCACCACGTTCTACCCATGATCACTGCATACAACTCTTCGATCGCCGCGTAGAAACATTTCACGTCGTACATCTATTCTACGATTGCTCGCCAGTCAAACTTGTAGGCCCGTGGCCGCTCCACACTCAAGATGCCGACCATGTGGCTCTCAGATACCCAAAGTACGTCCCTTGGAGTCGCACCGTGTCGACGCAGACTGACAAATATGCAGAGATTGGGGTCGCCTTCTGCTCAGGAGGTAGGTACGCAGCCCTTCTCGACAACCACCGACGGCGCCAAACACCAGACTAACGCGACAACCTCATAGGCGGACTCTTTCTTATGGGCGGCGTTATGATGTTTTTTGACCGCGCAATGTACGTCTTCTCCATCCACAGTCTGCATACGGACAATTGCTAATCGGCAACAGGCTGGCAATGGGCAACGTACATTCCCCCTCCCAAGCACCCCTCCCCCTCTAACCCCCCGCAGATCCTCTTCCTCATCGGCCTCACCCTCATCATCGGCACCCAAAAGACGCTCGCCTTCTTCGCGCGCCGGCAGAAATGGAAAGGCACACTCGCCTTTGCGCTCGGCATCACACTGATCCTGATGCGCTGGGCCTTCTTCGGGTTCTTGATCGAACTATACGGCATCCTAGTCCTGTTTGGCGACTTCTTCGCCACCATAGCCGGATTCGCGGGCGGCATTCCAATCGTGGGGCCGTACATCGCAAAGGCGCTGACGAGTCTGAGCGGCGCGAGTGCGGCTGCCAACGGCGGCGAGAACGTGTAGGAGACTGGAGCAAGCAATGGGCAGCGAGAACCCAGGGATGGAACTGAACGACGGTTCCAATGTGGGAGCTGTACGATGCAGAGAAGGTAGAAGACGAAGCAGACGCACGCGATGCGCCGATGCAGAAGTGTACTACGAGCCATGCTCCGGAGTCTGGCGCACGAGAAGATCTAGCTGTCGGTATTATCCGCATCACGATACCAAACGCTACACACGATAGAAGAAGACGCGCACATTGCGAAATCGCACGACCCTCTACCTATACTCACAACCATTAAGCAAACACCGCACCTCTCCCAAAAATCTCACACCCACACCCCTCACACTTCCAACCCTCACACTTCCAACCCATCCCCATCCACAACCCCCATCTTTGGTCCCCCCCCCCCAAGCCCATCAGCACAAGCCAAGCGCCCCGAAACGCCGGCTATCCCACGTCCCGAAACACGTGCGCGCAGGTTATCTCCGGCGCGGTGTTTCACACCTGGCGGTGCTATAGACAGGGGTGTGTATATGTCACTGACACGAGCACGGGAACGATTCGGGCTTGTGTTTCACGTTGGCTGGACCCTGGGGGTGCTGAGTGTGTTGAGGAGTAGTGTATGTCGGGACTGTGGTTGAAGCATTTTTGTGTATTTGCGTGGTAGTGGATAGGTGGGTGCAGATATGCTTGTATCGTGCTGTGTAGAATCATGAGAGAAGATGCAAGTCGTGGTTCGCTAAACGCCTTGTGAGGACCCTTTTTCCTGTATGCCGTGTATATCATGTCCATGGCGCGTGCCAGCGCTGTAATCAAAACGCCTCCTTCGCCGAATAATGTGGTAATCCATCCTCAGGTGCATTCTGTTTGTGCACAAAATGTTTGCCTATGGCAAGAAGTGCGAATAGTGTCCTGGCACGCGCTGCCTGCACTTCTCGCAATCATCCCGGTACCCCATGCTGAACCGCGGCGTGCCAGTCAACGCACCACTGCGTTTCCTACCGCGTGGTGTGGGAGGCAGCACGAGTGCTGGTGTCGCCGACTCCATCTCCATCTCGTCAGCGTTGGCATGCGAGAAACTAAGTCGCGAGAGCTGCGATTGGGTGAGCGCGGTCGGTGTGTCTGGAATATCTTCGTCTTCTGATATAGGCGAGGGCATGCGTCGGCCTCGGTCGTCTCCCTGCTCCTGCCTGTTTTTGCGTACTGTCAGGCCCGGCAGTGGTGATAGTCCTGAGGCGTTGCTTGTGCTCATGCCACCTGCTGAACCGCTGGTTGGATAGCCCAGCCCGTTCATGCCACCTCTGTTGAAAGTCGGGTGTATGGGCGTTGGTATCCGTGCATTGCTACCGGCATCGGACAGCAATGAAGAGGAGTGCTGCAGCGTTGGCGGGCGAAAAAAGTGGCCTCCAAATGGGGACTCTGGCGGCTGGCTGCGTACGTCACTCTGGTTGTCGTCGTCGTCCATGTCCATGCTGTAATCCACATCAGCCCGTTGCGAGGACTGGACCGGCCCTCCCCATGTGCCCTCTAGTATGTTTGCGTCTTGCTGGGAGAGGGCATCCAAATGCGAGCTTGCTGCTGGCGGCGACGGTGGCAACGAGGGCCGGACGTTGATGTGCAACGGTGTTTGCGCATATCCATGGTTGAGATGCGCAAAGCAGATGGGACGGGATTTCTGCAGTCGGTCAGTCAAATGACGGTGCAAGCATGCACCACAGACGCACCTTGAAGTTGGGCTCTTCTTCCGAATCTGAGTCGTCGTCCCGCCGCCGTTTGGTAGGCATAGTTTGGAATTGAAACATGACGAGTGTGATGTCAGAGCGATGGAAGTGGGTTGTGGTTGCGGACACGATCAACGTGTGGGCGAGGCAGCAGTGAAATGGCCGTCGCGGCGCACAGATGGTCTGAAGACAGCGGGTAATGCTCGAAGCAGTGACAGTTGTGGCGCTCTCATGTGTTTTGAAGCAGAAGCTGATGGGCTAGACGATCAGGGGAAGCTGCATAGGGACTGTGGCCGCGTTTCAGGTGTCGCATGAGAATCTCTCTGGCTGTCCAGTCAGTGGAGCTGGACGGCGCTGTCTGGTTGCTGGCCGGTTCTGTGGGGGAGTCGTTCTTTCCAAGCGAAGTTGCGCCGCTGCTTGCGGTCGGCGCTGCTGTCACTGAGTGACGATGGTGGAGTCGGCCACAGACGCGCACCAAAGGCAGGGTCAAGGGGACCAGCCGCGTCCCACAACGAAAAACAATTCGGCAAACCGGAGCGTCCTGTTGCTTCGCCTTGCTCGGCGCGGCTCTGCGTGTGAATCTTGTGTACAGGAGCTGGAGCAGCGGGAGGCTGCTCGCTCGACTGAATACACCATGTCTCCACGGTTGACTCGACGGTTGTGGCAGTGTGGTCACATGAGTGGGGGCTGAAGGAAGGTAACAAGTGAGATAGGTACTACCTTGATTCTACAGTGTGCGTGCGAGGGCTGAGTTGAGCAGCCCGTCCTTGGGAGCTCAAGCCTGGCACAATACAACAACACCTGACTGACACTAGGCCGTGCCGTGGTTGTCGGTGAGGTGTGGCTTGGCGAACACATGCGGCGCGGCATGCAAGGTCGAAGGCGGTGTGCGGAGGTATGGCATCCATCTGCCACAGCCCCGCGCAGCTAATAATTTATTTTGGATTGCATGACTCCCCTACGTGGCGCTGCACAGCTCGCGCTCAGCACATGCTCCTGACCGCTGTTCCTGATCGCTCAAACCTGCCGTGAATAAGGTCATTTTCAGTTTGGAATTGGAGTGTCCAATTGTTGGTCAAGAAATGGGAAAATTGGAGAGAAATTTGAACCTCTCAAAATCGGGGGTTGTTTCAAGCACACCATTTCTCCTCCTGCACTCATGCTGAGCCTCCACACCTGCCCATAGGAGTATGGTTGACGGAGAGCTCCAAATTGAATACCACAAGCAAATAATACCGGAGGTTCAGAGGAACTCTGCGAATCAACTCTCCGAGTTTTTCATCCAATTCCTTCACGTGATTGCTGCCACTAGTGAAGTAGACCTGCAGGAGACAGTTGAGCGCTGAAAGGGAACACCCCTCCGACAATAATTGCTGAAACCCTGGCCGGAGACATGCCTTCCTTCAACTCCAACGAGCAGAGCGATGACGTGCGCGGTAGGCTCCCTTCAATTGCTCGATATGGAGTGCGTGGTGCTGACAATGTCACAGTTCTTGGATACGATCCTTTGATCCCTCCCCAGCTCCTCGCCACCGAGATCCCCATCACACCACACGCCGAGAAGACGGTCGTCCGCGGTCGCAAGGAAGCCGTCCAAATCATCACACAAAAAGATGACCGTCTACTGGTCATGGTCGGGCCCTGCTCGCTGCACGACCCTGAACTCGCCGTTGAGTACTGCCAGCGCCTGAAGGCCCTCGCCGACAAGCTCCAAGACAACATCTGCATCATTATGCGCGCCTACCTCGAGAAGCCCCGCACAACAGTCGGCTGGAAGGGCCTGATCAACGACCCCGACATTGACGAGTCCTTCCAGATCAACAAGGGCCTGCGCATCTCCCGCAAGCTCTTCGTCGACCTCACATCTGCTGGCATGCCCATTGCGTCTGAGATGCTCGACACCATCTCGCCCCAGTTCCTTGCAGACCTGATCTCCCTCGGCGCAATTGGTGCGCGAACAACAGAGTCGCAATTGCACCGTGAGCTCGCCTCCGGTCTTTCGTTCCCCATTGGCTTCAAGAACGGCACCGACGGTGGACTTACGGTGGCGGTCGACGCCATTGGCAGCGCGGCTGCGAAGCACCACTTCCTGGGCGTGACAAAGCAGGGCCTGGCAGCCATCACCAGGACAAGCGGTAACGAGCACTGCTTCGTCATTCTCCGCGGTGGGTCAAAGGGCACCAACTTCGACAAGGACAACATCAAGGCTGTGCGCGAGTTGCTGCGGAAGAAGAACCTCCCTGAGGTCATGATGGTCGACTGCTCCCACGGTACGCATTGCACCGTGATAGACTACCTGAGGACGCTTCACTAACAGACTGTATAGGCAACTCCAACAAGGACCACCGCAACCAACCCAAGGTCGCCAAGGACGTCGCCGACCAGATTCGCGCTGGCGAGACGGGCATCGTCGGCGTCATGATCGAGTCCAACATCAACGAGGGCAACCAGAAGGTGCCCAAGGAGGGCCCCGCCGGCCTGAAGAAGGGCGTGTCCATCACGGATGCTTGCATTGACTGGGAAACCACGGTAACCACGCTGGAGGACCTTGCCGCCGCTGTTGCAGAGCGCAGAGCAAACAAGGCCAAGACCAACGGCGTGCACTAGATGTCTGTGACGTGCCGAGTGGACGTGTCTGATTCTTGTACATGACATCTTAGTGAAGATCTATGATGCAAAAAGTTAAGAATCGAACTGGGACAGATGGATATTGCCGTATCCTCTGATTCATAATATCATCTCAACTCCCATCCCATCAGTGTCGCCCTGGGTATCATATCACATGCCGCGTGACTTTTCTTCACTCATCATCCTCCTCCATCTGCTCCTGCCCCCCCTCTCGACCCCTCCCCTGCACTCTATCCGCCCTTTCCCCCACATACACATTCCCCGAGCACACCGTCCTACACCTGGGACACTTCTTCCCGTCCCGGCTCTTCCCGCTATAATACGAATTCGCACAGCGATCATGCCAGCGCACGCCGCACTCGCGGTTATTACACCGTATCCCCACCGTCACAATCTCCCTGCAGCCCTCGCAGTCCCGGATCCGGATCGTGGCGTCGTCGTCGTCGGACGCGTCGTCGTTGTACGTCTCCTTGAGGTACGAATGCAGCTCCATCAGCGCGCGCGGCGCGAGCGAGTAGTAGTTTGCGCGCGACAGGTGCAGGAAGTTGTCTGCGACGAGCGAGTCGAGGACGGCGTCGGCTTCGGCGATGCTGAGGCTGGCGTCGGCGGGTTGCGATTGTGACTCTGCGTCGGGGGCGCCGGCTTGGCTTTGGCGGCTCCGCCGGGGGCGTGCGAGCTGAGAGGCGTCCATGTGCTTTATGGCCATGGTTTCGCGCGTCGGCGTGTTGTTGGTGTCGAACATGGCGTCGAGGAGCCGCCGGATGTAGGCGATTTCGCTGGCGGTGAAGCGCGTGGCGAGTTGGGTGAGGGAGTCGGAGGTTTTGTTTACGAGGGCGTAGGTGGTTTCTTTGGTGGTTTGGTTGCGCGTGTGGCGGATTTCGAAGCTGTAGGGCTCGAGTCGGGAGTTGATGGTTTGGATGATGGGTGTTATGAGGCCTTGCTGGGTCACGTCGCCCTCAGGGAAGGGACGATCGGGGTCTTTGTTTATGCGTAAGCATATTGGCTAATTTTTGAAACAAGAGACTGACTGTGAGCGGTCATTATGGCTGCAAGGACGGGCTTCATCTCGTCCACAGTCATGACGCCATGTGTGAGGAAGGACTGCAGGAACACACGGTGAACATATGTATATGTCTCTTCGTCAGGCACATTGCGCACCAGCGGCGTCTCGTCTCGTGACATGACAACTGTAAAATGTGGTTGGTTTTGCGAGCGTTGTGTGAAGCCGCGAGATGCGCGTGGCGCGGGGGAATTCAGAACGCGAGAACGCGTAAACACGTGCCCCAACCACGTCTTGCCATGGAATTGCGTCTCTGGGCTGTACACTTAAACTTACATGGATGTATTCCTTCAAAGAGCATCGATGATAACGTCCAGCCAATCTCTTCACCGTGACGCACCGATAGCGCTATAGTTCTATTCGCCAGTCTGACTGTACTTGACCGCCTTTCGTATTGAAGCTGCGAAGTTGATGCGAGCAGGTGATACGGAAAGCAGTCAAATGAACCCCTGTCTTCAGATTTGTGTAGCTCGTACTGTGTAAGCAGAGAAACAACACATATCACTCAAGTCACGTTGAGCCACTGTTTGGAACGTCTGTCAGACCTGCAAGGCTAGTTGAACGTGGTCTGCTTTTTCTAAGAATTGCTCGATTGGAACATTCTGCGTGGCCTTGGTTGACAGCGGATGTCACAGGTTCCCGAACCGTTTGCTAACTACCGTTTATTCAAAGCCAAGGCATCTCTGGATGCTTCTCTTCCATTGGCGCGGAGAGGCCTGCTCCTAGCTTTCGACCACAGACCTGCAAGCCCCGAGACCAAGGCAGTTGTAACCTGCTGGCAAGAACAGTCGTATCCTTGAGAACAATGACGTAGCGGATGCAGCGGATGCAGTTTATCATGCCATTTCGCGGCGTTCAGATGGAGAAAACAAGGCAACTGCTGATTCGTCGGCCCGTCTGTATCGTGAAGCGTGCTAGATAGCCACGAGGACCTTTCAACGGCCCGTTCATACCAACCCAACTTCATATCTTTGTGCTTTCCTGGTAAGCTAGCATTCGCGTGTCTGCAGGAACATTGCCGACGGCCGAACATGATGAAGATGATCCAGCAAATTTAGTCTTGGCCCTCCCAGCACCACTACGAGTCCTCTGAGATGCGGTAATAGACGACGTCATCAATAGCTCGGATCCATGCCGAGAACTGTGAGCCAACGTGCCTCAGATTGCCGCCCGTAACCAGCATAAATCAGGTAGATCTACTCTTAGCAACGATTGGCCGGTAGCCAGTGTCAACGTCGACAAAACAGCAGTCACCTCTGATCCACGGATGGAGCCCGACCGGCACGCGACAGGCGGGGCTATCATTCCAAGATACAGAAGATCATGAACCGTGTGTGAACATGACCAGCGTCGAGTCCGCGAGCAGGATCTGCCCGAGGTTCGGTTCTGCGAGCTTTATCCCGCAGCGCAGCAACGGCCCTTTTTCCAGAATCAGCATCTCGATATTTAGTCGTTTTAGGGCTCGTCGATCTCAGGGTCCAGCGAGCAGTGGTGGATCTCCTGACGCCCAGCTGGGTCGTAGACAAGCCGCAGCAGGTTTGCGCCCTGAGAGAGGCACCTTTGAGCTGGTCAGGTGGCCCGCGCTGCCTGCGAGGTACGGTATTCGAGTGGCAGAGTGGCTCGCTCGTACTACCATGGTAGGGCAGAAGGCGCAGCTCAAGTCACTCTTGTCTCTGCATCTGCCCTAAGGGGACGATGTCGCAATCGAACGGGCTCGGGATACGAATGATAGGGCGGGCGGCAGGCTGGGTGGGTAGGGGCAGGTGAGAAAATGGCGATGATTGTCAGTTCCAGACCCAGTGGACCACTAGCTGGTGTGAATTTCTTCCATTCTCCGATCTCTCATAAGAAGTTTCGATCCGCTACTCCTGCTACTTGCAGTTGCTGCCAGCAGTCCGCCCTCACCCCCACGCTCCGCCGTTGGCACTCAGCCCTACCGTTGCGGTCACGAGCTTTCCGCCGCTGGTTTCAGGGGTCTTTTCTTGCGGACCCTGCGCCAGTTGCCCGTAGCGAGCCTCGCACCACCCTTACGACATCACCACGCACCGGCCGCGGCACCAAGATTAGAACAAGCAAGTGCCTGGCGCCGCAGTCACGCTCCGCACCAGCTCCCCCGGCTCAGACACCCGTGCCCTTGTGCTCCCAAATTCGGCGAGCGCTGTTCTGAGCGTGGTGGCTGCGTTGTTCGAGTTTGTCATCCCCCGGTGACATCATCGCTGCTGGAAACTGCCGTCCGTCCTCTTTGAAGGCGCGCTGAACATCAGCCCCGGGCCTCACGCCCACACCTGACACCACCACACCACGGCCCCGGACGATACATTTTTCATGCACCTATCGCCTACTGCCCCCCTGCACTTCCGTTAGAGCCATCCCCTGCCGCGCCGACGACCTCCTCGAGGCGTCCTCACCGCGATGTCCACTCCTGTGGTCTCCCCAAGACCGCGAGGCACCTCGCACTCCCACACCACCCAGCGCCCCGTGAGATCGACACCCATGACGAAGCCAAGCACAGCAATGCCCAGGACCAACCCCCCGCCCCTCGCGCCCCGCATGAACGGCGTCGCAAAAACACCGAGCCATGTCGTGCACGCCAGCAAGGCACCCGACACCCCGAGTCCCAATTACTTCGGCCTGACCGTCAATGGCGACCACTTCTCCTCCAGTGCCGCCCAGCACATCCGCGGCAACTGGAGCCCGCCCACGTCAAACGTCCGCTCGACGGCCGCTGCATCGCCGCAAATGATACCTGTCGAGCACAACCCCGAGTTCGAACAGTTCAGGAAGGCATCCGAGGGCGCCAAAGGCTTCGCCCTGGGCAACTTCGACTTTGGCTCCTTCTCAGCTGCCGTGCCCACCAAGGCTCCGCTGACAGGCTCCTACAAGCCGCCCATGTCGCCGCAGTCCATGCACACACCTGCACAACCCACCGTCGAAAAGTACGATGGCAGCAGTGATTCGTCGCCCAAGTCGCCCAAGCCGCGTTCTCCAAAACGTATGCTGTCCACCGAAGCCTCCATGTTCCCTGACCGGCCCCGGAGAAACTCGCCAGCGTCCTTCGAGGGCTGTGGACGTACAGACGCCATCGCAGAGTTCGATGAAATTCGCCCGCCTCGGCCCTCGCTACCATCTAAGAAGTCGATGCACCATCAATCAGTGCGTGCCGAGACATTGCCTGCTAACCTCCGCGACGAGAGCAACTCCGATGGACCGACCATGGCGACACCTCAGCACATCCTCAACATCCTCGAGTCAGCAGTCGAAGAGGTCTTGCTTCTCGATCTTCGTGTCTCTACACAATATGCCAAATCTCGCATAGCAGGCGCGTTAAGTCTCTGTATACCCACTACGCTTCTCAAGCGAGCATCGTTCAACGCCCAGAAGCTGGCAGAGACTTTCAAGGATGACGAGCAGCGACAAAGGTTCGAGAACTGGAGAAACAGCAAGCACATAATAGTCTACGATTTTAACTCGGCACAACTCAAGGACGCAACGACATGCATCAACACGCTCAAGAAGTTTACTAGTGAGGGATGGAACGGCAGTACCTTTATCATTCGTGGGGGGTTCCAAGAATTCGCGCAAAAATTCCCAAAATGGATCTCCCATTCGAGCTCCCACAGTCCGAACTCGTCTGCAGGGTCCAAGGGCGGTCTCAAGCTCGACATCGGCGGACCCGCAGTCGCACCTGTCATCGGAGGGTGCCCAATGCCTGCCACACAGAACGCTGCAAACCCATTCTTCGGCAACATTCGCCAAAACATGGATCTGATCGGTGGCGTTGGTCAAATGCCCGTGAAGAAGCCCGCATCCATGACCGACTCTGCTAAAGAAGAAGTCCCTCAGTGGCTGCACAAGGCAGCAGACGACAAGGATGCAGGAAAGCGTGTCTCTGACAAGTTTCTGCGCATTGAGAAGAAGGAACAGAAGCGTATGCAGGAAGCTCTTTCCGGCAAGGTTGTTTACGGCACTCCTGGTGGACAACGAGATGCTACAAGTAACATCACAATCGCCGGAATCGAGAAGGGCTCCAAGAACCGTTACAACAACATCTGGCCGTACGAGCATTCACGTGTCAAGCTTGGTGGTTGCGAAGATGGGTCTTGCGACTACATCAATGCCAATCACGTTCAAGCCGCCTACTCGAACAAGCGCTACATTGCGACGCAGGGTCCAATCCCCGCTACCTTTAAGGTAAGTCTAGAAACTACAGGTCGACATCATTCACAGCTAACCCGTCTTTAGGACTTCTGGAGCGTCGTCTGGCAGCAGGATGTCCGCGTTATTGTAATGCTTACTGCCGAACAGGAAGGTGGTCAAGTCAAAGCACACAACTATTGGTCTGACAAGCACTTTGGTAGTCTGCACCTGAAGCAGCTTGGCGAGCACAGGGCTTCGCTGGAGCCATCCAAGATCCAGGGTCACAAGGAGCGTTCGCAATCACACAGGCCTTCGCTCGGTCAGCGAAAATCAACAGCTACCCAGCAAAAGACGTCGTTCTTCCCTGATCCAAACGACAACATTATCCCCGCGTCCCCGACATCCGAGAAGCCGTACGTCACCGTTCGCAAGTTCACCCTCTCCAACGATGACGAGCCTTTCGAACGCATGCGCGAGATCACGCAGCTCCAGTACTCCAACTGGCCGGACTTTGGCGCTCCAGCGCACCCAACCCATCTGCTCGGTCTCATTGAGCAGACGGACGCAGTGGTTCGATCCGTTAACGGTGTCAGCTCACCCAACAAGCCCGAGCCAGCAAACAGCCGCCCCGTGATTGTGCACTGCTCGGCCGGCTGTGGACGTACGGGCACCTTTTGCACGGTCGACTCGGTTCTGGACATGCTCAAGCGGCAAAGACTAGCCCGTGCCAACCGCCAAAGCACGCCCATGTACGTGGATGCCGGGTCGTTTGATCATGGCGAGCACGGTGCGTGGATCGGCAAAGAGGACGTGGACCTCATCGAGAAGACGGTCGAGGACTTCAGACTGCAGCGTCTGAGTATGGTGCAGAGCTTGCGCCAGTTTGTGCTCTGCTACGAGAGCGTGTTGGAGTGGCTGAACGAGCAGCACGTTCAGGCCAAGGCTGCTTAGCTTCTCCAGGGCCCTGCTGTTTTGGCTTTGTTTGCGTTGGAGCGGCGAGATGGAGCAGCGTCGGGAATCGACGGTTATGAGTCACGACTTGCACGCATGGGAGTGGAGGCGCATAGTCACTGTTATGCATTGTTGTTGCTGTTTTTTTGTTTCGATTCAGATTCGGTTTCGGTTTTCGTCATGCTCGTTCTTTGTCCGAAGGGACGCGGCTCGGTGGGATTCATCTTCATGGCATGGCGTTGCATTGCTGGGGTTCCGTATATATTGCATCAGCGTGTCGGGGCATGGCATGGCATGGGATGCATTCGAGGGGTTTTTTTCGTCCGGGTTGAGGGATAGAGGAACTGGGTGCTAGATAATCGAGATGAGAACTTTAGCTTTAGTGGGAGTGTTTGATCTGTGTGAGAAGGCCATGAGGATGTGTGTGCTGCTCGATCAGCGTGTGAAGATTATTCGCACATGTGTCGCTGCGTGAACAGCTCACGTATCTACAAAACATCAACAATCTGCTCGTCCTCGTCGTCATCCTCATTCTTCAACTCCACCAACTTCCCCGCACTCCCACCCGCCGCACTCATATCCGGCACATGCTCCTCCTCGCCCTCCTCGTTGCGCATCAGAATCTGCACCACGCGATCGCACGCCTCGCGCACCTCGTCGTTGTCAATGTGCAAGTGGCACTCGCGCACAATCGGATACACCTTGACACGGCGCAGGACGTCGCGGCCCTCGGGTGTCGTCGTGAGCAGCAGCAGCGTCTCGAGGTGCGACTTGACGATGTCGTGGTCCGGCTCGCGCTCCTTGTCGGGCTCGAGCAGTTGCAGCTCGTCCAGCATGCCCTCGGTGTCGTCGTCGGCGTACTCCTCGGGCCCCATGAGCGGGAGCAGGATGTAGGGGAGCAGGTTGGCGCCGATGCTGGGCGCGGGGAGGCTGGGGTCTTCGGGCAGGTTGGAGAGGAGGATGGGGTGGGCCGGGACGTGGAATGAGGCGTTTTTGATGGTCGAGGCGACGCCGAGGCGGCGGATGTGGCTCTTGTGGTCGGTGAAGACTTGGATCTTGGTCATGGGGATGATGTTGGAGTCGTGCTCCTGCGGTGTGGTGAGGTACTCGCGGCCTTTTGTGAACTAGCTGCATGTCAGTTGCTGTGAGAAATGGAAGGGGGGGGGAGGTGGTCAAAGTACCTTGGCCAAATCGGCGAAGAAGTACGAGAGATAGTCGAAGTCAGCGTTCTTATTGTATGCGCCCTCTGCACCCTTGACGAAGCAGTCCATCAGCTGGTCCATGGCCCATTTCGAGGTGGAGAGCTCCTTTGGCACGTCGCGCTTCAGCTCGAGGACTCGTTGCAGCGAGTCGTCCTTGGCCATGTTGGCGAGCAGCATTGCCATTTCGTTGGCGTTGGGCTCCTTCTTGTTCTGCCAGCCGTATCAGCACCCGCGCCCGTCGTCATGCACGCATCGGAGAACTGACATACTGTTATCCGTGACAGCAGCAGCTCGAGAAACGCATCGTCCTTGGCGAGGTCCTTCAAGACGTCGACGTCTGCAGAGATGTTGACGAGCATGGTGAGGGCATTCTTCGCAATGGGCGCATAGTCCTTGACCAGCAGCTTGAGGTCCTTCACCGGCTCCAACTGGTTGCGCTTGAAGAGGGGAACATGGGCCTGCGAGTAGCCGACAAGGTGCTCAGCAGCTGTTCGGGGTGAGCGAATGTCGACGGCGGGGTGGTGGGGCAGCGCTCACCAGCTTGCCGAATCTGCGTGTTGCCGTGGTGGAGGAACTCGACGAGCTTGATATGGCCGTCAGCTGCGCGATTCTGATGAACGTGTCGTTGGCGTCATACCTCTTCTAGTTCTGTCGGCATTTTGAAATTTGTCTTGGAAATGTATGACAACTTTTCCTCCACCATGGAAATTCAAGGTTATCGATAAGGTAGCGCGGGCCCTTCACCGCACCGAGCCTCCGCCCTTATCCTCCCAGGTGATGATATGACTGCGCAGCTGTGCACTCCACAAACGACAGATAGCAGTCATGGCCTCTCATCGAATGTCGCTCCACTCTTGCGGCTCGTCTTGCCGTGACTCAAGATTTGGCTGCGAGGCACCAACTCTTCAACAGTGAAGCCTGACCAAACGTGGCATGACTGTCGCCGTCCTCACCATGCTGAGAATGGGCGATAAATCAATTCAACCATGACTCGACAAGCGTCTATACTTGACATCGTCCTCTAGGAGAAGGCAAGGCCCCACGAATGAACGCAGTCCTCAGCTGCGGGCAGACCGCACAACAACCTGGCAACCTTCTAGGGTGCTTCGAGTGCCGGCGCTTAACGTGATGCAAGCCAACCACCGACATTGTAGCCGCCGAACCGACTACGCGCCGGCCACCATCTCCCCTCTCATTGGCCGCCTCCACCACAAAGAGTGCTGCAAAGGGTAATTCATGCATGGGAGATAGTTCTACCGCTATTGCGCTGGGTAGGGAGTAAAACACCCTATGCTAGCTTCCAAAATGCGCATGCATCGTCGTCGCCCATATACCCGCTAATTCAGGCGTCGTTGTGTTTCCCTGCCGACTTTGACGTCTCTTCCCATCCTGCGCCGTGCGGACCGGATTGGTATACTTAACTTCTAATAAATCACCCCTCTCAGTAGAGAAAACAAGTCAACATGACTGGAAACGGGTTCCAACTGTTTCCTCCACCGCCTCGCGCTCCAAGGCAAACGAGCCCAGCTCGAAGACCATCGCCAGCCACGAAGCCCTCTGTCCCGGCACCAGTAGTGGAGAGGAAAGACAGCACAAACCACATGGAGGAGCCGCTTGACTTTCATGAGCTCGTTATACAGGTCAACTCGAACCCTGCTTCCCCAGCGAACCCAATTAATCAAGTTTCAACCATCACTGCACCACCTCGAGCACACGTCGCACAAGCCAGTGGCTCTACAGCAGGACCTACAGCACCATCGCTAGTTGTGACGGTACAGGAAGACTCCTTCAGAGGTCCTTCACCGTCCTTCTCAACACCGCACGCCTGTAGTCCCGAGCCTAATCGAGCAATGTCACCTGCTTTTTCAACATGCGAAACACTGGTCCGTAGCAATACTACCGCGACACGAGCGCCTAGGTCATCGCAAGAAGAAGTCCAGATGCGCTCCATGTTTCCCACATACAATCCAACCCTACCTCTCGCGCAACAAGCATACAAGCCTGCTCGGGCGTCACCCACCCAGATTCCTCGAGAACAAATCAGCAGGTCGCCATATTCCCCGGAGCCCTACGTCCCGCACAGCAATACCTCCCTGAGTAACCTGATGGCCGCTCAACCAGCACCCAAGATATTCTTCACCCCATCGCATTTGCTCGACAACCTCTGGCTAGCAGTGAACGGGCAAGAAGAGCCTACGATCCAAATATATACCCTCAAGATGCATCGTGCTACAATAGCAAACCCGACCATCACCTTTGGAACCACGCCTTCTCTCCCCTTTTATAGCCTGGCACAGACGAATCTCGCTGGTGAAGATGCTCCTGTACCGAGTATCATGAACGAGTTGATGATTCAACGACATCACCCCACCCAGCCGCGAGTCCTCCCGATTGCACAACTCGATCTGATCGCGCCACCCTCAACGGACAATGTGATGTTTGATCCCCAGCAGCAGGAGCCCACGACTCTTCTGACGAACATATACCCGAAGCTGGCTGCTCTCCAAGCGCTAGACGCAGCGGCAAGCTCGCCAGCTGCTTCACGCCTCGCTCTTGTCGACCCTGGTGCGCAATCACCTGCTGCACAGAGGTTGGCTGAGGATGTTCTCGCCGGCGCCGCTCAACGCGAATGCTGCGCTCTCGCATGGACTCGCGACGACCCCAAACAACAGTCCAACCCTTGGGCACAGCACATCCCATCTGTCGGGTCATACCAGCTGCACCACCCCACGCTGGGTACCTTCCCGATCCAGATCGAAGGAGACTGTTCGTTGATCAACAAGCCCTCCACACGACCTGTCACCGCCATATACGGCCATAATATGCCCTCGACTCCCGCCCTGCTCGGCCAGAAACCCGCATGCATCACTCTGCTCAATCCTTACATCCTCTCCACCTCCACGCCCCGTACAAATGCATTCTCCCCGCTCCCTCTGCCACCTCGATTAGACTCCCAGAACCGCCCCATCTCTGCGACCCCCTCCACCATGTCCGTCAACCAGTTGCCCACCACTACAGACGCCACAGCCGATGACGCCATGCTCGCTCGCCTGGACTTCACCAACGACGCCCTGACACTCAACCTGGGCGCCTTGAGCCGCTTCGGCAACCCCTTCCTCGTCGACGTCGCCGCCAGCACACTATGCGCCGTCGCCGTCGCAGAAGCCAGACGCAGCTGGCCCTCGCAGCAAACAAGTCTCCAAAACTTCTCCGCCCCGCCCCCCAACGACTACTCGGCGCCAACCCCCGAAACCAAAGCCCGCAGCCTCAAAGACAGCCTCGCGCGCGACTGGGAACACGTCGACATGCGCGAGAAACAGGGCCGCAAAAACGCTGGTCTAGCACTCACTTCCGCCCTCCGCAACCTCTTCCTCTCCCTCCGCAGCTCCTCCCTCGACGAGCCCCAACTCGCCCACTCCCACTCCCACTCCCACTCTCCGCCCCGCTCCTCGAGCTCCCCTGCCGAGCGCGCCCGCGACCGCAACGCCGATTTCGACAAGGATGTTGAGCTGGGCTCGTGGTACGGCGCGGCTGAGCGCGCGCGCGAGTCTAGGGCGGAGAGGAGGGCGCGCAGGGAAAGCGAGAAGGGGGATCGGCTGCCGTTTGTGGTGCGTGCGGTGTTGGGCGTGGTGATGTTTGCGGTCAAGGCGGTGGTGTGGGTGCTTGTGCTTGCGTTTAAGGTTGTTGCGGGGGTTGTGAGGATGCTTGCGCGGGCGGTGAGTAGGGGGTAGAGAGGGTTTTTGAGGGGTGTAGAGATGTGGTTGCGGAGGGATGGTGGTTCTTTCTTTTTGCTTTTTAGGATTTGGGATTTGGGTAGATGGGTTGCATCTGATGATACCAATTCGCATAGAACAATTCGTTGCGAGAATGAATCCCTTGTTTTTCTTCGCCACGACGCTATTATACATGCAAAGTCTATATCCCAGACCGCTTCCTCTGCTACGACTTCCCCTCCCGAACCACATCCTCGTTACTACTCTCACCGCTCTGCACCAACGGACTCGCATCCCCGCCCTCGGCCGCAACCTCATCCAGCGCCTTAGCAACCGCACCCTCCTCTTCGTCCCTCGCCCTATCCCGCCTCCCCAAATGCCCACCCTCACTCGTCTTGCCATCCGCACTGTCCTTATTCTTCTTCTGCAGACTCCATCCCCCCGTCCACCCGACCCACCCGGTCTCCCACGGGCCCCTCACAAACATAACCAGCAACGCTGCGCTGATAAACCCAACACTAGTACTGCCAGACCCAATCCAGCCCGCCGCAGCGTAAATATGGTTGCCCGCCGCGGTCCCGATGAGCTGGCCGCAAAACGTGCTAACCATGAACGCGGTGTTGACGCCATTGCGGCGTTTGGGCTCAATGGTGTATATGGCGCTGCGCTGCGCAATCTGGGCGGTCTGGTTGCCGAAGTCGAGGAGCAGGGCTTGCAGGACGGGGCCGGCGACGTTGAAGCCGCCAATGTATGTGCCGAGGCAGACGCCGAGGAGCGAGCAGCTCAGGCCAAAGATGATGCTGAAGTGCGGCACGAAGCGGTCGGTCATGCGGCGCGCCCAGATGGGGCTGATGAGCATGCCGGCTATGCCGATCAGGCCGAAGAGGCCGATGGTTAGGCTGGAGTAGTGGTAGGGAGTTCCGGCGAGGAGGAATGTGAGGGTTGTCCAGAAGGAGGTGAAGGGTGCGGAGCATAGCATGCCGGCGAGACAGGCTTGGACTAGCACGGGATGCCGTGGTATCATGAGGAGGATGTCCCATAAGATGCGGAAGTAGTTCATGCCGGGGTTTGTGGCGGGGTAGTCGGGCATGAATAGCCAGAGGAGAATGAAGATTAGGTACTGCAGGCCGAGAGCTAGCCAGTACACGGCGCGCCAGGTGACGAAGTTTGAGATTGTGCCTGAGAGCACGCGGGCTATTAAGACGCCGAGCATGAGCCCACTGACGACGATGGAGAGAGCTGCTGCGCGGCGGTTTGGAGGGGCGAGGTCGCCAACCAGAGGGAGCATTAGTTGGGGCGTGACGGTTGTCACGGCGGTTATGAAGGATATTGCTGTGAAGACACCTAGATTGTTGGTTATACAGAGGCCCAGCCTGAGCAGGTCAGTATTACTGGATTGAGATGAGGCAGTATCTGACTTACCACATCGTTGCTGTGAAGAACACAAGTCCGCACACGAATGGCCGGCGCGGTAACAAATCGCCCAGCGGACACAGAAATAGTAGGCCTGCAGCATATCCAGCCTGCATGACCGTCGGGATCTGCGCAACTTGCTCATAACGAACGCCGAAATCTCGGGCTAGGATATTGAGAATAGGGTGGTTGTAGTATAGATTTGCGACTGTGAAGCCTGCTGCAAAGGCGAACAGAACGTTCATGGACATCGAGAACTGAGGTGGCTTGTTCGGATCCCATCGACACCGCTGTGGACAGTATGTGAGCGTGGTGTAGGCTTTGTCCCATCTCGATAACTCTTTCTGTTTTTCGTTGCCAGATTCATCTTGTGTCGTATTTGGTGTTGGCATTTTGGTCGACGTTGATGACTGATCTGCTGCCGGGCTGGTGATGGGTTCGCCGCCCTCGGCTTTTGGTTCGCTGGCTGACATGGTTAGTCACGCATGTGTAACCTGTCCAACACTTGTCCAGTAGGATACAATCGCAACATGAATGTCAGTGTCCAAAAACAGGAACAGGAAGCCAAGACGGTTGAAGAAAGATGAAACGCCTTGCAGCAGAAGTCCATGACGGATTGCCGTTCGGAGGTAAATGAGGAGCCGATATCAGTGTTTAAAGCGGGTACAACCACCAATCATATCGTGCAAATATGTTCCGTGCGGATAAATATCCATCACCCTGCTGTTGCTTATCGAAATTGAGCTCAGTACTTTTTAATACACTAAGCTCGGCCATATAGTGTTCGGCCACATATAGTGTTCGGCCACCCCACCAAAACGCGTCACAGTCTTTGAAGTCGTGATATTTTCAGCTACAACGTCTCTAATTGCCACTCATTACACATAGACTGAAGCGTGAAAGCTGCTGCTGTCTCTGCTGCTTTTTGAGCTTCTTGTTCAACTGAACGTGATGCCTGCTCAGTCTGTAATGCCGCCGCTCGCTCAAGCGCAGCCTTGATAGCTTCAACGTTACTGAAGCGCTCATTTAGGTTAGGTTGAACACGCTTCCTTGAGCGGGTAATCTTAGTACTATCTAGTTGATATTTGAGTCGTTGGTTTTCAGCTTGGAGCTCAGCTGCTCGAGTATTTGCCTTCGCTATAGCCTTGCCTGCCTTGCCAAGCACTGCCCGAGTGCTCCGTGAGAAAGATTCTGACTTTAGAAGCTGCCGGTGAGCCCTATATAGAGCCTGTGCGCTCTGAGGCGTGCTGAGGATCGAATTTGAGAGCTCTGAGTCCTGCGTATCACGTGGTGGTGTTGCTGGACGGCCGGATACCTGGGATGAGAGTAAGACGAGGTCTGGGTTATATGGGCAGAGCCCTGAGGCTCTCCACCCAGCTCGGATTACTCGCTCAGTTAAGCCTTCCTCTCTTGCCCTGTTGTAGGATACCACAAAGCGCTCTTTCTTGATAGGTGCTGCGTCATCAAGGGCAGAGAGAGCCCGGATCTCAGATCGATACTTCGTCTTGACGACAGAGAAAGGAGCAAGATCCAGAGGCTGAAGCACGTGTGAGGCGTGAGGGGGAAGGTAGAGAGGCCATATCTTGTTCTCCCGGCAGGTCCACATGAAGTCGATAGGGATATGAGAGCCGTGGCCGTCCAGAACAAGGAGTCTCCAAGTGCCTTGGCGTGGAGTTGTATTTGGTATAAATATACGTTGTAACCACTCCAATCCAATCTGATTTGACGTCCATCCATTGTCTGACGTTGTATATAGCCAATCGGGTACTCCTTGTGCTGGGAACCACGTGGTTTGGAGGTGCTTGCCCTTAAAGATGACGAGGCATTGAAGCTTAACGCCTGTAGCGGATATCGGTGGCCGAACACTATATGTGGCCGAACACTATACAGTGACCGTGCACACCCTCACCAAAAATCCACTATACTCCTCAACCCCATAACTCAACACCACGATGTCGTTAGAAGAAGCGCTTAAAGAGGCAGATGTAGCAGATGCACAAGGCAAACTTTCATACCAGGCGGTTGCAAAAAAATACAATGTGTGCCGCACAACTTTGTCGCGACACCACCGACACGTTGTCGCGTCGCGTGCTAACGCTGATCAACAACTGCTTAAACTCCACCCTACACAAGAGCGAGAGCTTTGTGAGTTCATAGTTGAGCTTACTGAGCGAGGCCTACCTCCTACAAGGCAGATGGTACAAAACATGGCTTCTGAATTGGCTGCAGATAGGGTCTCCAACTCGTGGGTTACTCGCTTCCTAGACCGTCACCGCGACCAGCTCCTATACAAATGGGCCAACGCTATCGACGCACAGCGCCTCCACGCCGATAGCAGCGAGAAGTACACACGATACTTCAAGCTTGTGCACTCCAAGATCACCGAATACTCGATTGAGCCACGGCACACGTACAATATGGATGAGAAGGGCTTCGCAATTGGCGTACTCAATAGGCGCACCAAACGAGTGTTCAGTAGGGCTTCTGTGGAGTCAAAAACAAGGCGCTAGCCTATGCAAGACGGCAACAGGCAGTGGGTGTCGATACTCGCAAGCGTCTGCGCTGATGGTTCGGCACTGCCTCCAGGCATCATCTATCCAGGCGCTCCTAACGAGATACAATCGACCTGGGTAGAGGATATAGAAGCAGAAAAGCACTCAGTATTTGTTACTGCAACGCCCTC
This sequence comes from Lizonia empirigonia, assembly GCA_009982855.1. Classification (NCBI taxonomy): domain Eukaryota; kingdom Fungi; phylum Ascomycota; class Dothideomycetes; family Pseudoperisporiaceae; genus Lizonia; species Lizonia empirigonia. The sequence goes on along the minus strand of JAADKA010000043.1, from coordinate 393,474 downwards.
AGGCTGGACGAACGACGAGGTCGGCCTTGCGTGGCTGGAACAAATCTTTGATCGCTATACTCGAGAGAAGGCGCGCAGAAGTTGGCGACTATTTATAGTAGACGGCCACGGCTCGCATATAACCTGGTCCTTCATCAAGTACTGCGATAGGAATAGGATACTGCTACTAGTGTTCCCTCCTCACAGTACCCACACGCTGCAGCCGCTTGATGTAGCACTCTTCTCACCTCTGGCTACAAGCTATACAAACCAGCTCACTAAACACGTTTACACAACTCAAGGCCTAGTAGGCGTGAAGAAGCGTGACTTCTTCCACCTATTCTATAAGTCCTGGACGGAGACCTTTACCCCAAGCCTCATCCTCAAGGCCTTCGAAGTCACAGGCCTATCGCCACCCAACGCAGCTGTAATCGTCGATAGGTTTCGGAATAAGCGCAGGCAGCTGCCTCGTACACCTTCACCAATTGCAGCAGATAACTGGAAGCAAGCTATCCAAATTCTGGGCAAGGTGGTAGAGAATCAGGACGCAGAGGAGGTGCAGCGGTTGCGGCGTACTATCTCTCACCTCTCCGCCCACACTCAGCTTGTACAGCTTGAAAATGAAGGCCTGCGCAACGTAATTGGAGAGCTTAAGCCCTCTAAAAACAAGCGGAGGAGGCTTGACCTGCAGCATGATAAGGAGTTCTGTAGTGCAGCTGTTCTTTGGAGCCCTCACAAGATCCGCCAAGCCGAGGATCGCTATAAAGCCAACAAGGAGCAAGAGCTGCAGAAGAAGGTAGATAAGGCTCATCAGAAGAAGCTTCAGGCCCAGAAGAAGCTTCAAGATGAGCAGGACAAGCAGCAGAGGAAGGCAGAACGAGAGAGGGTGAGGGAAGAGAAAGCCTACAGGGAGGCTGCTAAGAAGGCTGAGAAACAACAAAAGAAACAAGAGAGCGACGCTGCCAAAGCTATCCAATTGCCCTCAAGAGGCAAGCGCAAGGCTTTAAGTAAGCCTTGTACAGAGCCTGCAGCCAAAAAACAGCGTAAGCGTGGTGCAACTCGCGTTGTAGTTGAAGCGTCGCCGTCCCCAGCACCTCCACCAGTTACCACGCGCAGCGGCCGCGCAACAAGGCCAAATAAGAAATGGGAGCAGGGCATGCACTGTAGGACCTAGTAGACTGTTATAACGAAAAACCTCGCAATAATATCTATTGTATGTGGCTCTGCAGCCTCATTTTTCGGGTGTGCAGGAGGGTGCCAAGGTGTGCACGGCGCGAAGGTGTGCACGGCGTGCACGGTCACTGTATGGCCGAGCTTATATAGCCTTGACCTGGATCTGAGCAGCTCTCGATACCATCATTCTGATTCGGGGTACCGTCGAGCTGCCCCACAGTCCTGGCTGACTTTTTCCGGCCATTGGTGAGCGATGTGACAGCTCTGAGCTGAGGTGCGAAGTAGACACCTGCCCGCTCTTTTGTGTATGAATTAATAATAATTTAATTTAGAGTGCTACCTGGTTCCCTTTCGGGTCTATAAACACTATGTTCTCGTCTCCGTGTACAGGGCCAACATGCTCTAGTCGAGCTAAACACCCCTGCCTCTTCCCTCGCTGCGTTTCTCCGTGCAAGTTCCGCTCCTTCCTCGTCGGTGCTGCCCTGTTGTAGGGGAGCAGAAGGGCTTGTGTGGTTCTTAGCCTATAGCTGCAAACGGGGACCACCCCCCGGTATTAGTCTGTTCTACCTCAAGGGCTACTCTGAACTGCTCTAGTAGCCCCGTGTCCAGTAGCCATCTCCCTGCCGCCGCGACTTTCTCCCAGTCACGGAGTAGTCGGGGAAGGTCCGTCGTGCCTGCCCTCTCCATCAGTTTGAGCCTCGCCTCCTTCTGGTCCGGGCAAAACGAGAGGATGTGTGTGAGGGTCTGCCTCGAGTGACCGCATGTGCAGGCTGGGTCGGCACCTGGCACCCCTATGCCCGCTAACCATGCCTTAAGTCCCAGTACTTCCGTGCGGAGTAGCACGATCGCTGTAGCCACGTGTTTAGGGACGTCGTCGTACAGGTGGAGGGGTTGGAACTCCCAGCCCTCTTTCCATGTAGGTGCCGATCTGCGTTGCTTCGCTGCCGCGCGTTCCCACCTCTCCTTCCATTTCTCTGTGAGGTCACGGGCTATCTCCTTGACTTTGCTCCTGGATTGGATCTGCCGGCCGCGGGCCCTGCCCTCTTTTCCCGTGCTGGCCAGCGAGGCCTGGCGTTGGGTCTCTCTTTCCTCCACGATCGTGTCGCCGGCCCGGCGCACACCTTCTATGTCCGTCGCTGGCTGGGCGATGTGTCTGGCTGGTCTGCCCCTTCTCGCTGCTCGTCCTCCTGTCCTGGCGGACTGCCACACCTCCTCTAGTGCTGTCTTGATTTGCCTAGTGACTGAGTGGTTCGCTGTTGTGACTGCCCACTGTAGTGCCACTGTCCTGATGTACAGGGCCAGTGGTGGTGTGCCACTTTCCTTCTCGATTGCTGCTATTGGCGTCCTCTTATAAGCCCCAAGTGTCTTCCGTAGGCATTTGTTCTGGACGATGAGGAGTTTTCGAAGCGCTGTCTCACGGATTCCGGTACCTCCCTTGCCAGCGGACCATATCTGGGAGCCGTACACCATGATTGGCCTCGTGACCGCTGTGTAGATCAGTCTCGATTTGCGTACTGACGGTCCCCATGACGACGCCGTGATTCTGGACATGGCTTGGAATGCTGCCTCCCCCTTCGCCGCTGCCTTCTGAATGTGGGTCTTCCATGAGAGTTTAGGGTCCACCCACACTCCTAACACTCTCATAGATGTGACCAACTCCGCTGGCTGGTCTCCTACCGTGACCGTGGAGAGGAGGTCTCCCCCCCTGTTCCGTCTCCTCGTGAGGTGCATTAGTTGGTATTTCTCCGGCGCAAACCTAGCTCCGAAGCGCGATGCCCACTGCTCGCACCGCGTGTGGGCAGTGGCGAGCCTCCGGCAGTTGTCCGCGGCGGACGGTCCCCACGCCATGATGTTGGTGTCGTCTACAAACCCGAATCCCAGACATTTGTCTTGGACTGTACCCAGGTCCTGGAGGAGGTCGGATATGAAGAGGAGGAAGAGTATTGGTGAGAGAGTCGATCCCTGGGGAATGCCAGTATTGGTCTCTATCCATGGGCTGTCGAAGTCGTTAAAGCTTATCTTCGTCCGTCTGTTCTTGAGGAACGCCTCCACATATACTACTATCCACTCTGGGAATCCCTTCCGTCGGAGGACCCACGTGAGTCGGTCGTGGGCTACGTTGTCGAAGGCTCCTGCTAGGTCTAGCGCCAGTACCGAGACCACTGGTTGCCCCGCACCCCACGCCGTGGTTACTGTGCCTGTGAGTAGTTCCATCGCCGTGAGTGTGGACCTGTTCTTGCGGGCTCCCATTTGGTTCCAGGGTGTGAGCTCCCTGTCTTCCATCGCGGCTGTGATCTTGTTTGCGACAATTTTTTCGACGATTTTTGCCATCGTGTTTTCGAGGGCGATAGGCCGGTAGCTGCCTGGGAGAGAGTAGTCCTTTTTCTTCTCCTTCCTAAGTACCACTGTGGTTGACTCCTTTAGGCACATGGGGACGTCTCCGTCCCTGAGCATTTGAGTAATCGCGGCAGCGGCGCTGTCTGCTATGTCTTCTTTAAGGACCTTCCACACTTCGTTTTGGATCTGGTCAGGGCCTGGGGCCTTGTTGTTGGGAAGCATGGCTATAACCTCCGTGAGCTCGTCTGGGGATATCTCTGGTGATAAGTCGAAGCGTGGGTGCGTCTGGTTCGGGTCGATGTCTGATAGGTCCGCCGCCCCGCTCGCCGGGAAGAACCGTTCTCCCAGGATTTGGGCCTTTGCGCCGTTTGAGGTCTCCGCTTCGTCTTGTTCGTGCCTTCGGAGTGGGGGTACGTTCACTGACTGCCCCTGTCCGCCTTCAACCTTTCTACTCCATTTCGACAGGTTCCACAGACCCTTGTTGTGGGCGTTGGCCTCGTTGTCGTCATTTGTCAGGTCTGCCACGACTTTCCTCCACCGCGTCCTTGCGTTCGACCGCAGGGTGCGCTTGAGCTGGTTGCGGAGTGACTTCCAGTTCCTTTCGCTGTCCTCGGTGTGGTCCCGTTGGAAGGCCCTTCTTGCCCTTTTGATCTCTCCCAGGATTTCTGTGGCTTCTGGGGACCAGTCTGGTCTGGCCTTGTCACTAATCCTTTTCCTTGGGCAGTGGTTCTCCAGGGCAGTTCCGACCTGTTTGATCAGTCCCTCGAGTGCCCACCTGCCTGTGGCCTGGGCCCACTCCCCGTGGTCCACCGCAACCTTGATCTTGTCCCAGTCAGCTTTTTTCAGGGCGAAACGTTTGTTCGTCTTCCTGGCTATCGGTCCTGTGCCTATGCGGATTTCGATGGGGATGTGGTCGCGGGTAATAGCCCAGTCTTCCCTTGGCCGGTACATTATGATTCTGTCTGCTGTCGCCCTGCTGGCGAATCCCAGGTCGATGACTGTGTGGAGGGGTCCCCTCCTCCATGTTGGTACTCCTGGTTCGTTAAGGAGGCGGAGCCCCCATTTGACCATATTTGCCCTTAGGCGTTCCGCCTGCGGTTCCCCGGGCGCAGCCTTTCCCGTCCACTCTGGGTGGTGCGCGTTGAAGTCCCCGATCACTAGTGTTGCAGTTGTTGGGTGGGTTCCGTGGAGGAGGTTCTCGATGTCTGGCCATGCTTCGATGTCCTCCGCTGTTTCCCTACCCGCTCCTATGGGTGGGCTGTACACGTTGATCAGGTGGGTCCATGTTTGTGTATGAATTATGGTGATAGTATCCCCTCTCTCGTCCGAACGAAAAAGCCGGAAATAAGGAGGGTACTTCACAACGCAATAACTCAACAACCACGCGGTAGATTTTAAATCTGATTTAATGAATCAATTTAGAATATTCAGTATTTACTTGCCATGCCCTTGTATAGATCACGAATCTTGATAAGGCGTGCTTAGTATCCATTAACTGTAACGTACTCCACAAGCGAGCCGGTCACCCAAGCGAGCCGGTCACTCAATTTTACACCAAAAATTAAGATTTTCGCACCTTAATAACTCTACAACCAGATAATAGAATTGTCTAAAACTTGAAATACTATGCTGCATCTACGTAAAGATCAATTCTATAGAAGCGCTAGGATCCTGTATCAGTCGCACCGGAGTTATTAAACAAAAATCAAAATACAGGGATTATTTTAGCGTACTTTCTAATAACTCTACACACGTTAAGGATAGAGCTTAGATCTCCAGGGCAACTGATCTTGACATAGGTAAAGCATAGCATTTTGATTTTTAGACAATTCTATCATCTGGTTGTGGAGTTATTAAGGTGCAAAAATCTCAATTTTTGGTGTAAAATTAAGTGACCGGCTCGCTTGTGGAGTACGTTAAGCTCGGCCATATAGTGTTCGGCCACATATAACGTATTCTATCAGCGAGTGGCGCGCATCAGCGAGTGTCGCAGAATCTCTTGGCAGTACCAACTCATTCTACTACTCTTCAATTTCATCACTATCAACCTAGAGCTCTGTGCATATAGAGCTCAACTCTGATTCAAAATTCTCTTCTGTGTCCTTTTTGCACGTGTGAGCGTTGTGCCCAGTCCCACCACAGTTTCCACAGCGCCGTAGACCTGGTTGGGCTGTTCCTTGATCACCACGACCACGAGCCTTCTTCGATCGGCTAGCCGTTATAGAAGCCTCTCCAGCTACCTGAGATGCTGCCTGACCATACTCTATAGTACCACCCTGCTGGATATACTTCCGTTTGCGAGTTTTTCTTTTAGTGATTACTGCTAATTGTTCTTCAAGCTCTTTGTTCCGAGCATCCAGAAGCGCGTTTTGGTGAAGCATCAGCTCAGCACCCTTTACAAGCTGGGAGAAGCCAGCCTGAGCTGTAATAGGTGACTGAGTGAAGTAGTTGCTTACTAGCTTTGACTGGGATCTAAACTCGTGCGTATTGCTTGGTGTCTTTGATTGCCATAGTGTTTCTTGTAGTAGAGGTGGAGGTGGGGTACGCAGCCGCACTTCAAGGCGATCCAACACTATCTGCGCGTTGATAGGGACTAATTCAGATGCCTCAAAAGCCTTTCGACAGTTCTTCTCTGTAAACACGTCGAAAAACGCGTCTTTAAAGGCTGGTAAGAAGCCTTCTTTGTTGATATGGAAGACGCGTCGACATGCCAAGACTCTAACGCGTTCAGAGTATCTCCTCTTTAACGGTGAGAAGCAGACCACATCGAGTGGCTGGAGGATGTGCGATGAGTGAGGTGGCATGCAGAGAGTGAGGTGGCATGCAGAGAGTGAGGTGGCATGCAGAGAGTGACGATCTTGTGTTCAAGGCAGTAGTCCTTGAAATCCTGGTTGAGATGGCTCTCATGGCCATCTAGAATGAGTAGCCTGTACACCCCCACCTTGCGCGTCTTTGTATGCGCGTTAAAATGCTTCAACCACTCTAGACCAAGAGCGTTGTTAGTCCAGCCATTCTCAGAGACTGAGACCTTCCAATTACGCGGGATATCTGCCTCCTCATACCAGGCAGAGATGTGGACGCGCCCTTTATAGATGATGAAAGGTGGGGTTGCATACCCAGCAGCGCAGATACTCTGGATAACTGTAACCCACTCGCGATCGCCTGGCTGAATAAGATTTGGTCGAGCATGTCTCTCTGTGCCTGTAACCACTTTCATTGAGCCAATAACGCCCATCTGAAAGCCTGTCTCATCGAAGTTGTGCACGTCATCGTCGTGGATGCCGTACTTGGCTTTGGTGTCCTCCACCAGCTTAAACCACGCGCTAATTATCTCTGGGTCCTCCTGGAGTATTCTCTGGTGATCCTTTGCTCGATTGAACGCCATCTTGAGCTCATCTGATCGCGTTACGAATCTCTCAGCCCAGCATTTGCCAACTGGCTCACCACCACGTACACCCAGTAGTTTATCAGCCATATCTGCTACCTCGCACAGCCGGGGCGCAAATCCTCGTGAGTCAAGGTCGAGGATATATCGGACAATCGTCTTCTCTTCAGTCGCAGTAAGCTTTTGGTTGTTGGGGGTGCAATCGCGTCGTGCAGAAATTCCTTGTACGCGTCGGTTGAGGGTCCTTGGGCGAACGTTGAAGGCGTCAGCAGCAGCTTTTTGCGTTCGGAATTGGCCAGATTGGAAAGCTGCAAGTGCAAGTTCAACTGCACCTTCATGATAGACTGAGTTCACGTTGTTTGATGAAGACATGTTGTGTTGAAGGTAGATGGTGGTTGCCAAGAGAATTCTGCGACACTCACTGATGCGCGCCACTCGCTGATGGAATACGTTATAGTAAAAATAACGTAAAGCACCACCGAGCCGGCAACACCACCGAGCCGGCAACTTTTCCTTGGCATTGCGAACACCATGTACAAAACAAGCAATTACTTACTACCCTCTGTAGAACCCGCGTACGACGCACTTGTATTAGATGCAGAATCTTCTTCTGCATCTTTTTGGCACGTACGAGGGTTGTGCCCAGTCTTTCCACAGTTGCCACAGTGCCGTTGACCTGGCTGGGCTCTTTCTTGACCACTACCACTGCGCGCTCTCTTTGACACCGTACGAGCTGCAGCTGCGCTCTCAGCTACAGACAACGCTGCAGCATCATACTCTATTGTCCCACCATACTGAATCTGCTTTCTTTTACGCCCTTTGCGCTTAGTAACCTCTGCTAATTGCTCCTCAAGCTCTCGTACACGAGCCTTAATAAGAACATTTTCATGCAGCATCTCCTCAGCTCCTTTTACTAGCTTTGAGAACCCTTCCTGAGCAGATGTTGGTGACCGTACGAAGCGCTCGCTTACAAGCTTTGACTGCGACCCAAATTCGTACGTATTGCTTGGTGTTTGGGATTGCCATGGTGTTTCTAGTAGAGGTACTGGTGGAGGGGTATGAAATCGCACTTCAAGCCGATCAATGACTACCTGCGCGTCAGTAGGCACTAGTCCTGATGCCTGAAAGGCCTTCTTGCAGTTATTGTACGTAAACACGTCGAAAAACGCGTCTCTAAAGGCTGGGAGGAAGCCTTCCTTGTTAATGTGGAAGACGCGTTTGGATGCCAAGGCTCGTACGCGTTGGGAGTACTTCAGTTTCAACGGTGAGAAACACACCACATCAAGTGGCTGAAGTATGTGTGATGAGTGAGGAGGCATACAGAGGGTTAAGATTCTGTTCTCCAGGCAGTAGTCCTTAAAAAAAAAATTCTGGTTGAGATGGCTCTCATGGCCGTCCAAGATAAGCAGCCTGTACAACCCCTTCTGACGCGCTCTTGTATGCACGTCAAAATGCTTCAACCACTCAAGACCAAGCGCGTTGTTTGTCCATCCGTTCTCAGAGACAGAGAGCTTCCAGTCGTACGGTATATTAGTCTCCTCATACCAGGCAGAGATGTGGACACGCCCCTTGTAGATAATGAAGGGTGGGATAGCATACCCAGCAGCGCAGATGCTCTGGATAACTGTAACCCACTCCCGATCGCCTGGCTGAATAAGGTTTGGTCTTGTACGCCTCTCTGAGCCTGTAACAACCTTCATTGAGCCAATAACTCCCATCTGGAAGCCGGTCTCATCAAAGTTGTGGATGTCCTCATCTAGGACCCCATACTTGTCTTTTGTCTCCTGTACGAGCTTGAACCACGCGCTGATAACCTCTGGATCTTCCTGGAGTATTCTCTGACGGTCCTTTGCGCGATTGAAAGCCATCTTGAGTTCTTCCGTACGCGACACAAATCGCTCAGCCCAGTTCTTGCCAATAGGTGTCCCACCACGTACAGCCAACAGTTTATCTGCAATATCTGCCACCTCACACAGCCGGGGGGCAAATCCACGCGAATCAAGGTCAAGGATGTATCGTACGATCGTTTGCTCTTCTGTCGTAGAGAGCTTTTGGCCGTTGGGCGTAGCAGACAGCCGGAAGGTGATTTTGTTCTGCCGATCAGAGAGCCGTTGATGTGGGACGTTGTATGCTAGAGCAGCAAGATGCACGCTCTTAAATTGACCTGATCCGTACGCCTGGAGTGCGAGGTCTATCCTACCTTCTTGCTGGAGTAGCTTAGCTTTGCGTTGTTGAGCCATTGGTTGGTTGGTTGGTTGATTCCTACACGGTTTCAGCCGCTAAATGCAGCTATGCCCGGATGCCAGACGTGGCAGACAGCCGACACGGTGTGGACGTGAGTCTGCACCGCCCCACTTCACTCTCGAAAGAGCCATCTGTCCCCAGAGGCCTGGCGTTGTCTGGCTTCTATCTACGACTATGTACATTTCGTCTCCAGAAGTGACGTCTTTTGCCTGTGTTTGTGTTCTGCGAACTATGTTTCCGTATGTATGCCGTACTCGAAGCCTCGTATGTGCAGCGTTGTTCAAGGCTCGTAGAGGCATGGTTGCCTCATGCTTTGCGTCCGTAATACCTTCAGTCTCCCCCTAGCGTTCAGCTGTCGTGTGTGCTAGCTTGCCCCGATACCCCCAGGGCCTACAATATGTTCCCCGATCTCTGGTGTTCTTCAAGTGTTATGATGCCGTCCACTAGGTTCCTATGTGGCCGTGTTTTGTGGTGTGACCTGCCACCGGGCGCAGCGGCAGCAGCATTTCGTCGTAACGCAGCTTCACAGAAGCGATGCTCCGCTCGTGCGTGCCGTCGAGCCTACTGAGCATGAGAGCTCTTGCGCGAATCTCCTCAGACCTTGTCAGGTGTGTCGAAGGGAGACCACTCCTTCAACACGTGGGGCGACAGTGGACAAGGCTGTCTGGTGATCTGTAAGTGTGTTGTGGCACCAATAGTAGCATGCCAGGATGTCTGTGAAGAGATTCGTGCGAGAGGTGATGCCGTTCAGCTCGACGGCTCGTCGATGCGGGACGTCGCAGACTTTGTCGGATGGTGATAGGCTAGCCAGAAAGCCCATCAATGACTGTGTGTGTGTATCGTAACCATGATGCTGGATAGGGTGTCTGGGCTCCGTCGTCGCGCCTTGCGTTGCTGTGTCGTGGCTAGATGGCTGCCGCTGCATTTGGTAGACGTGTCATTTTAAGTAGCTTGCTCGCAGAATTTGCTATCTGTGCCAGCCAGGGCCGCAACAGCAGCTCTACAGGTACCAAACTGACGCGGGGGGCCGCGCGATGGCCTGTAGAGACCGTTGCGGCCTTTGGCGGGTGTATTTGCAGTCGTTTGTGACGATAATTCCAGAAATTGAGTTCTCGCTGTTTGTCGTGTTTTTCCGTTGAGCCATTGTTGTTTGTACGTGGTGTTCGCAATGCCAAGAAAAAGTTGCCGGCTCGGTGGTGCTTTACGTTAGTTAATATTATAACGTACCTCACAAGCGAGCTGGCCACCTGCGCCAAGACCCCACCAAACATACTATTGCGCATAGTATAATCGCGATGAGCCAACAACCAGACAATCTACTACCTTCAAAAGATGCTCGACTACAGCTTGCTCTTGAGGCTATCAAACGCGACGCGACGCTATCCCAGAGACGTGCTGCAGCTATCTACGTCTCTCGAGCAACACTCAGTAATCGCCTTGCTGGAACACCTTATCGACGCGATTGCACGCCCAACTCAATAAATCTCCTTAAGACAGAGGAGGATGTAGTTACTCAGCATACCCTTGACCTCGACGCGCGAGGATTTCCGCCCCGGCTTGCTGCTGTGAAGGATATGGCTGATTCTTTGCTGGCTGAGCGTCACCGTGATCCTGTTGGCCAGAACTGGGCTGCAAACTTTGTCAAACGTCGCCCTGAGCTCAAGGTCAAATTCAATCGCAAATATCACTATAAGAGAGCTCTCTGCGAGGATCCTGAGATTATACAAGGCTGGTTTCGGCTTGTAGAGAACATGAAGGCTAAGTATGGTATCCTTGATGACGACACCTACAACTTTGACGAGGCTGGCTTCATGATGGGCATGATATCAACTGGAGCGGTAGTCACTAGTTCTGAGCGTCGAGGACGGCCAAAGAGCGTTCAGCAGGGCAATCGCGAGTGGACTACAGTGATCCAGGGCATCAACGCGATGGGCTGGTCGATCCCACCCTTCATCATCTTCCAGGGCTACTATCACCTCTCTGCCTGGTACAAGGAGGATAACCTGCCTCGCGACTGGGTTATTGCAGTCTCTGAGAACGGCTGGACAACAAATAAGCTTGGCCTGCAGTGGTTGAAGCACTTTGACGAGCATACAAAGAGGAGGGTTATAGGCGCTCATCGGCTGCTCATTATCGACGGCCATGAGAGCCACGACTCGCTCGATTTCCAGCAGTACTGCAAGGATCACAAGATCATCACTCTCTGCATGCCTCCTCACTCGTCGCACCCCCTGCAGCCTCTTGATGTGGGGTGTTTCTCGCCTTTGAAGACGGCGTATGGCCGCCAAGCCGAGGATCTGATGCGCAACAAGATCACCCATATCACTAAACTGGAGTTCCTACCGTGCTTTAAAGGCGCTTTTGACGCTGCGATCACAAAGGCTAATATACAAGGAGGCTTTCGAGGCGCTGGCTTAGTCCCATTTGATCCAGAGGCGGTGATATCGACGCTTGACGTACGGCTGCGCACTCCACCACTACCTACGATTGAGGACGTTCCCTGGCAGTCGCAAACTCCAAGCAATACCCTGGAATTTAGGTCGCAATCGAAGCTGATTCAAGAGAGGATTCAGAGACACGTAGATAGCTCTCCAACTTCAATGGTAGAGGCCCTTACAAAGTTCACAAAGGGAGCTGAGATGATGGCGCACTCTATGGTGTTAATGACTAATTGCAACGCTGAGCTCCAAGCCGCCAACGAGGTCTCAAGTAGGCGTAGATCATATAAAAGGAAGCGCGTGCAGCAGCAAGGGACCTTGACGATTGAGGAGGGCGTACGACTGACGACCCTTAAGGAGTTTGAGGCGCGTAGTGATGGGAAGAAGGCAAAGAAGAGGGTGCGCGTTGAGGCAGGTGAGCCTAGCCAACGACGCTGTGGACGCTGCGGCGAGGCAGGGCATAACGCACGTACGTGTAAGCAAGAAGTATTAGTAGATTCTGAGTAGAATAGCCTATTACGATTCTTAATTACTATCCTTGACGGTGCTCTACGGTCGTGTACAGTACTGATTTTGGTAGGGTCTTGGCGCAGGTGGCCAGCTCGCTTGTGTGGCCAGCTCGCTTGTGAGGTACGTTATCGGAATCACCTTCGTTGCAACGAGTTGAAGTGATTATGATTGTTGTTCTATGGAGGTGGAGGGAGATCGGCGGTAAGGCAGTAGCTAACGTGTTTTATCGGTAAGCTGGCCACATCACCATCCTGGCCACCCCACCAAGGCGCGTGCAGCGCGCCTCATACCATCCACCATGACACCACGCCAACGGCCTCCAAGGCCATCAAGAGAAGGCCGAATAGGCCTTGCTATTGCCTCCTATCGATCTAATCCTCTTCAGTCTCATCGCAAGCTTGCAAAGCTCTATAGCGTGCCAAGATCAACACTTGAGACGCGCCTTCAAGGTGTCCTCCCTAAGAACGCGACAACGCCTGTCAATCGCAAGCTACGCCCTGTCGAAGAGCAGTCGCTTGTTGAGTGGATCCTTGACCTTGATCGCCGTGGATTTCCTCCTCATATCATCGACGTACGACGAATGGCAGACGCAATACTTGCTGCGCGTGGCCAAGATCCTCCTCCTAAGCCTGTAGGCAAGTGCTGGGTGACGCGCTTTGTCAAAGGCCAGCCACTCCTCCTGACAAAGTGGAATAGGAAATTCCACTCACAGCGCGCAAAATGCGAGGATCCTGTTAAGATTAGCGCGTGGTTTAAGCTTGTAGAGGACACGCGCCAGACCTGGGGAGTCTCCTACGAGGATACATACAACTTTGATGAGACTGGATTCATGATGGGAGTGGCTGCAACGTCAAAGGTTGTCACGAGCGCTGACACGATTGGTCGAGCGACTGTCGTACAGCCAGGCAATAGAGAGTGGGTAACAGCGATCGAGTGTATCAACGCGTCTGGCTGGTGTGTTCCACCCTTCATGATCTTGGCTGGCAAGCTCCACCAAGCTAGCTGGTATAAGGACCTTCCACCAGACTGGGCTATCGCCCTCAGCCGTAAAGCACTTCCACAGGCACACAGAGTCGCGCGCAGCAGGCGCGTATAGACTGCTCATCCTTGATGGGCATAGCAGCCACGCTACACCAGAGTTTGATCAATTCTGCAAGGATAACAAGATTATCACCCTGTGCATGCCTCCCCACACCTCACACATCCTCCAGCCTCTTGATGTTGGCTGCTACTCTCCTCTCAAAGTAGTATATGGACATGAGGTGTCTGATCTTGCGCGCCTTGGCGTCTTCCACGTTGACAAGCTTGACTTTCTATGGATATACCAGAAGATCAGGCCGACAGTTCTGTCAGAGCGCAATATCAAGGCTGGCTTTGAGGCGACTGGGCTCATCCCAGCTTGTCCAGATCGAGTCCTATGCAACCTTACTGTCGTCAGAACGCCGTCTCCACCAGGAACAGCAGGTGATAGATTAGGCCCTTGGACTGCAGAAACTCCACGTACAACTAGTCAGCTTGAGCAGCAAGCCCTTCTCGTACAACGACTCCTGCAGCGCCAATCTCAGAGTCCTACAAGTCAAGCAATTGCTCAGCTTGTCAAAGGCTGTCAGCTTGCAATGAACTCAGCGACAATCCTAGCTAAGGAGAACTCAAAGCTACGGGCTGCTAACGATCGCCAGCGACAAAAGCGTCAAGTACGACGACAGTATATAGCACGTGGAGGGGTGTTACAAAGCCAGGAAGGTCAGGCGCTGGTTACACAAGCTCAAATAGGTGTCCAACAAGGTGATGAAGCAGAGGCCCCGCAGGTGCGCAGAAGAGCACCACTAACGTGCAGCAAATGCCATGTACAAGGCCATAATAGGACTCAATGTAGACAGACTTAGTCTATCCTCTGTTAAGATTTTAGACAATTTGAATTTGTGGTTGTTGAGCTATCGCGCGCTGAGCTGCACGCGCCTTGGTGGGGTGGCCAGGATGGTGATGTGGCCAGCTTACCGATAAAACACGTTAGAGCTCGGACCCCAGACCCCATGGCTTAGTCAGTCGTGTAATCCAAGCTCGTGCATGCAGCAACCAGCTGCCTTATCTACCGCAGGTTCGATTCCCAACACACGTGACTGTCTATATAAGCGCTAAGGCTATTTTAAATTGGCTACATAACTAAAGGCAGTTTCCCCGCTATGCAGGGAATACCACGTAGAAGCATGTGGAAGCAGGGCAAAAGGAGGACAAAAACATACAACAGCGGGGATTCGCCAGTGGTCACCCACCTGACTACTAGTCCGCCGGTACGTTGCTTAAATATGGCTGAGCGAACGGGAAGCCTTGCTTTCAACGTCCTATGGTCGTATGTGAAAGATCATTTAAATATTAAATATTCTATACTTACAAAATCAACAACCATGGCTTTCTTGGTAATACCTTCAAATCTCCCCCACAAGGCTGGAACGGGCAATTGCAGAGGGTGGAGTACGACCCTGCGAGGGCTAGCTTGTCAGTGATTGAGATCCGTGACCCCAGAAAGAGAACAGTGGGGCAGGCCTGTTATGACGACAAGTTCCAAATGGCAATCAGGCTTCCTTGTTCTGCGTCAGAGCTCTGCGCCGCGGACGGCTTGTGGGGATCGATGGCAAGATCCGCAATGATCAGAGACAGGGAACGCGCAATACATGGAAAAGATGTTAGGCACCCAAGATGCATGATTGTAGACCTGGAGAAGTTGGTCAGTAAGAATGCTGTCCTAGACAATGCTAAATCTCACAACACCTATCTCGTGAGGCTCTGCGTTGCCCAACACAACAACGATCTAGACCTTGCCGTTAGTAGATAGCGCACCTAACGGTGTTTAGTGCACCCTTTCCAAGTGTCAAAAACGGTTGCCGTGAAGGCTTGAACCAAAAGCGGCAGCTGAGTGATGCTGTGGCGTTGATGCGTTCCGCCGCTAGATAACCTAGTGTGCAACCATGACGCAATTTGCACAGGAAAGTGCACCCCTGGCGCGTGTCCCTTTGATGGTATATCAGCAAGACAATAATGCACGAGGCTTGATCCTTGAACTTCCCTATTCCTAACCGTATCATCCCACGCCTACTTGCAGCCTCACCCATCATGGTTGAAGGGCTGGTCTTCAAAGACCTGCTCCCTCACCCGGAGACGGACCCAACCGTACACGAGGGGAAGGCCACAACAATCTTGGATGCGCCCACCGAGAGCCATGAGCTTGCCCTGAAGGCCGGAAGCGGAGATAATCCGGAACATGGAACAGGCAGGGCCCAAGTTGCCCATGGGCAAGAAGTATTGGATCTAGGATGGAATGAGCCCAAGGAGCATGTTGACAGCCCGCTGGTTGGAGGTCTCACGAACGAAGAGGTGTGGCTGCTTGTTCGTCGCTTCAACAAGGTAGGAAAACCAAGTATCCAAGCGAGGACTGTAAGCTGACTGCGATATAGCAAATGTACCATGTGAAAGAGCTTGCAACAGCTCCTCCGGGCGGGTTGGACATGAACATTGCAGATGAAGAGGAATTCTCTCCTGACAAGCTTCGTGCCAATCTCGAGCGTCTATATATGACAATAGTAGGTGAATAGTACCAGCGCACTCAAACAGCTGCTGATGCATCAATAGGGCATCGGAATGATGGTATTTGGCAAGCACATTGTCCGCCTACGCTCATGGCGAGAGTTCAACCGTACCTCCTACTTTGCTGCAACATACTTTGTAGCCTGGCTGCTCGACCTGATCGTGCCAGTGATCACCATCACACTCGTCACCCTCATTGTTTACCCACCCTCTCGCGATATTCTATTCCCGTCGGCACCGATTGCACTCGTCAGCTCGTCGGGAGGTGTGCAAAAGCCAAAGGCTGGCGTCTTGGGCAGCACAGACAGCGCAACTGGGGCACCTGAAAACCACAAGGGTGAGGCGGTGGAACAGGAAGCATCCAACTTTGTCAATGGAATCGCTCATGTTGCCCTGTCTAGTGCTACGGGCAAGCACCCTCAAGGTGAACCTGACGACGACCAGCCACAAGGAGACAGCATTCCAGACCCTACCTCCATCGCCATCGGTGCCGCAGACTCAAAGCAAGCAGCGTCAGGTAGCAAGGTCTCGGCAAAGCATGACAAGACCAAGGTGCCCATGGAAACTGCTATGTGGACCAAGATGCGTCCCATTATGCACGGTTTGGCTGATGTAACCGACACCTGGGAACGCTTTGGAAACGCGCTCGAGCCAACTGCTCCCTTTCCCAAAGAAAAATACCGATTGCGCCTGGCAGCGGTCGTCGCACCCCTTGTTCTCGTCTCCCTATTCGTCACCTCCTACATGTTCATGAAGGGCGTGACATTCGGCATTGGTTTCGGTTTCTTCGGTGACCCGGTCATCTCTCGTGGTCTCGAACTGCTGAATCGGAAATTCCCCAATTGGCAAAAGCTCCTCGAACTCCGCAATACCTTGCTCAAGGGCGTTCCTACCAATGCTCAGCTCACCGTCACACTCCTCCGTATCGGCGAAGCCAACAAAGCACCGCTACCGCCACCACCCCGCATCGACGAGCCTCCTCCAGAGAAACCGGTTGAGATTAGTGAAAAAGACCTTCGAGCTGCAGGTGCAGACTGGCCACTTAACGCTACTCAGGCTGAGCTCGATGATGCCATGGCACATGACCCAACCGTAAAACACCAAACCGGCGGCGAAGATATCAACCAAGCCAAAGACTCCAAGCACGGTAAGAAGGGAAGTAAAATCCTCAATTTCTTCCGGGGCACCGTCAAAGGCGGTGTCGAGACCACCATCGGCGCGGACAAAGTCAAAGCCGCTGTGGGCTCTCAGCACGCGAGGAACCGCCTCGGTGCCGTTCAGCCCAAGGGTGCGAACAAAATCGATGGCCCTGTCGATTTCAAGGCTCGTGACAGGGGCAAGAAGGGACATGTGTACATCACCACCGTTGCTACGATCCCAAGCATAGCTTTCTCAACGGAGTCAACCATCGAGAAGATTGGCTCAAAGGATCGTGAGGATCTACATCCGTCTTGGTCGATACCCGTTGGCGATATCATGGAACTCAAGAAGGTTGGCGGGTATGGATGGAAGGCGAAATTGGTCGTTGGATGGGCGATGGACCGCGAGGTTGCTGATGGGCTGGAGATCGTTGATCGCAAGGGAAGTGTGATCAAGCTCACGGCTATGCCACTCAGAGATGAGCTTTTCAACCGTCTGGTCGCCATGGGTGGCCAGAAGTGGGAGTGCTGGTAGCCTTTTCCTTTCGAATCTTTGTTCTCCAGGAGGTTTGCATAGTCCACCTTGCTTGAACATATACCAGGACTTGGAGTTTGGGGCATTGCAGAGCTGTGGATGATAGTGGTTGACGGTACACCTGCTTCACCTTTATTACTTGGCAATATGGAGTATACCTGCTACTACGTGTTCTCGAAATATGTTTGAATTGAAATCACAGTCTGTCTGTAGACACAGCGCAAGAGTGGCTGTGAGTGGAGACAGGGGTCTCATCGGAATTATCGGGACGCCAAGGCCCTGAATGTCGACAGACGTCCAAACACGACGCTTCATGGACACATGCTCTCTGCTCCAGCCATGAGGATACACACAAACTCGGTATGGCAGTCGCTCGCCGTCATTCTTCTGCTTGGTGGAGCAGCACAAGCTTCACTGGGTGATCGGTTGCCCGACTTCAAGCATTGTCTCGAGGTATGTGTACCAGCCTGTAATAAGCTCCTCATACAGTACTGAGAAAGAATCCAGATCTGCAAAGCAGCCAATTGTGGCGAGAATCCGACACCCATACGTGCGCTTCCTCTACAACCCTTGCAACCAGCGCCTAACCCCTGCCAGCTTTCCACCGCCGCCTCCTCTTGTGGGATTGTCCCGCCGAATGCGACTACACCTGTCAACACGTCGTGACCACGAAGCGCCTCGCCCGCGATCCGCCGTACATGCAGCCCGTATACCAATTCCACGGCAAATGGCCCTTCTACCGCTTCATGGGCATACAAGAGCCCTTCAGCGTCATCTTCTCGCTCTTCAACTACCTCGCGCACAACTGGGGCATGGCGCAGCTCCGCGAGAAGATGCCCGCTTCGTACGCCCTGCGCAAATACTATCTGTGGTTTGGATATGTGGGCCTGGCGAGCTGGACCTTCAGCATGATCTTCCACACCAGAGACTTCGGTATTACGGAGAAGTTGGATTATTGGGCAGCGGGTGCGAATGTGCTGTATGGACTGTACTATGCGCCCATCAGGGTGTTTAGACTCGACCGCGATGAGCCGAGGAAACAGAGCGTGCTCAGGTTGTGGACGGCGCTATGCATACTCCTCTACATCATGCATGTTGCGTATCTCTCGCTGTGGAGCTGGGACTATACGTACAACATGGCTGCGAACGTTGTGGTTGGTGCGCTGGCAAACATCCTCTGGAGTGGGTTCAGTTACGTGCAATACCAGAGGATCGGGCGGACATGGGCCGTGCTGCCCGGTATTTGCGTGGCGTGGATTATCTCAGCGATGAGTCTGGAGTTGATGGACTTTGCGCCTTGGAAGGGCATGATTGACGCACACAGCTTGTGGCATTTGGGTACCGTCGTGCCAACGATTCTCTGGTACAAGTGAGTCCGCCGTCACCAAGGACAGTGTTGAACACTGCTAACAGTCACAGCTTCCTCATCAAGGATGCACAAGAAGACATGGCAGGTACGCGATCCAAGTGATAGCCCATCCACCCGAGAAATATCTGCTGCTTACAACGGACCTCTCAGGCAAACTGCCAATGGCTAATCGTAGCGCAGGCGCACGAAAGGATAAAGACTAGACATTTGTATTGAATGGCGCACCGCGAGAATCGATCATCCAACGCATTGCAAGGTTGTCGTCATGAGCTTTATAGAACTCAATACAAGAACATTGCAATAAACACTTTGAAGGAAGCTCTGTGCACCGTTTCCATGTAAGTAGACTATCTGATATGCGCATCAGCATATACGTGTTACTCCACTCCCACAAGAGCATCAAGCACACAGCACATGGGCTTCAGCTTCCATCCTGAACTTACTCAAGCCGCCACAATCCCTCACCTCGGCATATCCATATCCCTACTCGGCGTCTACAATCATCTCATCCTCACCCTTCCCCTCAGCCTCTTCAGCAGCCTTCATCCCCGCCTCAAAGCTAGGACACATCTGCGCCGCCTTCAGCGCCAACTGGTACCGCATGACAACCTTACTACCCCCAGCATTTAGTCCCTTGGCCTTGCACATCTTGCGCAGCTGCTCGTGCGTCCACTCCATATCCGCATCGGCCAGCGACGCAACAAGCTGCCTCTTCGTCCCGGCAGTGGGGAGACCGCGGTTGGCGCACAGGGTCGCGAGATCCGCCATGTTGAGGTAGGAGCGAGGATCGACCGTGTCGGAGTCATCTTTGGCCTGTGTCGAAGACTGGGCAGGAGCATCGGCATCTGTCCTGGGCTTCTTGGCGTGCTTCTTGGGGGGAACTGCGGCGTTCTTGATCTGCGCGTTGCGCTGCGTCTTCGCTTTTTGGTTCTCGGCTGCCTTTTGCAGACGGAGCTGTGCTTGGGCAGCGCGTTGCATGGCGCGCTGTGCTTTTTCGGTTTCCTTTGCTGCGCGCTTGTTTGCGATTTCTTCGGCTTTTTGGGCGTGTTTGATTTTCACGGCGTCTTTTATGCGCTTTTCGAGCGCTTCTTGGGTTTCTTTCTCTGCGGCTTCTTTCTCGCGCGCGGCTTCGCGCGACATGCAAAAGGTTTCGAGCTCTTCGCGCCTGGTTTCCGGGTCGTCGTCTACTGCGCAGGGAATGCGGGCTTTGCCGGATGTGAGTTGGCCGTAACGGACGCGGCATGCGTTGGCGGAGAATAGTGAGTCTTTGTGAAGACGGCGCATGTACTCGGATACCTTGCGGAAACGCCATGCTCGGATGCGTTCGATTTCGTAGCTGATCTCGATGTCGGCGAGGGCATATGCTTCAACGAGACGCTGGTCCTGGAGGCAGTCAGTGAATGAAATCACGGGCTGTTAAGAATTATTCAACTTACGTCTTCGAATTCCCACTCCTTGTAGCCTTCCTGCAAGAGAAAGTCGAAGTTCTCAGCCTGGGCAAGCCGAATACGCATGATACGCGTTGAGATAGACTTCTGATCATAGCGAACTCGACCATCCTTTGCGAGCTTGTCGGAGATCTGGCGGTCGCTATAGCCCTTCTCGCGCATCTGAAGCATAAGCTCATCGTCAGAATCGAGCTGCGCAGACACTCTCTTGTGGTAGGCTGGTAGACCCTCGCGAGCCCCGCGATCACCTGAAGATAGTCAGTTTATTGAACCTAGCGGGCGGACAGTCGCACTTACGACGGCCGAACGTGCCAATCACTCGAGAGCTTTGTGACTGAGAAAGGTGGCTTGTCGATTCGTCCAGAATGAACGCCTCGCCACCCTCGGTCTTTAAGCGCAGTTTGGTCTGCTTGGGGTGATTTGGGTCTGTGTCGGAGGTGGCAGTTTCAGAGCGCTTTCGCTTCTTGCCGATTTCGTAGTCCTCGTAGTCATCTGTATCGTCGTCGTCGGCGTCACCAACTTCGAAATCGGCGTCGTCATAATCGTCGAGCTTGAAGACGTCGGCGTCGTCCTGCCTTCTGTCAGTGTGTACCATCGAATGCATGATCATAGCTCACGTTCTGCGGCTCCGTCAGGGCAGAGTCATGCATGTAATCTTCTTGCTCCTCGTCTGAAGCCAACTCCATGGCATCCTGATAGCTCATGTCGTTCATGGGCTCGTCATCTGTGTCGTGTGTCAGTGCTGTCAATGGAAGTAGTCAGTAGAAAGCGTCTTACTGTCAAAGCTGAGCAATGAGTCGGCCATATCGTCGGCACGGTGTATGAACTAGACAGGGTATGTGGTGTGTGGAAGATATGAAGCAAGTCAATGTGGAGGGTCAGTCTTTATAAGGTAACTTGCCGAGCAGTTGAAGTGCTCGATGGTGAGTCAATAACTGCGGGAAGAGCAGGTGAGAGAGCTCGTATGCACCAAGGCAGCAAGTGAGTGACAAACGGAGCCTTCTGGTTCCAGTTGATGGCTTGACGCGGCAGCTGACCGCCATATTGGCAACGCAAGCCAGCGTGAAGGTATCGCGATAGAGTGAAGTAGGTAAGGCTGGGTTTTTACTTCACTCTCCGACAGCTAACCGCTATCGCTGCGACTCTTACGTTTGGGTCGTTGATGGTATGGCAGTGGGCAAGATTGTGGAGAAGAGGAAGACTCCGCACTCCAGGTCACGTTCTTGCTATGACAACAGACAAAAAGGATTTAAGGGATTCGAGTACGTCTGTCGGACCTCAAATCGTACTGTTTTGAAGTTGTTTAAGGAGCAAGCTGATCACATTAGGAATTTTCTCAGGCACAGGTTGAATTAACTAGCCTGTATTGCTCGATCGCTGCGTCTCGTAATCTGCATTCTGAAGTTGTGCGTGGTGTTTCACTCAGCGTTCAAATGATCCATGTACACACAAAACTTCTGAGAACTGCAACGATACTTGTTTTTGAAGACGGTGAACGGGACAGGAGCGAACCGCTACAAAGTAGCCCAATGCCCAAGCGTACACATAGAGAGAAAGAAGCTGTGCAAACACGAGGCAAAGAGTTTGCTGCGACCTATTGCAACTTACAAGTTGTGAATTTGCTTATTTTAACGATGCTGCAGGTGTCATTTACATGAGAGCGAAACTGTTGATTCAGTGGCGCTGATTGCACCCTATGAGCTTCACATGCCGCGCGCTAAAGACGTACCCCGGCTGATGACGTACCGCTCATAGATGCGACCAGACTCACAACAGGGCCACAACGACACGCTTACAGCGTTGCGATCGCCGTTCGTGAAAGATCGCCTTCATGGTGGCTGAGCTACTACCGAAGATCTTTATTAGACGTCAGTCCTGGTAGTATCCTACATAGGTAGAAACACCCCGCAAACAGCTTTGAGACATCACCATCATTCACCATGGCATCGTATCTGCAAAAGCTGCGCCCAAAATCCAAGCAGTTTGACTCTGCCAACTTCAGAGAAACTATTGTCCATAACGCGCCCAAGACTGAAGAAGCTACCAAACCCACTGGCCCCGTTCCTACACCACCTGCGCCGACGATCAGCGAGCCGGCCGAAGAGACAGGCGCAGAGCCTGTGCTAGACGAAGAAGACGAAAAGTTTCTCGAGCGACTTGCTGCAATTGCACAAGAGCCCGAAGGCACACCACCGCCGCTACCTGGACGTCCTGCCGTAGTCATCGACGAGAATGGACAGCAGAAGGTTGGCAAAGATGCACAAGAGGCGTTGATGGACGGTGCTGACAAGATTGCGCTCCCGAAGAGCCCGCCCGAGAAGAAGCCCTTCACATCATACTTCGCCCTTCCCAAGTTTGGCAAGAAGACCGACAAGTCGGAGAAAGAGAAGATCGCACCCAAAGATAAGAAGGGCAAAGCCAAGGTCACAGAGGCAGAGCGCAACGAGCTCGCGGACAACCTCCTCGCCGCGGCTGAGGCCTCTAAAGCTGCTGATCAAGCCGAAGTCGATAAAGAGACACAAGACCTGACCAAAATCCTCGAGGAGCTCAACCTCTCCGCCGTCAACAACCGCGTCTTCTCCTTCAGCAAGGAGTCAGAGGAGCTTCTCCAGAAGTTTACCCTCGTGCTCAAAGACGTCGTTAACGGCGCGCCCACAGCATACAACGATCTTGAGAAGCTCTTCACAGATTATGACGCGCAGCTAAAGAAGATGTACGGTGGACTTCCGCCCTTCTTACAAAACTTTGTCAAGAGCCTGCCAGCCAAATTGACAGCGGGCCTGGGTCCAGAGTTGCTAGCCGCGAGTGCAGAGAAACCTGGCTTCGACGCAAAGCAGCGCGCTGCCGGAGGGGGCAGCAAGAGCAAGAAGAGCAGACTACCAGGCGTCCCAAAGATTCCCAGTCTCAAGCAACTGGTCTCCGCCCAAGGCGCAGTAGCCACGGCGCTCCGCAGCATCCTCAACTTTCTGAAATTCAGGTTCCCGGCTCTGGCTACAGGAACGAATCTGATCATGAGTTTGGCCGTGATGAGTAAGTCCTTCCTCCCTTCCCACCTCACATGCCCAAAACGAACAACTTCTAACCTCCCTGCAGTTCTCCTATTCGTATTCTGGTACTGCCACAAGCGCGGCCGCGAAACGCGTCTCGACAAAGAGCGTCTCGCCGCCGAGACCGCGTCTGCAGAAGCGTCCGGCACATCGTCCGCAGTCGCCAGCGACGACGACTCCGTGTTCGGCGACAAGAAGCGCCAGAAGACAAAAGCTACGCCAGAAGCGGTCCCGAGGGTCGAGGGCGAGCCTACAGCACCAACGATTATCAAGGACAATCAGGAAGATGGTAAGGCCACAGTGGCTGATTTTCCGGACGTCACGCAGCTGCCCGAACCGGGCACGGTATCGGAGAAGAAGTAGGAATTGGTCCTGTGGCAGATATGTTTGGCTCAGATTGTGTTTCTTCCTTTGCGTATACCCTGTTTGTCCTGTCATGAAAATAATGAGTAGTAATTATCCACCTTGTCATTACCACACCATCCAACCACGAATAAAAGATGTTTATTGATCTGGGTTGTGATCACACTCACGTTAAGACCTCGCAGTAACATCAACCCACATATCCTTAATCTCCCACAGACCCAGACTATTATGCGCCTTCCAAGGCTCAGCAGGATTCGACAGCGCAAGATCAAAGTGCCTCAGCAGCTCAAACACACACTTGTGCACTTCGATGAGTGCAATGTTCCTGCCGAGACACACCCACCTCCCATACCCAAAGATCATATCATTTGTCTTGACCATCTGCTTCAGCTTCTCCTTTTCAGCAGGAATAGACTCATCGACAACCCAGCGCTCGGGCCGGAAGACGGCGGCGTCGTCGCCGTACAGCGACGTGTTGTTGCGGTGCATGCTCCACGCAGAGTACCCGACCATTGTGCCGCCGGGGATGAAGTACTCTTTGCCTTGTACGGTGACGACGTCGCCGGCGTCAGGAGCAATGCGGGAGAAGAGATTCACGACAGGTGGGTGGACGCGCATTCCCTCCCGTACGACAGCGCTGAGGTAGGGCATTTGGCGCGCTGCAGCGTCAGAGATGACGTCTGGGGATGCAGGGGCGATGCCTGATGTCACTGCGTCGTCGATTTCGGCTTGCAGTTTCTTGTATACACGAGGATTTGTCATGATGTAGAGCAGGATGATGCGTATAGCAGCAGCTGTTGTGTCAGAGCCGGCGAGAATCTGTTCGAATGCTTCTTGGAAGAGGTCGTCGCCAGAGACTCCGTTTCTGATGAACGATGCAAGCATGTCTGACTTGGCTTCTGTCGACTTGGACCTCCGAGCATCGACTAGCTTGCGTGCTTCTGCCATCATGCGGCCGTACCCTGTAAGATCCTTTTCTGAAGGGCTGATCGCAGGACCGATAATGGGGGTTTCACGCATCCAGGCTAGACCCATAGCGAAGGCTGTGTTGCCAATCTTGAGGCCTTCTTCGGTGGATTTGAGGTAATCATTTACATCTTTGTTGGCCTTGAGGTCGCCAAAAGGCGTTCCAAGCCCAACGTGGCTGATGACATCCAGGGTAAAGAAAGGGATCTTCTGGGCAAGATCCATTGCCTTGAGTGGCTTCGTTGACGTAAGTTGGCCAGCGTACGTCCGAACGAGCTGTACTAGCTCTTGCACATGACTGTCTATTGAAGTCTCCAGTGTAGGGTTCTCTTTGCCAGTGTACTACTCGAGTTCAGCATGTAATTGATTACATAATCGGGAGAGGAACACTCACGCCGGCGTACATCTTCTTTCTCCGGGCATCGTGGCGTTCAGTGTCGCACTCAGTGAACACATTGTCCTTTCCAGGTTCGAAACGTGCTGCGTTATAGTACCATGGCGCTTTGCGGTATGGCGAGCGAACGCCGTTGATGTGAGCCCAAAGATCGGGGTCACTTGTTATCAAGTGCTCAGGCGCCACTCTTGCAATGGGACCTTAGACGTTAGTGATTCTCTCTTGTTTGGGCAGATCTTCACCCTCACCATATTTCTCAGTCACGTCACCATAGTAGCGCTGCGCCTGACCGCTCAACACGGCTTTCGAATGCCACCACCATGAGATGCCTGCCGTGGACGGACCGTTGAATTGGCTTAAGCGACGGTACTGCAGCAGTCGAGCAATGACCAAGTAGGCGGCAATGACAGCAAAGATTAGGTACAGATGTGAGACCGATCCAAGAAGCGCGCCGAGCGCTCCGGTCTCCATGACTTCACGACGATCAAGTGACGCAAAATTTTCGATCTGTGCAGGGCCTCGACTCTCGAGGCTGGAGATGAATAACAGGGAGTTGCCGTTTGGCACGTCTGGCGGGCACTCATGCTAATAATCGTGTTGGCCGCCTGGGCGGCCAACACGATTATTAGACTGCTAAGGCCCTATTGCGTATAGCTATAACGTGGTTCACCAGCGAGCGGGCCACCCCACCGAGTGGGCCAGCAAACCACACCAAAGCGCCTACGCAGCGACGTAGCGCAACACCACAACAAATTACTGTACTGTAAATAATAGCGTAATATTATTCAGAAGCGTCGCTATCATCTACGTCCTCTATTTCTACCTTGCAGGTGCGGGAGTTATGCCCAACCTCGCTGCAACGGCCGCAGCGTCTCTCTGCGCGCACCCTCTTCGCAGGCGTCTCGCCCTCCTCACGACTACCACCCTCCTTTTCAGCAATCAGGTCAGATACCTCACCAACTGTAAGAGTCTCCTCTGCGCGTATATACCGCCTTTTACGGGTTTTGCGCTTTGTAAGCGTATCAACAGCGTCTCGAAGGCGGCCTATTTCCTCCTGCACCAACACCATATTATAAGCTATCTGCTGAGCGCCTTTACTTAGCTGCTTGACCTGCTCATCTAATGAACTTGCTGGAGACCCCTGATAGTTTTGTATGCGATTTCGAATTAGCGTAGATTGCGCCTCTATCTCGCGGGCGTTGCGCGGTGTTTGCGCCTCCCAGGCGACAGTGCCTGGTGTAGGTGGCGTTGGCGTACGTAGCTGCACATCCAGCTTCGATAACACAACGTCAGGGCCATACGGGGCTAGCCCAGCGCCTCGAAACCCTGCGCGGATATTCTCTGGTGTAAATGTCTTCTCAAAAGCTGCTTTAAATGCTGGTAGGAAGGTTTCTTTGTCAATATGGTGGATGCGGCTGCGTGCCAAGAGCGAGATCCCGTCGCCGTAGTGGCGCTTCAACAGCGAGTAGGGGACAACGTCAAGAGGCTGCAGGAGGTGCGATGAGTGTGGTGGCATACAGAGGGTAATGATCTTGTTCTCCTTGCAGTAGTCCTGGAATTCGATTGAGCAGTGGCTGTCATGGCCGTCAATAATGAGCAGCCTGTATGCCCCAGCAGAGGACGCCTTCGTATGGGCGTCGAAGTGCTTGAGCCACGCCAGCGCGACGTCGTTGTTGGTCCAGCCAGTAGGAGAGACTGTGACAACCCAGTTGCGAGGTAGACCAGTGAACCAGGAGGAGATAAGGACCTTGCCTGCAAAGATGAGGAAGGGTGGGATAATGCGCCCCGTCGCAGCGACGCCTTGGACCAGGGTAACCCACTCGCGATCGCCAGGCTGTAGTTTCTTCTGTTTCCCAGGTTTCTCTGAGCCTATAACAACAAGCTGAGAGGATATCTTGCCCATCATGAAGCCAGACTCATCAAAGTTCCAGGTGTCCTCATCTACGATACCATACTTCGCCTTCATCGATTGAACCAGGCTGAACCAGGGCCGGATAACCGCTGGGTCTTCGCAGGCAGCTCGCTGGCGATCTTACGGACGACTCCATCGCGTGCGCAGCTCAGGTGTACGCGCGATAAACCTATCAACCCAGTTCTTGCCTGTAGGCTTCCCGCCACGCTCTCGCAGCAGTCTATCAGCCATAGCTCGTACGTGTAGCTTCGAGGGCGGTACGCCACGTAGACTCTCGTCAAGTATCCGCTGTATAATCACCTCCTCTTCTAGCTTTGTAAGGCGCTTTGAATTCGGCTCGCAATCGCGTCGATAGCGTTTCCCGTCGCGTCGGTGTTGCACAGTTGTTTGAGGGACGTTGTAGATAGCTGCAGCGCGTCTTTCACTTTGGAACTGGTTTGATTGGATATCAGAGATAGCAAGCTGTATATCAGCTTCAGTATAGGTTCTGGGAGCTTTGCGTTGTTGCGACATTACGTGTTGTTGTCGCGAAGGCGCTTTGGTGGGGTTTGCTGGCCCACTCGGTGGGGTGGCCCGCTCGCTGGTGAACCACGTTACCTAGTACTAGTATAAAATTACTATATTAAGGTTAAGTTAAAGTTAGAGTCTTATATAACGTACTCCACAAGCAAGCCGGTCACCCAAGCGAGCCGGTCACTCAATTTTACACCAAAAATTAAGATTTTTGCACCTTAATAACTCTACAACCAGATAATAGAATTGTCTAAAACTTGAAATACTATGCTGCATCTACGTAAAGATCAATTCTATAGAAGCGCTAGGATCCTGTATCAGTCGCACCGGAGTTATTAAATAAAAATAAAAATACAGGGATTATTTTAGCGTACTTTCTAATAACTCTACACACGTTAAGGATAGAGCTTAGATCTCCAGGGCAACTGATCTTGACATAGGTAAAGCATAGCATTTTGATTTTTAGACAATTCTATCATCTGGTTGTGGAGTTATTAAGGTGCAAAAATCTCAATTTTTGGTGTAAAATTAAGTGACCGGCTCGCTTGGGTGACCGGCTCGCTTGTGGAGTACGTTATGTACCAATCAACGCAGGGGCAAAGTGTGTTCAGTGTTCACATTTTGTCTCAACATTAATTTTGATTGAAATTTTAATCAAAATCAAACAAAATTTTGAAACGATTTTGATTACTGGCATCTCTGCCTGCAACCATGTTTCTTCCCGATGCACGTCCTTGAACGGATTCGGCGGTACATAGGTACTGCACCCGATAATCGTCGAGCGACCAGCGTCTGTGGGGTGCATACCCGTTGCAAGGGGCATAGCACATACTACTTTGCAAAACCATGCATCTACAAGATACAATAGTAGTAGGCAGAAGAGGCTCGCCGGGAAATTATTATCAAATTTTGACGTTAAGATCTTACGTGGTTGTTGGGCTGGTCGGTCGACGATTATCGGGTGCAGTAATCGTCAATCTGCAGATTGCAGGGCCAGCCGAGTCGACGTAGTTTTCTTCGCGAAAGACACGCCGGTAAAGCTTGCGAGCAGTACCTAGAACATAATAACCCCTCACTTGTTGTTTCGTGAAATCCAGCAGAGCTATCTGAAGTGTTTTCTGACTTCTGACAAGTTCGGTACAGATCCTTTACGTCCCGAGCCGACCTGCAAGAGTGCGGCGTTGTCATCCCCCCCGGCCCAAACGGTGAACGCTGATCGACGATGGCGGCGTCACAACTGGACAACATCACCGGCGTGGGCGCGAGAGCTCCTTCAGCGAACGTGGCGGGCTCACAAAGTTCATCTTACGAGGGAGCACCAGCGGCAGCCGTAGGTGGAGAAGCACCAATGTCTTCAGCAAGTGCAACAACCCCTGGAGATCGAGAACAAAGTTCCGCGGAGACAGCCCCGGTGCCCGTTACAACAGCGGGTCCAGTAGAACATGACCCTGCTCCAATCCAGCCTCCCATTCAACCGGTACGTATATCAGGCCCATGTTTATTACAGCATGCAACGCAAAAAGACATTACCACGACACGATTGTCATGTTCCTTGCTAAGAATTCTTGCAGGAAAGCGACTTCGATGACTCGGATTCTGCCTATGGTGACTCGGATCACTTGAGCGACACAACTTCCATTCCATCCACTATCTGGAAACATCGGTACGAGAATGGCCGCCGTTACCACAAGTTCCGTGAGGGAGAGTACTGGGGACCAAACGACGAAGTCCAGAATGACCAGCTCGACATTGCCCATCACATGTTCCTGATCCTGCTCAACAACAAGCTGCATCTTGCGCCCATCCAAAACCCACAGAAGATACTGGACCTCGGATGCGGCACCGGAATCTGGTGCATGGACATGGCAGAGGGTACGCACATTTCCCACGAAAAACACAAACCAAACCTAACAGCCAACAGAACACCCCGGCGCCGAGATCATCGGCGTAGACCTCTCCCCCATCCAACCCTCCTTCACCCCACCAAACTGCAAATTCGAAATCGACGACGTAACCTCTCCCTGGACCTTCCCCCCCAACTCATTCGACTTCATCAACATCCGCTCGCTGTACGGCTCCATCGCCGACTGGCCCGCGCTCTACACCCAAGTCTTCGCGCACCTACAGCCCGGCGGCTACCTGCACGAGGTGGAAATGAGCATCCAATTCAAGTCTGACGACGGCACGCTAGCCCCAGACCACATTTTATCGCAGTGGTCCGACATTTTCCACGAGGCGTCGAAGCGCTTCGGCAAGTCGTTCTACGAGGTGTGGAACCTGTCGACGTATGCGAGGAACGTGGGCTTCGTCCATGTCGTGGAGAATGTGTATAAAGTCCCTGTCAATGGGTGGCCGGCGGATCCGCGCATGAAGGAGCTCGGGCGCTGGAACTTCTTGCACTGCACGCAGGGCGCCGAGGGGTGGGGGTTGTTTTTGCTGACCAAGGTTATGGGCTGGAGTGTTGCGGAGGCGCAGGTGTTTATTGCCAAGTTCAGGAGTGGACTGAAGGAGAGGAAAGTACATGCGTATTTCGAAGTTGTGCAGTTTAGCGCGCGGAAACCGCTGTGATAGAAGGGATTGTAGATGGTTTGAAGTTTGGCTCCCATACACTCCCGAGATCAAGGACGCCTGGTCTGCAGCATGAAGTGACACGGTTGCATTTTTGCAAAACAAAAGAACGTAGAGGTATCTAAAAAGTATCAAAGTCCACATCAACCCCTCAACTCCAATAACCCAAACTCTCTACCATGGGTAGCAACAGCATGAAGAAGCGCACAATTCCAGCAGCCATCCAAAACGATGCGCCCAAACGCCGCCCATCGTAACATCGTCACCGCCCACCAATCATATACAGTTACTCAGCGTCGTCCATCTCCTCGTCTTCGCGCTCGCCCTCGCCAGCCTGGGCAAGCAGATCCTGCTCTTCGCACGAGCGCTCGACCTCGTCGGCGATGAACTGCTCGTACTCCTCGAGACTGCGCTGGACGTGTAGTTTGAAGCGCACGATATCGTCGAGCATGCGCTCGATTTCCGTGTGTAATTCTTCTCTCAGCGAATTGGCGCGGAGCTGGAGTTGTTCGTACCTGCGGACGTGGTTAGCATGGTTGCAATAAAGGCTTTGTTACTTTTGCAATCGGGGTACTGGGCTGACTCACTCAATGTTCACTGCCATCTCTCGCTGCACCATCAGTTGCACGCTCTCACCCAGCCCGCTCCTCATGCGACCGAGTTCCTTCTCCATGCGCTCAATCTGCGCATCGCTCTGGCTCTTCTGCGTGTTGGTAATCTCTCGCAGCTTTTCGAGTTCCTCTTCGGCCTGCGCGACGCGGTGGCCCAGCGCCTCGACTTCAGCAACTTTGTCGTCCATGGCTTCTTTGATCTTGTCGAGCAGGTCGTGGTTGTTCATGTCTGCTTCGAGAGCGGCGTTGCGACGTTCAGCGATCTCTTTGCGGAGGGTGAGGATGTTTGACTTTACGCTGCCTTTGAGGTCGAGGTTCAGAAGGTGAGCGGGTGAGTAGCCGGTGCTGGCATCTTGCAGCAAACGGTCAGAAGGCTCTTGGGAACTGCTTCCCATCTGGCTACCAGAGAAGTTAGGTCCATCGGTTACGGTGAGGACGAGCTCGTAGTCCTGGCCCTTTGCGTTGACGGCGGTGGATGGGATGACGCCGATCTGATAGCCTAGATTATTGTAACGCTCGATCGTTTGCTCGAGCTCGTCCAACTTCCTTGAAGCTTGCTGTTCCTTTTCGGCGACCTTTTTCTTGGACTCCTCGAGGCGGATGGATGTGGCTTGGAGCGCGTTGTCGAGACGTTCTTTCTCGGCAGCCATGCGGTCGATGTCGTTGATAGTCATTCCGCGGCCGTCGATGATAGCTTGGAGTTCGGCCTGCTCTTTCTCGGCGGCTTCGAGTTCGGCCTCAAGCTCTTCGATATTCTTCTCATAGAATTCACAGCGATCGGTGTACTTCTTGACCTTGAGCTCCATGTTCGCGTTGTAGCTCTCGAACTTTACACGGTCTTCTTGGAGAACTTTGTTCTGCTCCTCGTACTTTGCAATCCTGGGCCCAGCCTTGCTCAGCTCATCGATCTGGTCCTGCAGCAGCTTATGCTCAGCTTCGAGCATCTTGACCTGATCATGGTGTTGTGAATTTGCAGCCTCGAATTTGGCCGCCATGTTCTCAATATGTGGCTGCATGTGCCGGTCTTGAGCGCCCTCATCATCCTCGTCCTCTTCGTCATCTGCTGCCAGCCATGTGCTGTACGCGTCTGTGAGGAAGTCGAAGATGATGCGGTCCCCTGAAACATCGAACCCTGCCTCGAAGCAAGCCTCATCGTAGTTTCCGGACTCGTACCTCTGGCACAGAACGGCGAGCTGCATCATCCAGTGGAGCAGGCCCAGGAATGTGGGCCAGTTATTTCCACCAACAGCAGCGATCTGCGACTTCATGATGGATTTCTCGAAAGGGTAGCGCAGCTGCTTGAGCAGCACAGGGACCTCCTGGTCGATTGACTTTTGCATTTTGTAGCTCGGATCAATGCGATTGTAGAGCCACTGAAACATGCTGTTGAAGTCCTTCTGCGTGGGTGATGTCATAGCCTTGGCCGACAGTGTATGCTTCGACTCCATCTCGAAATTGTTGTGTGTGAGAAACTCAAGCAGTTCGTGCGCCATTTGCTGTCGTGTAGAAGGATCTTTCAGCCGTCGCGGGTCTGCCGGGGGCGCGGCAGGCATAGGGGCTTGCTGGAAGAACGACTGCTTCAGGCCAGGCTGTCCGCTTCCATGTGACGAGCGCGACTTGAAGACGCTGCTTCGTCGCTGTGCGCTTTGCTCGAAGTTGGGTCCTGCCGGTGGCGCTGGGGTCTGGAAAATTGACGCGCCTGGCGCAAAGCTCTTCCTCCCACTGCTTGCCCCGCCGAAGTTGCCCATGGAGTTGCGCTGGACTGACGGGAAGCCCTCGGCGAGATTTGTACCGGACGATGAGCGCGTAAAGAGCGGTTGGCTTGGCCTTCCAGGAGCGAGGGACATGCGCCCTCCAGATTGTGAGCGCGCATGGTTGTTTCCTCCAAACTGCGATCCTTGCTGCATCTGGTGTACGGAACTCGAGCGCTTCATCGCAGATGACGGCATGGGGATCGCGGAGGAGATGTTGTTGTTCATAGGTCCTAATGTCTGCGCGCGGTGTCAGTAGAGGCGTAGATTTGCGGCCCACAACAACAAGCTCACCTGGCGTGGTCGTTGGACCGAAAACATGCCCTGGTCATGGGCCATGTTGTGTCAAATATCGCAAATATACTGCGATGGTAATAACAGATGCTAAAAGCGCTGCCGAAAAGTGCGCGAGTCGACTATGTACGGTGATGTTGTAGGGCTGCAGCGGCAGTGGTGTTGACTGTGTTTGTTGTTGTGGCAGGGATTCCACTAGCGTCGTTGCTGGCCACGCCAACGCACCCCTCATTGGCCGAAGCTCCCTGCAGGTCTGACGCGTGCGACGAACCTTGGAAAGTCACGGCAGTCACAAGGAGAAATTGTTGCTCGTTCTTGTAGGCTTGCACGCGAACATATGGATTGGTATTTGCAAACTCTAGCGGCCCTCACCAACAGCTAGCTACAATATCAAAGTGAGCGCTCAAGCACATACGACAGAAGCCAAAAGCACTGAACCAGTGCTGCTCTAGAATACTCCAAACCGTGCCAACCCTCTGCTATCGTGCGTCGACCCGGGGTATCGTTCGCGTGTGCAATAAGCAAGAACATAGAACGTGATATCCACCATCCACTTTAAAACTCCCAAGTCATAGTCCAGAATTGACAAATGTCATTAAGCCCCAATCCGTCGGATTAATCCATCTCGCTTTAACAGCATGGCTGCGAGATGTGTATTATTTAATATTCTTGAACATGTCGTCCGCGTCGAAGCTCAGTGTTTTCTCGTTCACTCCGAACGAGCCAAGCTGAGGAAGAGCTGGAGGAGGTGGGCCCTGCTTCTTCGGCGGAGTGTGTTGCGCCGGAATCCTCGAGACAGGCGCTGGAGTACCCATTCCGCCGTTTGTGACCGTTCTTGATAGTGGTGTCACCGTGAAACTCTCACTTCCCTCGGGTACGCTCCCAAAGTACGAGCTCTTCCTTTTGCTGCTGAACCAACCGCTACTCTTCTTCCTCGTGAGGCTCGACTGGCCGCTGATAGTAGCCGGTGAGCCTGGTCTCTCGTCTTGTTGCAAGCTGTCTTTTGACGACAGAGTGCGGAGCCCCAGGAACTGGCGTACGGAAGACGGCCGTCTGTTCTGGGAACCAGGGCTTGTTGGTGACAGGCCACCACTGGCTGCGTCGCTCATCCGGCCCCGTGTCACAGGGGGTTCAGGCGCCGCTGTCTCCTCAGACGCCTTCCCGTTGGGCGAACCAACTCTGTGCTGCGGGAAGAGGGGCGACTTGGGCGTGGGGTGCGATGAGAGTGGTCCCTTGCCCGGAGTAGGCGGACGAGGTGTCTCGGGTGGCGAGTCGAGCGGCGCAGGAATCGAGGTGCCTTCGGTGAGCGAGAAGTTGATGGGCGGAAGCGTCAATGGCTTGAATTTGGAGGGCATGGCGGCGGTGTCGGTGGACTTCTTCCAGGCAACGCGGATGAACTGCGTCTGGAGCGAAGCAATTGCGCGGAGAGAGCGGCGGCAAGAGGTCAGCGAGCGTCGCAGGGCCGCAGGAGGGCGTGAGCTCAAAGAGGACCGGGGCGAAGGAGCTTGGCAGGGTTTATCTGACGGTGCAGAGAAAGGTAGTTTGCACAACACAACACGAGGCAGCAACGCTCCGGCCAACGCCAACGCGGGGTGTACGAGCGATGTGATTGCGTCGCCTTGGAACAATAATCCACAATTAGCACAAGACACCGTGGTAGAAGTAACAGAACGCAACAGCGAGTGTGTGAGGCGTGGAATAACCTTGTGGAGGGCTGTACGCGCATGCACAAGGATCCTTCTTTCCTTGTGCCGGATATGGAAGCCGCGGGCCGTTTTGAGTAAGATCGGACCTGCGCCGTGCCTCCGCCAAACTCCACAGTCATGGCGCAGGGTCCCTCCCTCCAAACTGATCTAGATTCGGTGGATATTTTATGCGTATAATTGGGATACAATGCTGAGTCTGTCAGACACATGCCATGTTGCACAGTGCTTCATCCCTTCACTTGCTCGCCACATGCATCATCATCTCGTCTTGCGCTGGTGCGTCTCGTCCAGCTCTGCAATCTCGGCCAGCAACTGGCACGTCTCGGTTGGATTCGCGATCCATGCCGTTGTGCATGCCAGTCGCGCCTTGAAGTCGTTCGCGCCAGCACTCAGGAACTGATCTCCAACGTGCAGCGTCTTTCCCCCTTCAATCGCCCCAAAGATTCGCTGACAGGCCAAAACACCCCAGCTCTTATCACCAATGTCCACGAATACGTCGTTGCCGCCTAGTCGCTGCATTAGTACATCATCCACAACAGGGCATGAGTAGCTTACCATTGAAAGCGCAAAATGGCAAGCGCTGTCCAACCTCAGATATGTCCTAGGCGTGTCAGCAGGTCTCCAAAACCGTAGCTCCTGAACGTACTAGCACTTTCTGCACAATCAGCACCGTTTCTTCCAATGTCTCTCGACAAAAACGGTCGCCGTTCTTTGGAATGATACCGACTGCCCTTTCCTTCCTGACAATCTCGGCATTCATCCGCATGTTCTTCACTGTGTCCCTCAACGAGGCCTCGGCGATGTCGAGTAGCTCTGCAACATCCACATCTGACCACAACAGCATTTCCTTCAGTACCCATTCTTCACGCGGTATGAACCTCAGCAAATCTGGACTATTTTCATCAAACTTGAAGCAAAAGCTGCTCTCGCCTCCCATAATCATGAAGCCTTGTTTCAACTCCAGCGGGAGATCGGATTCTTGAATTGCGTGCAACAATCCGAAAAGTCGTCCGTAGTACCGGCTGGCTTCTGTGTAGCCCGCCGCAGTGACAATACCAATCTTGGACCCTCTTCGCATCAGGTGCAAGATCTTGGGAATGATTGGGTTCTCTGGTAGCAGATTCATGCCATCGTCGTAGAGGGTGACATCTCCATCAAAGGTGACCAGCTCAATAGGCCCGCTGCGAACAAGGCTCATCACCTGAGCTGTGTTCAGTACCAGGCGTACATCGTTGAAGGATGGTGGCACAAAACGTCTATAGCTGATCGACCGATGTTGATCTTGCCATATGAACGCATCGTGGAGTGCTAGGGGTGTGAAGAAGTTGGCCACGGTGGGTACCAGCAACTTGAGCTTCGATCGATCTGGCTTTCCCATCTTCTGATGCTCGACTGTGAAGTGTTTAGCATCAACTAAGATCCGAGGGGATAGAGTAGCCGGGTGATTTTTTTGGTTCCAGCCGCTACTTACTGTGGTCGTTGATTATGTCCTCGACGTCACGCATGATCTCAGCATATCGACGCTGCGCGACGCTGGCCTGCTGGTGGACCGTCTGTGCATTTTCCTCGAACACGGCTGTTGGCTGCGAATGCAAGACAAAAGGAACTGCGAGAAGACCCTTCGGAAGAATCAGCGTCTAAAAGACATGCCTGACAAACCTGAAAGTGTGGTACCTTAATCCATTCAATCTGTATGTTGGTCAGCTTGGTTGTTATAAACGTCCTGCAAGTTCAAATACCAATTGATCACGTCTGTGAGTCTTGACTGCTTGTTAGATCTGTTTTCCAGATGTTTGCAACTGAACGGCGAACCTTGAGAGCATCTGCATGTAAGCTGCGTTAGCGTTCCGCCATTCAATGCTCAGCTTGAAGGTATGAGTGAAGTAACATGGAAGACAATGAGCATTAACATACATTCGACGCGGTATCGAGTGGTCATAGTGAATATTAGGTCAGCGAGAGGGCAGTGAGAAAGTGAGAAGTGTGTTGAGCTGTCAATGTGTCCAAGACTTGTGACTACAAGCTTATCGGAGTACGCCGCTAGCGGAAGGGGGAAAGAACCATTCACGAAGCTCGAAGGCCTCTCCGGTAATACGAACGCGCAAAAGAGTCGATTGATAAATCCAAACTAAGCCTCATCGGACACACGCGACAGGCGGCGGGCGCTACCGAGAGTGAGCTTCGACCTCTGTGCAAGGGTCCACCACTTCCAATGTACCGATCAACAACGTCGCATTTGTGCGAACGGATCGCTGGACGATTCACACCATGTCTGGGGTGGAGTCGCTGAAGGACGTGGCATTGCGCCCATGGCCGGCCAACAAGACGGACGAATTGAGCAAGGATGCGTTGCTACAACAAATCGAACAACTCACAACAGAGCGCGGGCACTTGCGCGACATAACAGAGCAGTCGCTGCAAGCTGATATCGAAGCCGGAAATGATGTCCCTGACGACGCGAAAGAGGGCTCCGAGGACGAGGATGACGAGAAGGAAGCCCCATCCAGGAAAGAGAAGATGGAGGAGATATTCAAGATGCAGATGGAGATGGCCGGCCACTTGGAGTATGCAAAGACCTCACCTGTACGCACGATATACAACTGCTGACAGTGCCAAGCTGGGCTAGGTTCGCTGCTACCAACGCCCTCGATCTTATATCTCTCGTGCTTTCATCCGACCCCAACAAGCGCGCACCTACATCCTTCAGTCATACGTTTCGTGAGGCCGGTCTGGACCAGGGACTTCCTTTTGGATCGATGGGCATCGCAAGAGAGAATCATGACCGTCATGTCTACAAACAGGAAGAGTTGGCCAGAAAGGACGAGCTACAAAAGAGGCAGGACCTTGTGTCGAAGGCTGCAAGGATGGAAGCGCTCGATACTGCAACAGACGAGATACTCAAGGCGGCGAAGAGCTTGGAAAAGGAAGTGCGCAGAGAAACAAAGTACTGGCAAGAGATTGTGTCCATCTCGGACAAGGGCTGGCCTATACAGCGCCTCCGTCAAAATGCTCGCCATGTGCCCTTCGGTGTGCGCTATGGGCTACCTGAGGGTAAGTGTGCTACTTTGATATCGGTGATGCATTCGCTGACAGATCGCCAGCCAGCGACCACTTTAAGGCTCGTGGCTTTGCTCCCTTGCGCATGGACAAAGACGGCAGTATCATCCTCGATCCGAATCTGTCACTGAAACCGAAAACCTTGCGTGTGCGAATCAGCGAAGGTGGGACGATTACGGGCTCGTCACGACTGCCAGTAGAGAGCGTAGTGGATGGGCTCGCTGTAGAAAAATCGATCCGGCTTGCCCGAGACTCACTGCTCGAGGAAGAGCTATACCACGAGATGAGCTT
The DNA here is from genome assembly GCA_009982855.1 of Lizonia empirigonia. Classification (NCBI taxonomy): domain Eukaryota; kingdom Fungi; phylum Ascomycota; class Dothideomycetes; family Pseudoperisporiaceae; genus Lizonia; species Lizonia empirigonia. The sequence continues at coordinate 355,859 of JAADKA010000043.1, read as the reverse complement.
GGAGACAAGACACTTGTTACCGTATGGGGTTCGACTACGGGATTCTGTCATCTCTGTAGATGCGCCTGGGGACAATCGTCTTATGAAACGACAGCTCCTCATCGACTGCATACCACGAGACGACAAAGTCTCGGATGGCGAACAACACACATACGACTGGCTGGCTCACAATGTGGCCGAAGCCTTGCGTCTGTTATTGACTCACGAACATAGCATGCGTCTCTACCGTAGGACGCAACTACCACCACCCTTGACAGCACAAAAACAGGAGAAGAAGTCACCTCCACTTCTGCGGACTTTGCTCGCAATGCTGCACCATTTGCACAACGTGGACGCATTATTTACCTATCTTAATACGGTTTCAAGTACGCTGAGAAGCGCTGGTCTCGAAGCACCATTGGAAACTAGTCGCGAAGAGTCTTGGACCAAGCTCTGCGAAACCTTAGGGAAGCCAACAAAGAAGGACCTCTCAGCAACTGACCAGCTCTTGGATATCTTCACCAAGCCATTTAACGGCAGAGCCACCTTGACTCTGCCTTCGAGCCAAGGTTCCCAAAATGAGCAGCTTACCATTGCCGTACGCACCGTCATGGGCGCGCCTACTTTCGGCACTGAGTACAAGCTCACGCTCCCATCATCTCTCACAACAGATCTTGGCCTCTCTACAGACAACAAGTTCCAGACTACGGCAGATATTGCATCGTATCTCGATTGGGTCCTGTCACTGCACCTAGCGCATCGTGTGCTCAAGAACGAATATGCAAACCGAGCTGCTGTCAAGGGCAACGAGGCTAGGGTGATAATTGTGAGCAAGGGTGGCAAGAAGGGGGGATCGGTGAAACGAGATATCGCGGTCGATCTGAGAGACGGCATATTGGTGCTGCATTTGGCGAACAGTAGCTTGCAGGAGTCGCCCCAAGAGTTGCACTCGTGGCCTGGGAAAGGGGGGACCTCGTTGAAAGAACAGGTCAAGGCTTGGGTTGGATAGGAAGGGACTACCGCACGTAGTCTTTGACATGTGTAGATGTATGGCCATCTTGTTCCTTGCTCTTGCTTCGTAGATCTTCGGTGATATTCATCGCGTGTCTGCAAGGCTATTGCACAGCCAAGAGGCAATTGAATAAAGTGACGACACATCAGCTGACGTACATTCCGTCGCTACCTTGATACGACTGTTGCTGCCTTGATACGAGCCCCCAAGATTCGTTGGGAGAAATCAGCCCTTCCCACAGTTCACATGCACGCGGGAGGCTGAACGGCCCGTGTGGGGTTGGCGAGAAGACACCATCTCCTGCTGTTCGTGGAGGTTACAGCAGCAGCCTTGATTGCTTGCAATAGTCCTTGCCCTACTCACCCGTGTTAAAGCTAGTATGGTCTGGAACTGATCAGGTGCACGTTGTTAACACGGCCATTGGCAGCAAGGCTTGCCTGCACGTTCTCATAGTCGCGATGAAGCCGCGCATTCCGGTGCGCAGGATCACAGCCAAGCATCAAAGTCAAACCATGTATGTAACACCTGGCATCGCCGGTGTGTCGTGAGCTCGAGGACTGTTGCCGATGCATTCTCACAAAAAAACTCATCTCGATTCGTCTGGGCTGGTGTTGAGGCTGAAAGTCTTTGGTCGGCGCCATGGTGGAGTACCCCACTTCGCTGAGGGAGCTGTTTTTTCCGAGAGAGCCCACAGATCCCACGTCATGCCGCAGCTTGCAGCCATTGAGCAACATCGCAGACAAATGCGCCGCAGACCTTATCGTCGGGTCGCCGAAGATATATAGTAATTGACCGGATACTTATGCACAATCACTTTGCTCTGTTATTTTCAGCTGCGCATTACTTTACAACTTGACTGCCTCTCCGCTGTGCCCCAGCGAAGCTACCCCTCCGGTGAAGCTCTTAACCTCAACACATCCACGAGGACCCGCTTCGGCCTCTCTCTTTTTTCCTAGCCACCTCACCTTGACCTCATACCTGACCCACAGTGAAACACAGCAACTACATCATTCCTCCCTCTTCCCTTTGACGACTTCACACAGCTCTCACGACCTTCTACGACCGCACCACACACCATCATGGCGCCCACGAACGTGCCGGCTCCCCTCGAGGGCAAGAAGAGGAGAATTGGCGTCATGACTAGCGGAGGAGACGCGCCTGGCATGAACGGAGCGGTGCGAGCCGTTGTCCGCATGGCGATCCATAACAACTGCGAGGCTTTCGCTATCTACGAGGGCTACGATGGCCTCGTCAAGGGCGGCGACATGATCAGGGAGATGCACTGGGAAGATGTCCGAGGCTTCCTCTCTGAGGGAGGGACTCTGATTGGCACAGCGCGTTGTATGGAGTTCATGCAGCGAGAGGGCCGCCGAACAGCTGCAAAGAACATGATCATCAAGGGCATTGACGCCCTCATCATCTGTGGTGGAGACGGCTCTCTCACAGGTGCCGACAGGTTCCGTGACGAGTGGCCCAGTCTGCTCGAGGAGCTTGTCGAGCGGAAGGAGCTCACCAAGGAGCAGATCGACCCCTTCAGGCACCTCAACATCGTGGGTCTTGTCGGTTCCATCGACAACGATCTCTCCATGACTGATGCTACAATTGGTTGCTACACATCTCTTGCCCGTATCTGCGAGGCTATCGACTCGGTCGACACCACAGCCGTCAGTCACCAGCGTGCGTTCGTCATCGAGGTCATGGGAAGGCACTGCGGTTGGCTTGCTCTTAACGCCGGCGTAGCAACTGGAGCAGACTTTGTCTTCACACCCGAGAACCCACCGCACAAAGGTTGGGAGAAGGACATGCTCAAGCAGATCCAGAAGCAGAGGAGTATGGGAAAGCGCAAGACTATCGTCGTTGTTGCTGAGGGCGCCATTGATCGTGATTTGAAGAAGATCACTTGCGAGCAGGTCAAGGATATCCTCGCGAAGGAGGGTAAGCTCGACACAAGAATCACCACTCTCGGTCACGTTCAACGTGGAGGCACTCCATCTGCCTACGACCGTATGCTTGGAACCCTGCAGGGTGTTGAGGCCGTCAAGGCTGTCTTGGAGGCTACACCTGAGACTCCAAGTCCTGTTATCTGCATCCAAGAGAACAAGATCGTTCGCCGATCTCTCCTGGAAGCTGTTGCGCAGACCAAGGAGGTCGCCGTTGCCATCGAGAACAAGGACTTTGAGCGTGCCATGCAGCTCCGCGATACCGAGTTTGCTGAACAGTACAAATCCTACCACATCACCACAGCTGCGAACTTGCCCGAGCTTCGTCTGCCAGAGGAGAAGCGCATGCGCGTTGGTATCATCCACGTCGGTGCGCCCGCTGGTGGTATGAACGCTGCCACTCGCGCGGCGGTAGCATACTGCATTGCGCGCGGTCACACACCTGTTGCGCTCCACAATGGCTTCCCTGGTATCATCCGCCACCACTCCGACGAGCCTGTGGGTGCTGTCCGTGACATCAAGTGGGTTGATGCCGAGACATGGGCGTCCAAGGGTGGATCTGAGATTGGTACCAACCGTGGGCTGCCCAGTGAAGACCTCGAGACCTGCGCCATGGTCTTCAAGAAGTTCAATATTCAGTCGCTGTTTGTTGTTGGTGGCTTTGAAGCCTTCACAGCCGTTTCTGAACTCCGCAAGGCTCGCGAGCACTACAAAGCGTTCAAGATCCCCATCGTAAGTCTCTCATACCGGCTGAATGACCTTCTAGCTAATAAGAACAGGTCATTGTTCCCGCCACTATCTCGAACAACGTCCCTGGAACTGAGTATTCGATCGGCTCAGACACATGTCTGAACGCTCTCATCCAGTACGCCGACGCCTGCCGTCAATCCGCCTCCGCGTCTCGCCGCCGTGTCTTCGTCATCGAAACCCAGGGTGGTGAATCCGGCTATATTGCGACCGTCGCCGGTCTCTCCATCGGCGCGCTCGCTGTCTACACTCCCGAAGACGGCATCGACCTCAAGATGCTGGACCGCGACATCGACCACCTGCGCGATGTATTCAAGCAGGACAAGGGTGTCTCCCGCTCTGGAAAGGTCATCTTGGTCAACGAGAAAGCGAGCAAGACATACTCGGTCCAGATCATTGCGCAGATGATCGCAGAGGCTGGCAAGGGCAAGTTCGAGTCCCGACACGGCGTGCCTGGCCACTTCCAGCAAGGCACTACGCCCTCCCCCATGGACCGTGTCCGCGCCGTGAGGTTCGCGACCAAGGCCATGCAGCACCTCGAGGATTTCATCGGCCAAGATCCTGATGAGATTGACGATGACCCCATGAGCGTCAGCGTAGTCGGCATCAAGGGATCGAAGCTGTTGTTTAGCCCGATGGAACAGGTCGAGAAGAAGGAGACGGAGTGGCACAGGAGGCGCCCCAAGCACGAATTCTGGATGGCGCTCAAGGAGACGGTAGACACGCTCTCTGGCCGTCTTCAAGCGCCGAAGAACCCTACGCCCATTGATACCCTGGCGGGAAGGCCAAGCAGCAGCGGCTAAGCGTTGTGAGCGAGAGTAACGCGGGGATGTGGAGTTTTGATTGGCATGCACTGAATGAATTGACTGTTTTCATCTCTATAATGTGTTCTTTTAACACCCTCTATGCTTCCCAACCTGACATCTAAAGATCCGTCCGGTACGCATTCAAACTCGCATCATCCCAGCTCAAAAACTTGCCACTCAGCCCCTTCTCCCCCTCACCGCCAAATTCGCAATCACACCACCCGGCTGCTCCGGCCTGACCAGCTTCCCCTGCTTATGCAGCCCCTGGAACTTCTCCTGGTCACTCGCACTCATCGCCTTATTATGCTCCTCGCGGATCGCGCGCTGCATCTCCGTATCCACAACGCCCGGCCGCACAGACACAGTCGTCACATCGGGCTCCTCGACCGCCAGCGTGGCCGCGAGGTGGTTCAGCACGGCTTTGCCGGAGCCGTAGGCGGCCCAGCCCTGGTATGCGCCTGTTGCGGCGCCCGAGGACGTGATGACGATGTGGCCGTGGGATGTGCGGAGGGCGGGGAGCGCGGCTTGCACCATGCCGACTGCGCTGAAGACGTTGATGGCGTAGGCTTGGCGCCATTCGTCGGGGGTGCTGTCGGTGATTTTCTTGACCGGGTCGAGCGAGCCGTGGTTGATGATTAGGGAGTCGAGGCGCCCGAAGCGGGAGGTTGCGGCGGAGACGAGGGCTTGCGCGATGGTGGGGTCGGCGGCGTCTCCTGTGACTATCTCGACGTGGTCTTTGCCGTACTTGTTCTGGAGGTCGGTGAGGGCGGAGGCGGTGCGGGAGGTGAGGACGAGCTTGTGTTGGGCGGGCTGCGAGAGGAGGTAGTGGGCTATTGTGAGGCCGATGCCTGGGTTGTATTAGCAATGATATATCTGAGGGTTCATTTGATATGTCCCAGCTCTTGGAGACTACGACGGAGCAATTTGTAGATGTATTCGCGGCTATGGCGCATGGTATGGAGGGGTAGAAAGCATTGGAGAGAGTAAAGCGAATGTGTCTAGATCAAGCGGCTCTGGACTTACCTCGCGATGCTCCAGTAAGGATGATAACCATCTCTCTCGATTCACTCATCTTGACCTGTAGTGTGTGGTGTGGCAGCGATATGTCTTCCTCAATCATTCAAAGCTCCCCACTGCGCCGCGGCTCAGACTTATCTCCGGCTCAACGCTCAGACCCACGTCATATGCAGCTCAAGCATCTCGTCTCTGTCATCCGAGGTTGGAAACAATTTTCTGGACATTGCATCGGTCACAACAACACCAATGGCTTCAAAACTACTGTCGCCCGTACCGAGCATCGCGCGAACATGCACACGGACAAGCACGCGCTTCGCTGCGCGGAGCTTTGGCCTCCCACTTGCACAGCGCCGGAACATCTCAGCGTACGGCTACGAGCAAGCCAAAGCCCTCACATTTTCTGAATATGGCGAGCCTCCAGCCGTTCTGTCCCTACACGGCCACTCAATCTCGCCACCGCATGGTGATAATATGACGATCCGCTTCCTCGCCTCGCCCATCAACCCGGCCGACATCAACCAGATCCAAGGCGTGTACCCTTCGAAACCAACCTTTACCACGAACCTCGGCACACCCAATCCTATTGCTGTGGCTGGCAACGAGGGAGTCGCCGAGATTATCGCGCTCGGCGACAAGGCTAAGAGCGCAGGCTACAAAAAGGGCGACTGGGTCTTCATGAAGGGCCCAGGCTTCGGTACATGGAGAACACACGCTTCGGCCAACACAGACCAAGTCGTCAAACTCGACGATGCTATGAGGGAAGGCATTACCGCAATCCAGGCGGGCACCATCAGCATCAACCCCTGCACAGCATACCGCATGATTACCGACTTCACCACTCTCCAACCGGGCGAATGGTTCATTCAGAACGGCGCCAACTCAGGTGTTGGTCGCGCAGCAATCCAACTGGGCAAGAAATGGGGGCTCAAGAGTATCAACGTGATTCGTTCGCGTGACGATAAAGCTTCAGAAGACAAGCTGAAGAACGATCTCAAGGCACTTGGCGCAGACATCGTTATTACAGATGCCGAACTCCAGGCTCAGGGAATCCGCGACCAAGCCAAGGAGTGGACGAACGGCGGTCGTGAGAAGATCAGACTCGCTCTGAACTGCGTGAACGGCAAAGCTGCAACCGCAATGGCGAAACTGCTTTCTTCCTCGTCACACTTCGTCACTTACGGCGCCATGTCAAAGCAGCCGCTAACAATCCCTGCTTCTATGCTCATCTTCAAGGACATTCACTTCCATGGTTTCTGGGTCAGCAGATGGGCGGAGAAGAACCCTGAGGCAAAGATTCAGACTGTGAACGATGTCTTGGACATGACAAGGAAGGGTGAATTCAAGGATACGCCGTTTGACCAGATCAAGTGGGACTACGACACAAAGGGTGAAGAGTTGATTGCGAAGGTCAAAGATACGCTCGAAGGCTACCGGGAAGGAAAGGGCGTCTTCGTTTTCGGACAGACATGATAACTACGACGTCCAGAACCTGTGCAAATATACTGTAAATGGGAATTCAAAGCCATCTAGAGAGTCCTGCGCTCCAAACTCGCTTCGAAAACGTTCAGCAATAGCCCAACAGAAATAACTTCGTCTATACTTGTCACTGTTGTGCTCTTTCCGAACTAGCAGGCGTACCTGCATCCTGCCGAAGACTGAACGAATCTGGACCTATGCCACGGCCCGGAGCGGGAATACCAGTCACACCCATCGAACTTAACATCATCCTCGCACGTCAATTGCCGGCATGCCGGTTACATGAGCATGACGTGAAGACTCACTTGGGCCAAGCCATCGGTACTCCGATGTACAAGATTCGATGCCAATTGAGGTCATAATAACGGAGCATTACAAAAGCGCAATGGCTATAAAACCAAGCCATCCAGCCGTGAGGCTAGCGACTAGCATCACAATATTGCACGATGTTGTCATCATTCATCCTAGTTTTGAGCGCAGTATTGCCAGCGCTGCGGGTGGCCCTCTTGAGATTGTGCACTTATACTACGATCAGTGGCCAACTGGTAGAATGCACTGTTTCAACCACACACGCATCTGCTCGCTTTATATCAAGGAATCACTGTATCCCGCTCTGGTCGCAAATTCAGCAATTACCCTGCAGGCCTTGATGCCGAAAATACCAACACTGGCAATAATACACGCTACGCTGTAGCAGAACTGAATTCCAATAACACGGAGACACCATATCCCAATGCTGCGATCAACAACCCACCTGGCGGTGCAATCAATTACACCACGAACCCTCCCACCAGCGCAAATTACCAAAATTACCTCATCGGCGTGCAGTCGGTCGTCCTTGACCCCCTCGACCGCCTATGGATTCTGGATACTGGCCGTGTGCAAACCACTGACGGAAGCCTTCTCAACGCGTCACCAGGCGGTACCAAACTGATATGTGTGGACATTACCAGTAACAGCGTAATCCAGACAATTGTCTTCCCGCCCACCGTTGCATTCCCCGACTCCTATGTCAACGACGTGCGCTTCGACCTGCGCGCCTCACTCACCACCTCAGGAAAGGGTGTAGCTTACATCACCGACTCCTCCTCTGAGAGCCGCAACGGGATCATCATCGTCGACCTCGGCACCGGAGAGAGCTGGAGACATCTGAACAACATCCCCGAAGTGAGCGCCGAGCGTGGCTTCGTGCCCTTCGTATGGGGACAGCCATTGTACTACATCCCTGGGCCCAACACGCCATTGACCACCGTACCGCTTGGTAGCGACGGCATTGCGCTGTCTGCGGACGGCGAGGACTTATACTTTGGACCCGTGGGTGGCAGGGGGCTGTACAGTGTGCCGACCAAGCGGCTGCGCGATCGAAGTCAGAGCTCCGAGTTGTTGGCACAAGGTGCAGTGCAGAACCACGGACAGCGTGGTGTCAGTGATGGTTTCGAGACCGATAGCAATGGATTCATTTACGCGGGCAATATGGAGCAGAACCAGCTCTCTTTCTTCAACCCTGCCAATGGGACGGTTTCGACGCTCGTCAGAGACCCGAGGATTAGCTGGATTGACACGCGTGTGTCGTGTAAATCTACGTTTGTTGAAGCATAAGACTGACAACATATAGTGTCTGTGGCAAGCGATGGATACCTGTACTTCACCGATAACCAGTTGGCATTCAGCAAGAGCTTCTTCCCTGGCACGGACAGGCGCGTGCGCCCTTTCGCGCTGTTTAGGGTGAAGCTGCCCAATAACGGTGTAAGGGTTGATCTACAGTGAGAGCAACTGGACTCTCACGGTGCAGAAGACAACCAAGCTCACAGTGGAGTTGAACTGGATACAAACTTGACCCAGTCATCAATCGAAACGTATGAGCTCGCTGCACCCAGTCTATGCCTTCATTGCTCAGAGTGAATCCACAAATAATTACACCAAAAACATCCACTCTGCAACCCCTTCAAAGCTAGCCAAACCTCAACATCCACTACTCTCAGAACAAAAATTCATTCAGCGCCCCAAAAAATCGAACCAGAGCGCGTGCAGCACAGCAACACCCCGAGCAAAAAGTGATTCGACCCAGACTTGAACTGGAGACCTTCAGTGACCCAACTGGAATGTTAGACTGACGTGATAACCAACTACACCATCGAACCAGTTGTTGTAATTTATGAAGACATTTGAAAGTGAAAAATTTATCATCTTGCAATTTTTTAGTTTTTAGACCAGCCACAAAAATCAACACCTCACCCCTCCCCAAGACAAACCTCGCACCAAGAACACAGACACCAGAAAAAAGCCATATAAACGCAACCCGCTCACCAACCATACCAACCGTGCGAATCCCTTTTCAACACGCACTTCCAAGGTTCAATCCAGCCCAGCCCTCTCGCACTACCCCGCACCACAAATCTCCCGCGTCCCTCCAGCACCACGCCAGTCCTCCAAGAACCCGCGCCTCGCACAGCCCAGAAACCGGCGGATTCTCTTCTTACCAGAATGACATGCACGTCGCCGACGGCACCAGATGAATCTGGTGTGCGACGTTACGCATTGCGTTGTAGTATGGTAGAGTCATGAGTGAACGACCATGGTTTGCATAAGCGTGAGTGGGACTTGTTCGATTCGAAGATCAGCAGACTGCATAGTATGTATTGGGACGCGGTCTGGTAGTCTCGCCGAGAATTGGTGTGTAGGCGATGCAAGCGGCGGACGGCTGAATGAGAAGTAGATTCCAAAAGCTTGAATCATGGGGTTGCTGGATCGAGACCAGCATGTACAGAAGCGACACTGGACATGGATCAACGCTGACTAATGCGATAACCTTTCTTCCTCAAGCGTCTGCATATTGCGAAGCACTCGATGAGAAAAGGTGTCCCATTCGTGTGGACATTTCTGAGGCCCCATCTATCAGTCGTTGCTTGACCAGCGAATGAAGCAATCCTCGTAGATATCTTGCCCACGCCGGGAGTTGATTAGTAAAACGAGACGAAGAACTAGCTGCCGCCGAAGCAAGCAGAAGACAGCGAAAGCAGAAGAAAAAAGGTGAAACTGTTGTCATGAAGATCTAGAGTACAAGTAACATGTCGTTCGGTATTGCTCGCGAGCCAGGTGGCATCGTAGAAGGAGGATTTATTGGTGATCGGAAAGGTCGTTCGTCTGCGTTGCTGCTGCAGTTGTGAACAACAACGGATGAGGTTCGGCGCCCGATTATCTCCGTCTTGGAAATGCTCGAGTGTAATGCTCTGGGGTATCATGACAAAAGTGGCCGCCCTAACCTGTTCAAAGATGAGTGAACCGCAAGAAGCAGAATTGCTCCTCAATCCACGCACGCCAATGAACGCCCTACCGTGGTAATACGCAACTCTAGAGTTCCGATGTTGTACACTCCTCAAGTACGTCCATAGATGTAATGAGACCCACGCGACTGCGCCATTGCAGATCGCTCAACCTCTTAATTCCAAGCAGCGTTACTTTCCTGAGCAGTATTGATATACTGGTCAAGTTTTTGAAGCTCTTAGGGACTAGAACGATGTAAGTCATATCCCAGAGTTGGTCGCAAGGTATAAAGCTGTGTACACTGTGACGAGGAGAGGCGAGATAACCGGAGAACAAGCAGGTGCTCCAGGTGAAGAGATGACTGAGCTCAAAGCTGCAGCTGCCCATGTGCTTGTTCCCCAAGTGTACCACTATACCCTGCTCCTAGACCAGTGCATACAACTTACTTGAGAGTCTGCATATGACGCCGCTGCATGATGTAGGATTCGTAATTGCCACCTAGAAGACACTCGAGAATGCTTCTGCCAGGGCTCTTCGAATCGATACGATCCTTCAAGACTCTATACGCCGAGCCAAAAGCACGGAACACTTCCCATGCCTTGTGGGATCCACCTGAGATGTTGTTCTCTGGACGATTCGGATCTTGAATCGAGAGACCGTCCGGCCTCTCGCCACGTCCATCGACGTCAATTCCGTTCTTTTGAATAATTGCTGGAGGGTGCATCTGAATGCGTTGAGTTCTGAGATCGAACTCGTTACCGTAGTAGTTGAGGAAGCCAAGGAAGCAGTCTCCAAGGTTTTCTGGCTTCTTGCTATGCTGGAAATAGCTGACAACAAGGCAGATGATGCTGAAGCCTCCGATACCACCAGTATGAACCTCATTCATGCCACGCATGACCAGGAATTGCTTTAGCAGAGCCACCATGTAAATCATGTCGGGGTAATCGTGTTTCCACTGTTGGAAAGTCGCCTGTGCTTGGACTCCACTGAGGTTCTCAAACGATATGTCGACGTTGATGTTGGTAAGTCGATCAACGAACTTGATAATTGGCACCTTTGCTCTAGTAATACACAGTACGTTGGTGGCGATGCGTAAGTTCTCGAGTCTTCTGGCAGCCTTTCTCAAAGTCGAATTGACGATGCTTTTGTTGCTGAAGTCCATTGCTGCCGGGCCGCCTTGGTAGAATCTATCAGAGGTGTAGACGAGGTCCATATCAGCGGTGGGGAGGTATAGTCCTGCTGGAAACGAGCCGAAGCAGAGGATGCGTCCAGTGTCTTGAGGAAATCTCTGAGTGCCCAGAGCTTGTTGCACTCGTTGGACAAGTCGGTGGCGGACATCATGCTCATACGGTTGGGGTGCAACGAAGTCGTAGAAATCGAGAATCTCGTTGTGTAACCTGTAGCTTATTAGAAGGCTGTTATACGAGGCGAGATGCACTATCTTACCATTTCAGGGGGTCGTTGGCGAGGTGCGCGTAGCTATGTCGTGGATCAAGCCATGGCGCTGTGTCGCAGCGCACAGTGCCCATCCATTCCTGGACAATACCGCTTACGTTCTCGACATCTCCTCGCTTACGCTTAGCTTTGCTCTGCTGTGGCTGCTCGTGTAGGTCAGCAGCTTGGTACGAGCGTTTGTTCTGAGGACCGTTGCTGACGATCGAGTCCACATAGTCAAGATCGTCCAACGGGCCTTGTACGAAGCCCCCGTCTTGAGGTCGCTTATTTGTCTTTGGTTCGTCATCGTCGACGGTCTGCATATCAGCGGCTTTGTTGGGTCCATCATCATCCCCAAAGGAAATGAAGTCGTCATTCGCGGCCACAGCGTTGTTGCTGTCGCCCCTTTCGGCAGCTTCGTTCTTCGCTTTTCTGATCAACTGAACAAAATCAATCTTCTTGCCAGGCCTCAGCTCCTCGGGTGGAGGGAGGGCAGAATAAATCTCTGGATTGCTCCACTTTGGCACTGAATCGCCATCAGCGCGTCCATTCGCGGTTCGCGCAATCTTGTGGACAACGTTGTCCGCATCGGCTGAGTTCTCGTCGGCGTCTTTCACGACGTCTTCCTCTGCCTCCTCCTCAGATATGTCATCAACATTCATGAACTTGTTGGATCCGTCAGCGACACCCAGTGTACGCTCAGGACTACCACGGTCTTGCACCGTAAGGAGAGCGCGCTCGTGGGCTTGAGGCTTGCGATAGCCCCCTCGGCCACCGCTCCTTCCACGGTGACCGTTAGAGTCGCCGCGTCTCGAATCGCGTTGGCCATGTTGACCTCCGCCACGGCCGCGCCTCCTCGCTGGCGGTCCTGCGTTCGCTGGTCCCGAAGGTGGAAACCTTGGTCCATCATGATGTGCTGAAAATGTAAATTCAGAGTTGTTGCGACTCTGCTGAGGGCCGCCAGGACGGTAGTTGTCGCCTCCACCGCTGGTGAAGGTCATGCGGTCTGCGAGCGATCGTGCACCGCCGCCTCCAGGGCGATACGAGTCCCCCATAGTATTTTACTGTTTGCGAATGTGATGCAACGCGTCCCTGTGTCACTTCAGGCGTTTGTAGATGTTTCCGTGGTGGGATGGTGGTGACGTTGAGGTGAGAAAGGATCGCGCGCAAATTGTTTGGACTACCAGTCGGTGGGGCCCGCTAAAAAGTTACAGGGAAGGGCGCCCGTGCTGTTTCACTCCAACTTGCCGGACAGCATTCACTGCCAGTGAGGAACGAGCAAGGGGATTTGCAGACTTGTCTTCCAGCCCAGGCGCGTATTGATTGATTGGCAGGTAGTGGCTTATTCGTGTCGTTTCATCCATATTCAATTCAATATACAAGGAATCTACAGTAATAATTCGGAACAGAGGTACACTGCTCGAAGCATATAATGTTACAATACCTGACAAAGACCGAAGAGGCCAAAAGATCGCTTGAGAGAGTGGAGAGGCATGAAGTCGCACGCACGCTCCTCTTCAACGTGCGCGAAGACGTTTTGGTAGCGCCACCACTCCCACGAGACATGCGCAGAGAAGTTCCAATCGCTATGCCCATAACCAACGCCATCTTGATGCATTTCCAAGCTCTTCCTCGCTCGCAAGAATTTGCGTCCACATGCTTCACTGCATTCCCTCCGGTTCGCAAAGGGGACAGGTTCTCGCTGTAAACGGCCTGGGAACGCCACCTGCTCACTTGTCTTCCTTTGTGAACTTTGGCTTGAAGCCGTCTGCCAACTCCTGCTCCCTCTCCGCCATACGTTGGTGCCCCTGTAACTCTCGTTCGATCCTCTCTCTTGCTCTTAGAATCTTGCTTTGTAGGTAGAAACTGCCACCCTTCTTCGGATCGTTAATATCGAATAGCCGCTTGAATCGCTCGGTGACTGCCTCTGCTTCTATTGTGCCCATCTTGCCAGGACCGACATTCAGAATCTTGCAGGCCTCGTCCATGGTGATGTTGGAGGACGCAAAGGCGCTGCCACCACCGCTTCCAGCATTTGCAGCGGCAAACTTTTGCGAGGCGGCGGCTTGACGGTAGGACTCGGAGACGGCGCGTCCAATGATACGTGCGCCAGAGAAGACGACTTGTGTTATTATGCGGTGAGCCTGAACAGATTAGTTGGAGGATGACTTGAGTGCACTGTGAGGAACTCACCATTGCGAGGAAGGAGCAAGACCGTGGAACAGGGGAAGCCGCAATTCGAGGACAAATGAGGCGAGTGCACGATACACCGGGCCGGCCTTTGGATGGAAGTGGACAACGCTGGTGAATGTGGGACAATTTCTGGTCGCCTTCTGAGCTTTCGGCGCGCTTCCGCAAAGGCACGTGACTGTTTTCCCAACAGCCAATCAAAGTCCGATCGCAAAGCACCGTCCTCTCAACCTGCATCTTATCGTGGCCATGACCTGCAAACAGCTCAGTCGCTGCTCATCGGATCTTGGATGGCACTGTCGAACTGATGATTCTGCTTTCCGACATTCGTCATGGTGCACAACCTGCAAGGTGCTATGACATGCCGCAAGTACCGAGCAAGCCTTCTTTCACATGCCCCCGGGGCTAAGCCTCCATACACACCAGTGACCGCATCATATGCCGAACTGCCTCACGCGAGCTTTTGCACACTGACTCTACATTTGTGGACTTCGTATCATAGCGCAGTCATTTTCGTGGTATTTTGTGCTCGTAAATCTGTTCCCTTCGACGACTTATAGCTTCGATCGTAGCTGCCTATGACGCAGTTCCGGACATGCTAATCACTGCATGGCAGCACTTGGTACACTTCCACCATCACATCTTTATGCACCACACGACGCAACACGCAGTATGCTGATACTCTGAAAGACACACCCTGGCTCGAGCACATGTCCAGCCCCTCAAAATCTGCCCAAGATGCGTCGCCGCAACCCTCCGGCGACCCTAACCCGCCTACCTATGCCACCTTCTCGCCCTCTACCATAGGCCAAGTAACGCCGCAAACGAAGCTCCGCTCCGCCATACTAGTGCACCAGAAATCACCGCTTCTTGCTGCTACGCCGCCGCAAGTCACACGTGTTCTTGCATACTCGCACCCATTTCTTCTGCCTTTGAACAAGCTAGCTGGATTGTTGACATGGACGACTGCGGACCCGTGGGAGAGCTTCATACTGGTTGCCAGCTTCTGGGCCGTCGTCATGTACGGCGATGCAGTTACAAGATACGCTGGGCCAATCATCGTAGTATCTAGCTTGATCCTGGGCATGTATGCACGCAGATACTCCCCGTTATCGTCAACAGGGTGGACTGGGGAGAAGGGTCAGAAGGGACACAAGCGCGCAGAATCAGACAGCAACATCAAGCACCACAAGAGCTTGGAAGAGATTGTCGATGACCTGAAGCTGTTCACCTCGCGCTGCAATATACTCCTAGACCCCTTCTTGCGCCTGACGGACTTCCTTTCCACTCAGCGCACTGCGACATCAGCGACAACACGGCCAGCGCTCACTGTCTTGTTCATAAGGATCCTTTTTGTTTTGCCACTTTGGATCGCCCTTACTCTCCCTCCCCTCTATATCCTCACAACCAAACGCGTGGTTCTTGCAGTAGGAACAGTCGTGCTAAGCTGGCACTCCCGCCCAGCACGCGTAACCCGTACTCTCCTTTGGCGCTCGCGAACTGTTCGCCGAATTTGCGTTTTCGTCACTGGCCTGAATTTCGGTGATGCAGCATCCAACTCCAAGGGCGCTCGCCCACCACCTCTGCCGCCCCGGAAGAAGAGCACCCAAGAAGTCGCAGCCTCACTTGCAGCTAAGCGCCGCCCCGAATCAACAGGAGTACGCTTCACCTTCTCCATATACGAGAACCAGCGACGATGGCTGGGGATTGGTTGGACATCGTCCATGCTGGCCTACGAGCGAGCATCCTGGACAGACGAGCACATGAACCCTGTCCCAGACAAAGAGCATTTTGAGCTCCCCGAGGTCGAAGGTGGCGCATCACGGTGGCGCTGGGTACAAGGTAGCGAGTGGAAGGTCGAGAGCGGCGAGCCTGATAGCAAGCTTTCGAAAACAACCAACAAAGAGGAATTGGGCTGGATATACTACGATAACAAGGTACACCTTCACTCTGCTCCATGATATTCACCCGTATGACTAACACTTCCAGTGGCGCGACGGCCGCAGAGGACAAGACGGATGGGGACGCTACACGCGCCGCCGTAAGTGGTACCGTGACGCCGAACTCGTTGAGGCGACCCCATCCACAGAAACAACACCCGTGCCCACTCCGCGTGCCGACCCCCTCAACCCATCGTCTCCAGACCCCAACCACCTCACCAAGCTGTCCTCCAACACCAGCACCAGCACCACCTCCTCCAGCCGCGACCCAACGCTCGTGCCCAGCGAGTACACGGCCTCTATCGCGTCCGAAGGCGGCGAGGACACGGACGCAGCGAGCGTGCAGAGCAAGAAGAGCTGGTTCGGCAAGAAGAAACGCAGCAAGAGCAACGCGGGTAGTATGGGAAAGGAGACAGTGAGTAGTGGCGGGACGGACGGTGGGAGGGATAGAGACGAGGGCGATGATGTGTTGCGTCCGCTTGAGCGAACGGTGAGGGACGACGAGTGGAGGCTCGGCGATGATATCAGGCAGCATTTGGATATCTGAGAGTGAATATGGAGCGAGTATTAGTACTTGCTAAGTGTGTATATGCCCAATATCTTGCGAGTAGGGTTTTGGAGGCAGTTGATTCGGCCAACTACGCAGTGTCATATCAAAGCAATACAGTGCGAGTACATGCATTTAACGATTGTTATTCATTCATGCTATCGCATCTCTCCTGTCGCTCTCCCAAAACAGCATATCAGAAGGTTCATGCGTTGTTCTTGACGTCCCAAGTTGGTGTTATCAGATCTTCCGGGACACTTGGATGGGGGATTCGACCAGGAGTCCGCGCATGGAATGCTTAGTGCTAAACGTTGTCAGTTCCGTCTGCCGTGGCGAATGATGATCTGGTGGTGGGAGGTTTGGGTGCATGAGAGAGCGGAATGTGCGACGAAGTGCAGGAGGGACTCACGGAGCAGGATCCGCAGCTGCAGCTAGAGCAGTCGCCCTTGCATGAGCAGGAGGAGCAGGAGCTGTTTGTGGTGGTCAGCTGACGGCGTCTTGTCATGCGTGTTGGACATCAGGGTGTTCCCCGCTTCTCAACACCAGGAGTTGGAGCTCCAGGGGGCGAGATTGGTGAGGGTGAGGGGCGCGGAGACGTACCATGGAGACATGATGGATGTTATTGGTGGGTAGCGTTAGGCTGAGTGGTGATTCGTTGTAGTTGGTTGATGAAGTGTCGAGTCGGTGTGCTGTGCCCATCAAGGTGCCCATGGGCAGACCTTTATATATACAGCATTTGCCGGCCCTGCTGGACTATGTTTGGACGCTCCAATAATGCACCCACGGGTATCATGTTGGCAACGCCTGACCATGCGCGACTTGTGCGGCCGGCCGGTCGCCGACAGATCGGTTATGGTGACATATCGATGTCTAACTAACCACTAGTTCGAGATCCCAACCTTGGAACTCCACACTTCA
This sequence comes from Lizonia empirigonia, assembly GCA_009982855.1. Classification (NCBI taxonomy): domain Eukaryota; kingdom Fungi; phylum Ascomycota; class Dothideomycetes; family Pseudoperisporiaceae; genus Lizonia; species Lizonia empirigonia. Next base: position 338,589 of record JAADKA010000043.1, on the reverse strand, counting down.
CGAACCACGACGAGACGCGATTCGATCCGCACAAAGGCCGCATAAAGAGTGAGGCGTCTTGCACCCCACACGATGGCTGGACCGGAGTCTCTGCACCAGCTGATACTACTACTGGCTGAGGAAACGAGTGTGAACACTAGATCTTGGATGAATGGTCGGGGCCTTTCCCAAAACGTCAGGTCTGCATATCGGGAAATCGCACCTATGACGGTGTACTTGACTGGGTCCAGACCATCTGATAGGAAGATGCTGAACTTCCCCCACACCATCAGGCGATGATAATGCTGTGTGGCTCGCAGATCGCAGACTTGTGCTGGCCGGAGCCGCCAGCGTGCAGACGGGTTCCTTGGTACGGTGTAGTACGAGTAGACGTGGGACAAGGCTTCTGCTTACCCGAGATTGCTTTTGAGACGGCCAAGGTAGTTGCTGAGTGGTTGATGTCTAGGCGAGTGTAGTCTGCATATGTAACCCCGCTCGTTGACAGGGCATGCATCAAACTTCAGGAGAGCAGCAATACTTGCCGAAGCTATCATTGATTCGATTGTTGGACGTCCCTAAAGTGTGGTAAAGCACTTCGAAAGACCAATGGTCCTTGATAATGTGATTCAAACTACTCGTCATTCTTGAGGCTGGAGCCTTGCGTTTCGATTCGCATCACGGCTTGAGATAGATATGCCCAATGAAGTATGGACCAACAGGGCGAGGAGCTAAGGCACAACAATGCGTCCTCAAGACGGAGCATGCGGTGGGAGTGAGACTGCTAGAGGCCAGGATATCGCGGGTACTTCGTCGTACTGTGGTAGCCCCTGAAGTTTTTGACCGCCACCGCTGAGGCTTGCCACTGATGCAACTGGATAGATTACTGTGGCTAGTGAGTTCTTAGCTGGATATTCCTACCTAGCGTATTTTATAATAAGCAAATGTGGTCTGCACAGACACTATGAAGGGATTACTAAGGCATAATAATCTATTAAAACAGGTAGCAGGGTTGTGGCGAAATGATGCTCTGAATGGTGGCGGTCAAAAACTTCAGGGGGCTACCACAGTAAGCCCCTCACGTAGTAGGGGACCTAATCGATAGCTGATCGGACGTGTACATTGAACGATGTACTGTTACCTAAGTCAGTGGGGTATATACCACGCGGCCGTGGCTGTTATACGTTTAAGGGTGATATGTAACCGGGCCGGGCCGACCTTCACACAGATGCTTTCGGAGAGCACCGTTACTAACTAGAATGATCAAGGACGCGATAGCAATGGCATATCAATTACCGAGTCGTCAAACGCGGCAATGAAAAACATGGCTTGGAAGACTTCTTGGACCTGAGCTGAGCCACGCCAACGCAGTGTTTTGTGTACTGAGCAGCTCGGGAAAGGAGAAGCATCAAGCTAGAAGAGTGCATGGTCCGTTTGGTTGAGTTCGAATATTTTGTTGATTACATATAAGTTGCACAGTTGCCTCACTTGGGAGTTGTCATCGCGCTCTGTCGAATGGTGTCCTTTTGCAAAATCTCAAGCAGTCGAGTTGTTGCCCTCCAGGCTGATAGCAGCTCCCCACGAGGTCGTTTCCGGTCCAGTATTCGCTTGAATTGGCGGCGAGACCTTTGCAACAAGATTTGAAACCTGTAAAACGAGGTGGTCATCACCGTATTGGCCAATGATCTGAATGCCAGCGCTCTCCTTGATCTTCGTCTCTCCTGGTGTCGCAGCTTGGTCTGTGATTTGGATAGGGACACTGATAGCGGGTAGCCCAGCAAGACTAGCTGGTACTGTGAACACATCGTTCATGTAGGCCTGGATGGGATCCTTTCCCTCGAGGCTTGCTAGTGACGGTGCGAATGTAGGAGCTGTAGGACAGACGATGACATCAACCTTCTCCTTTCCTTCAGCTGAGCTCGTAATTTCGTCAAGAAGCGGATGCTGGGAGGCAAAAACTTTGTTGAAGTCGCCCTGAACCAGTCTACGCACTTTTTGTGCCTGAATGAAGTAGTTGTCAATGGCCTGTGAACTGAGCGTGAAGGCCCCCAGCAGAATACGTCGCTGTACCTCCGAGCCGAAGCCTTGCCCTCGAGTTTTTGCAAACAAAACACTCTCAGGTGTGCCATCGATGCCCTCCGCCCTACTGCCATAGCGAACACCATCGTACTTGGCCAGGTTACTGGAGGCTTCTGCTGGTGCCAAGATGTAGTATGCTGACAATGCGTGCTGTGTCGCTGGTAACCGTACGGGATGCAAGCTGTGTCCATCTTCCCACAGTTCTCTTAATGTCCTGATCCAAGCCTGGCGAATGGCTGGCTGTAATGTAGCAATGTTGTAATCCAAAGGGATGCCGATTCGCAGTGACTCAAGTCGCTTTGTGCCACCTTTCCCTAGACGAGAGCGCGTCGAAGGCGGGAGTGATGTTGGGTCCTGTGAGTCGTACATATTGAGCTTGTCTGTAGGTGGGCGTGGTTAGAGACATTGTCAATGTGAAAGCTGCAGAGACACTCACCGAACAATGATTCAACATCACCGATATTTTTGCCCACGATACCGACGGTATCAAGCGAGTTCGCGTACGCAAGAACACCCCATCTCGAAAGCAGTCCGTAACTTGGCTTGAAGCCAACAACACCTGTGTATGCCGCAGGCAGTCTGACAGAGCCACCAGTATCTGTGCCTAGTGCTGCCCAACATTGTGCACTTGCAACAGCAAGAGCGCTTCCTCCTGAACTGCCCCCAGCACTCTTTGCGTCCTCGCTCGTATGTCTCTGCATCCTCACAGGTCCAGCATGTGAGTGAGTGGAATGCGAGCCCATGCCGAACTCGTCCATGTTTGTCTTTCCAGCGACCACCGCGCCAGCATCTTGCAAGAGCTTCACGACTGTGGCATCATACGGGCTCGTGAAGTCCTTCAGCATTCGAGAAGATGCTGTGGTTTTCAGCTCTTTGGTGCAGATGTTGTCCTTGATCGCAATTGGCTTGGCCCGGACACCGTGAGGTCCTGTCTCGACGTGATGGTTGGTAGACCCCTCGGTTCGAGAAAGCAGTTTCGACGGTTCGGCTAGCGAGACGAAGGCATTGAGGTGTGCGTACTTCGATTGGTTGGCTAGATATTGCTTCGCATGCTTAAGGAGTGACATTGGTGTTGAGGCGCATCTTGTGATGTTGTGAAGTGTGAGCTGCGGAAGTCGCGCGCACGGTCAGGAAGTCAGAGAGCTCCAGCGCTGTCCACGGGAGTGGGCATAGATGACGCGTGACTCGCTCTTCTCGACGGTATGCACACACCATATTAGAGACATGCATTTTATGGGAAAAGATGCTATTGATGCACTTTAAATAGCGCTCGAAGCTGGTCGTAGACTCTGCAGAGAAAGTCCCGTTTGGTGCAGAATATGTGCTTCAGTGAGCAAGAGCCCATAGCACGCTGGAAAAACAAGTTGCTGCTGCATCTGCACTGGCGAAGTAGGCAGTAGAGCGGCAAGACGCATTGAATTGTCACAGTTCTGGGCTGCCGTGGCTCCGTGTTGCACGTAATTCCTGTTTATGCAATCCCCGCGGCTGAGATGTCGAAATGTCAGGCAGGATGCGTTGCAGGGATGTTGGATCGACGCCTCGATGACGTTCGGCGGTCCCCTTTCGAGAGTGGTACACCACTTTCTTGGAATGCCTTCCTCTGCGGAGGGGCTCGCATCTCATAAGATTCCCTACTTTACCGACCTTTCCTGGAAGATCTATAATCTCAAATTTGCTCTGATCGACTCAAGCAAACCCTCCGCCATGACAAAATCACAGGCGCTCCAGTCGAACCTGGACGTCGACTATGTGATCAGTTACCGCTTCGCGAAGACGGGTATGCGGCATATGAATACACTAAAGCACTTGAATGCTGACTGCGTTGCAGACAAGGCCAAAGCTGCTGCCCAGTTCGAGAAGCTTTGCCACGCCCTTGCAAATGTGGGTTTGCAGACAGAAGCTCGCAATGGAGACAACCACTCGGTCCTGCTTTTCGTGAGGGTAGCTTCTGACGAGCACTTGTTCGGCGAAGTCTACCGGTCAAGGTAAGCCCAAACCTGCAATCCGCTATAGAGACACAATCCTGATACAGACCAGAGTGCGAGACTGGATGCACGGCGTACGTTCTGCCGCTCCTGACAAAGAGACACGTGCAGCTCTCGAAGCCGAACCACTTTACGAAGCCGAGCGACTGCGCATCATCTACCAACTGATAACCAACCCTACCTCCGAAGGCGGGGCTGGCATCACGCCCAAAGAGGGAGAGTGGGAGAATGTCGAGTCTATCTTTGCCCTGCACGACCATGCCTACAACAAAGACTGGATTAAGAAGTGGACGTCGTCGTATTTCCTTAAGACGGAGGACCTTGACGATATCAGAAATCGTCTCGGCGAGAAGGTATGCAATTCTAGCCCTGCCGTCTGGGTGTTGGTGCTGACTCTCTCAGATTGCCTTCTACTTCGCCTTCACACAGTCCTACTTCACCTTCCTGATCCCTGCAGCTGGGTTTGGTACCTTCGCCTGGCTCTTCTTCGGTCACTTCTCGCCCATCTACGGCTTATTTAGTGCGCTGTGGTGCATAATCTTCACGGAGTACTGGAAACACCAGGAGGGCGACCTCAGTGTCCGCTGGGGCGTCAAGGGTGTTTCCAAGATCGATACGAAGAGGAAAAACTTCCAGCATGAGAAGACTGTCACAGATCCCGTCACGGGCGAGCAGGTTGGCTTCTTCCCTGCGCGAAAGCGTTTCCAGAGACAGTTGCTGCAAATCCCCTTCGCCATTGCAGCTACCCTAATGCTTGGAACCGTCATTTCAACCTGCTTTGGAATCGAGGTCTTCATTTCAGAGGTCTACAATGGGCCACTCAAGAGCGTCCTGGTCTTCATCCCTACCGGTATCCTTACCACGGTCAACCCTGTCCTGAACACCCTTTTTACTCAGCTCGCTACACGGCTTACTGAATTCGAGAACTACGAAACCGCAAGTGCCTATCAATATGCTCTCACCCAGAAGATCTTTGTTTTGAACTTCATCATGTCATACCTGGGTATCTTTTTGACCGCGTTTGTTTACGTTCCATTCGGTACCGTCATTGTGCCTTACCTCGACGTCTTCAATGTGGCCGTACGACCATTCGCCGAGGACGAGAAGCAGCTGCACCTCCACACAACGACCGGTACCTCTAGCTGGTCAATCAACCCTGACCGTCTCCGCAAGCAAGTCATCTACTTCACTGTGACTGCGCAAGTCGTCAACCTGGGCATGGAGCTCATTGTGCCATACCTGAAGCGTCGCGGCTTTGCCAAGTACAAGGAGATCCAGTCTGAGCGAGCTGCAAAGAATGGCGGCGCTGCCCCTTCACCAGCTGCTAACGATCCACCTGAGGATGCTGCATTCTTGGAACGAGTCAGGAAAGAAGCCGAGCTCGATATCTACGATGTCACGGCTGACCTTCGTGAGATGGTTGTCCAATTCGGCTACCTGTCCCTCTTCTCCGTCGTCTGGCCCCTCACCGCAGTCTCCTTCCTTGTCAACGATTGGATCGAGCTCCGCGCAGATGCTATGAAAATCTGCGTCGAGATGCAGCGTCCAACTCCATGGCGTGCTGATACCATCGGCCCTTGGCTTGACTCCCTCAGCTTCCTCACCTGGCTCGGCACTCTGACCACCTCCGCTCTTGTGTACATGTTCTATGGTGACGGCAAAGGCCCCGATGGCAATCCTTCCAACATCCAACTATGGGCCCTGCTCCTTACTGTCTTCCTCTCCGAGCACCTTTTTATCCTTGTCCGCACTGCTGTGCGCATCGCCGTGTCCAAGATGGATTCTCCAGGTCAGCAGAAGGAGCGTCGCGAGAAGTTCCTAATCAGGAAGCAGTACTTCGAAGAGAATCTGAGCCAGCTGCAAAAGTTCCCTACTCTGACTGATGGCGGCGAGGAGATCACCAGGAAGTCGCTTGAGGAGGACGCACGACAGTCGAGCCTCAGGGAGACTACACCTGAGACGCGCTTCTGGAGCCGTCAGCGTGGTTGGAAAGAGTCTGCTACTGTCGGTAAGACACTGATTGAGAGGGCTGCGGTTGAGGCCAGTCCTGAGATGAAGAAGGAGTTGTAGAGCGGGAGAGTGTGAAAGATGGATGGGACATCGGAGTGGATGATTGACATCCGGGATGGTGGTCGGAAAAGTAGTGCTCCTGTGGGAGGCGCTTTTGGGATGAGCATTTCTAGCCTGGCATTTTTGAGCGACCTAAGCAACATCAATTTCTAACATCACAAATTTCCGCAGTCTACATCTTGCTGTTGATCGTAGGTATTTGTGTATTCTGGTGTCTCAGGTCTTTCAAAGCCCCCGTCCGTCCCTCACCATGCTTTTCTTCTACCCCATTGTCATCTCAGCGCGTCCACCCCAATCATGCTCGGCGTTGTATGCAAATATCCCTGCAGTATGAACAAGAACGAATCCCCCAAAAGCCGCTTAGTATCCGACCTTCTTGAGGTACTCGCCCAGCTCGGCGACGCTGTTGAAGGCGTTCGGGGTCTGGATGTCGGCGGGGTGGTGCGCAATCAGGAGCGCCTGGGTTGTCTTGTAGGCGACGACGCCTTCCTTGCCCTATATCACTTGCATTAATGTCTGCGCGCGGGCAGGCTTCATCAGGTGGTGTGCGCACCTTCTTTGCCTTGAGCGAGTCGTCGGAGGCCTCGATGGTCATGTATTTCTCGCCGTTGATCTTGACGCCGTTGGAGATTACGGACTTGGGCTCGCTCTTGTCGGTGAAGGACGCGGCGATGGCGCCCATCTCGGCGGCGGTGAGCTGCTGCTGTCAGCTATGGCGTCCTTGTGCTGGCGCCCCTTGCACTTCTTTGCTGCTGGGCTCGGTGTGCGGGCGCGCGGCGAGGCTGGTGGACGTACGGAGAAGCCTGGGGACGAGGCCCAAGTAGTCTGGCCGGTGGCATCGCAGATGACGGCCTTATCGATGTTGCCAGTGCCAACGAGGCTGTGTGGGTGGTTAGAGGTGTTCGATGTTCATTGCAGATAGCTATTCACCTCTGGTCGACGTATGCTAGTGTTGCGGTCAGAATCAAATCACCTCCAGCGTGCGTCACCGTTGCTCACCTTGCCAGGACATGTTTACTGAGGGGTAGTGTGCGGGCTGCGGGAGCTTGGTATGTGGTGGGTTGCGTGGAGGTTCAGTTAGGACTGTCGCAGGAGAAAATCGCAGGTTTGAGACGAGGTAGATCTGCAAAGGTCTGACTAAGCGGCAGTGAATGTATGCGGTGTGGAAGGGCGGGTGTTGGGTGTTGTCGCGGCGAGTTCAACCGTGGTGGGGCAAAGACGATTGATGGTTCAAAAATGTCACAGCACCCCGCAGCGTGTGGTTGCCAAAGCGACATGTTATCTCAACATAATGCGGCATTGCATGCTCGTAGCTATTACGCCACCGTGCAGCTGCGTCTCGAATGAGAATCCCTGACCCGTTGTGTTTGCCTCACAACTAAGGCGTTGCAGTTGCCAAACTCGACAGCGCTCTCCACGCACGAGTTTGGTTCTACGCGCATCTGCCGCGCTGGTTTTCTAGCTTGGGGCTTTGCTGCACAGAGATTGGTCAGAACAGTCAGAACATGTGGCGTTGAAATCTGCGGTGTCTGGACAGCGCCAGTCGTCATTCCTCGTTGTTTCTGTAGAATAACAGTCAAATGTCGACCTCTAGAATGGTAGATGCGTTCCCGGCTAGGTAGGGCTTGAATAGAAGTACAAACACAAAGCTCGCCATTACTTTTGAGGCTCTCAAAATAATGCGTAGACAGGTGCATCGACGATCGAAACCCTCCATCATAATGGAGCAAGTCAAACATGGCTTCGGCTCGCCACAGTTGTGACATCAAAACACCGACCCTGGATCGCCGCTGCAACTGCCACGGCACTAAGCTCCGTGTGATAGGCATCAACTCACCCCACAAACGGTCCATCTTTTCTCATATCAACACCAAGACCTTCGACCATCCCTAGATTACTGTTAATCTGTGTACCCTGTTCCAGAATCAGCATCAACATGATCAGCCTCACAGCTTCTGTCCCCATAACCATTCGTGGACGCTACCTTTGGAGAGGGGATAAGCGGATTAGACATCCTTGCGCTATAGAGAGACTCTGCATATTAACCAAGTTGAAGTTCTTCGTTCGAGGAGTAGTGTATCAAACTATTTAAGGAGCTGAGGCTAAATACGCTCTTGTCGCAACCAAAACAGGGCAAAAATGTACATACATTAGTACCCCGAGTTTGGTGCGTGATATAGGCCGAATATCTCTGCGACAGCTCTACGTATGTCTGTAGCTACAGAGTTCTTGTGGTAAACGCAGCTAATATCAAAAGACTTCGTCGATGACACCAAAGAGCATGACCAAGCCATGAAGCTACTTGAAGAAGCTGGAATATATGTTTTCAGTTATTTCCTTTCATCGCTAGCGAGAGCCTTCCAACACTGATCAGTGATTGCTTGAGGCGATCACAGACAGCAAGGTAGAAGAGACAGACTGTTGACACCCCGACGTGATAAATCTCGGGGCGATACATATGTGCTAAGAACAGAGCGAGGCAGAGATAACACGAAGCACTCTTAACCTCCCTCTAAAGCTGCTGGTTCAGGCCGATGCTCAATCTCGACAATCAATCAGAGCATGGCTCAAGCGAACGCGGAGAAGCCGCTTCGTCAATTTGGGCTAAACTTACTGCTAAGCATCTCATGAGAGACTGCCCGTATGGGGTAGCACTCGACACGATCAACACATCCCTCTGGGGCATACCCGCACTGCCAGACTCGAGCGAGATACACGCAACAACCTGGGTCGCCAAAACTATCCATGACTACGATATAGGAATGGTATGGGACGATAACCTCTTTGACGATTACTTAGGGGACTTTGAGGGATGGACAAAAGAACTATTCCTTAGGGTTGACCGTGTTACGTTGAAATCCCTAAAGACTATACTACGACACAGAGGAGTCTACACAGGCAACAACCGCGCTAGGATAGCTGATTCTCTCTACAACCTATTGTGTATGGAAAACACACCAGAATGGGACCTTGTAGAGTTCCAAGCTATGGAATTCGACCAACGATCAAGAGCATATAAGCGCCAGCAGAACACAAAGCACGCAATTCCTGCGACTGGACAACAAGCACCGCCGTCGCAAGCACCGCCATCGCAAGCACCGCAGTCGCCAGTGCCACCATCGCAGTTGCAACCGCAGTTGCAACCGCAGTCACAATCGCAGTCGCAATGGCAACCGCAGCCGCAGCAAGGCGAGCAGTACGGACTGCCGCATAGGAGCGGTGCGCTCGAAGGACCTCAATCTCGACGACAGTGGGAGCCAGGCATGCAGTCACAACGATGGCGACCACCGACAGAGACACAACCATCAGCAACTACGTATCGCGAAATCACACCTTTCCCACAGCAACCTACGAACGGCGTACCCGACCTACCACACGACCCGTACAAGACACTGCCACCCCGCTGGTCTCGCAACGACCGGCTTGATGCCAACACCATCACACAGTTCTCTAAGCTCTGGGACAAAAGCAAGAGATACACAGGGGACGCGTATGACCTGCTTGATGATAAGATTAAGATCTTCTTCAGCATCTGTTGGCAGGTGGACATCCAAGAAGAACAGTTTCACGCTGTGTTTCCTCGTATCCTTACAGGGCGAGCAGAGACATTCTACATACAGGTTGTGGAAAGAAACGATAGCTTTGCCAGCGCTTACACGGCAATCAAGAACCACTTCAACCATGACGTCCATCATCAACACTATTACACGGACTGGACGACTACAACCTTTGCCCGGACACGCACAGAGAACCCTGATAAGGGCTTACACGAAGTGTTACAGATCCTGCTTGACAAGCTGCAACTGTGCCAACGCGCGCTTGGGAAGAATTTTGAGGGTGAGGATGCCCTGCGCACTACTGTCATTAATGCCTGTCGTGGAGTTCCAGAACTTGAGATGGCACTCTTCAAGCCAGCTACAATCTGTGAAGGGCTCTTTTCAGACTTACGGTCTGCAGTTGAGACACACCTCGCACGTCAGCATACGAGACAAATGCTGATGGGGAGCAATACGGTCACAGAAGACCAGTACTACCTGGACCGCCGATACAACAGCAGTGGAAGAATCCGAGGTGGATTTCGAGGTTGAGGCAGATTCAAAGGTGGATTCCGAGGAAGCAACAGAGATCAACGCTTCAGCAGCAGCGACAGCGCACGTGGATTCACACCACGCTGGAAGAAGAAATGCTTTGTATGCCAGAAGGAGGGCTGCTGGTCAACGAGCCACACGGACGAAGAGCGCAAAGCTGCCCGCGCGCAGTTCTTTTCTGCGTGTCACTTCACAGGTGGACAACCGCCCCCAGACTTCGATGTGCACCTTGCAGAATATGAAGGCAACAAACACACGTCCCAGTACAACCAGCAAGGCTGGAGAGAAGAAGACTACGAGGATGACGACGACGACGACGATAGCGTCACAGCTGTATACGTTGAGCAGCAATTCTTCAAGGAACAGTGCCTCGCAGATCAGGCATTTTTACACCACGATCTCTGGCAACGTGATCCACTACAGCTCTACAAAATGCAAGCGCGTCACACGGAGCGTACTAGCCTCTGAGATTTATGGCATGGTTAACGGATTCGATATGGGCATCGCCATTGCCACTACCTTAAGGATGATCACTGAGCGCCTTGGTTTAGCGGCTATCCCTCTCATTATCTGCACAGATTCATACTCACTCTATGAGTGCCTTGTGAAGCTTGGGACTACGAAGGAGAAATGACTCATGATCGACATTATGGCACTTCGCCAGTCCTATGAGCGTCGCGAGATCACTGAGATCCGCTGGATCAATGGTGACGACAACCCGGCAGACGCCTTCACCAAGACCTTACCAAACCGCGCCCTTGAACGCTTCATCGACAGCAATGAGTTAACAATCCGAGTTAAGGGCTGGGTGCAGAGACCAACAACCTCTGATAGGTGATCCTTCACGAGCGCAATTACTATCAAGAAAGAAAAGACTTCCAGTGTTGGATCACAGGTATCAGTAGGTACATTGGATGCTGGGTGATGCCCATCGACGCCCAACGATTCCGCGTCGATCCTGCTTCGGCCCTACCTATCCAAACACCACGTATTATGTTCATAGCACCCACGTTCGTAGCAAGACAGAGAAAACCATCATCGAACAGAATGCATTTATAGTTATTTCCTTTCATCGCTAGTGAGAGCCTTCCAACATTTTCACAAGAATAGGCTCTCGCAAACGACTCGATATATGCAAGTCTTATCATCATTTTGCTATGGACGAGTTCTTCAGGACCGTTAGCACGATGGCGCACTACCCAAACACGCTGGGTCTTCTGGTGGCGTCAAATCAGGTCGTCAACAAAGACACTGGGAAGGCTATTCCCACCGTCAAGGCGGTGGTCAGAGACCTCAAAAGATACATGAAGCTGCAGAATAAAGCTTGCGATTCAAGACTACTTCCCTTAGGCTACGACGATGTCATTACGCAAGGTGGTGGAGAGAAGACTATACTCGACGGCTTGTCTCTAGGTGACTCGGCAAGCGCTATTGATTTCTGGACGGTCTGTTTAAATTTGATCTCAGATGATCCACTCTAACTCTTCACAGTGCTCATGCTACATTTGGGCCGGGCAGTCAGACATGCTAGCATCCGGCTACGGAGCGCTCATTGATCGCTTGCGAAATAACGCTATACCAATCATCATGTCCGAGTACGGAACCAATATACCAAACCCAAGATTGTTCCAAGAGACCAAAGCCCTTTACTCACCACGTATGACCCAGGTCTTCTCTGTTGGTTGTGCATACGACTTCTGGCAAGGCAAGAACGGCTACGGTCTCATTGAACTAATCGAAAAAGAAAAGTGTAGTGCCACCTCACCCGGAGCTGTTCAGCAGAACGATGAGAGGGCAGTGACTCGCTCCAACGATCCAAGGAAGACGGCCGAAAAACGTGAGACGGAGCGCGGAACTTTGTCCATCTTCCACGATTCTATGAATTACAGGGAGAATCTGGATGCGACGAGAGGTATTGATAGTAGTTGGGAAGGGGACGTTATTTTTATGGTAGACGATGTCGAAATGAATGGTCCGTGCACACTAGTGATTGACCGGTTGCGCGCCTTCAAGCTTCAAGCTTCAAGCTTCAACGCAACTTGACCAGCTTCCACACCTGCAACCTCAGTTATACAGTACTCGACAAGCAAATATTTTGATCTATCGACAGATTTCTGGAGCTAATTATACGTCCAAAACTGTGCCATGTCATCGCGCTCTCCGTCCCCAATGGACCAGTCGCGATCACGGACGCGTTCGCAGAGCCCTCGCGACCGTTCGCGCACACAATCCCCGAGGCCCTCTCTTCCTGCACGGTCACGGTCGCCTCGTGGATCTCATTCGCCACGCTCTCAGTCACACTCTCGGTCACCCACGCGATCTCCGACACCTCGACGCAATGGGCGCAGAAGCTTCACACCAGACGACAGATCGCGGTCACGCTCGCGTACACGTTCGCCAAACGGAAGAGGCAGGAGCTATACTCGCAGTCCTACGCCCAGGGATGGTTCACCAGCGCCGAGAAGTACAAAGGTAAGGTGATCATGCTAGGCAGTAACCAGCCTGACCGACACTGACGGATGTTCAGATTGTGGTAGAGGCATTGACAAAGAACGTCAAGGAAGCCCACATTCGTGAGATATTTGGAAAATATGGGACAATCAAGGACTTGAGAATGCCCATGAACCCAGTTTGTACGCACATTCATCACCCAAGCACGATGCTATGCTAACTCAAATATAGTCAATGTGAACCGTGGAACCGCATACATCATGTACGAAGAGATCGAAGATGCTGAGCGCGCAATCGCGAAAATGCACGAAGCGCAGCTAGACGGCGCAAAGATCCAGGTCTCAATCGTTCTTCCTCGACGCCGCTTTTCTCGAACCCCTCCCCCAAGACGAGGAGGACCGCCTCCACGATTCCAGGACGACTACAACGGACATGCTGGTGGAGGGCCACCCGGCGCCTACAGGCCACCACCAATGGGCGGCTATGGAGGTGGAAGAGGTCGTGGCAGATCACCTTCACCACGAGGCAGATGGCGAGGAAGGGGCAGAGGGAGAGGTAGGGGTGGACGTGGAGGCGGAGACTTTGGATATCGGCCAAGATCATACTCGAGGTCGCGAAGCAGGTCACCGCGAAGAAGCATGTCACGATCGTCGTACAGTCGGTCACCGTCGCGCACACCACCGCGCAGAAGGGGTGGTGAAGGCGGATACAACAGGAGAGACTCGCCGCCAAGAAGAGGACGAGGTGGCGGCGGCGGTGGTGGTGGTGGAGGGAGGAGAAGTCCCAGTTACGATTCATACGATAGCCCACGCTCGCGCAGCCGAAGCAGAGACCGCCGATAGAAAGGGTCTCCCCAGCCCAGCAATAAATCAAAATGTACCAGCCGCCAGATCATAACCATTGATCCCATGGTACAATGTCAACATGAGTATCCTCCCCAGCCCCCTTCGCGCACCCACGAACACGCCAAGCGCTCTACCAGCCTACACACAGTCCCCAGTCCGCGCAACACACAAAGACAAGGCAGCACTCGCGACGACATCAAGCGTCCAACCTGCCCTCCCTACATCCGAGCCAGATACCCACCTTAAAGGTACACCATCTCCAATCAAGCACTCCCCTAGCTCTGCAATCAAGATGCGAACTCCTGCTCTGCGGCTGTCTATGCCTCGTGGGATCTGCGGCTAGCTTGGGGGCTGGGTGCTCTGCGGGGTGTTTCGTATGGTTGGAGTATGTTGAGGTGCTGGCTGAGGGTGTAAGGTGGACTGGGCAGGGGACGCGAAATAGGCTTTTATGGCATGTCGGTCAGGGACACCTGAACGTGTCACGGGAGTAGAAGGTATAGAGCGAGGACATGATGAACTTTTTCCCGATGTAATTCGTAATCTACTTGGTATGCACTCACACATCCTGTCCATGCGATATGTCGAATTGTCATGCCATTGCATTACCACGGGATGCCAGAAGAACGACACCCGTCAAACGCCGCCCATGAAAACCTAAACAGCCATCTAAGCCTCTTAAGCCTGGATGGCGCGTCCCAAAGCACCGCCTGTGAACTGCTGATTCCTTCCACCCCTTGGTCCGCCACCGCCGCCACGGCCACCTCGGCCACCACGACCACCACCGCGTCCACCGCGGCCGCCTTGTCGCTCGAAAGCGTGGGCTGTGCCTTGTGTCCGCTGCTCGAGTGTCTTTTCGTTGGACTCAATGAGGCCTGAGGCCTTGTCGCTGAGGCTGAGCGCGAGGGTCTGGAGACGGGAGAGCTCGACACCCTTGCGGAAGATGACGGCGCTGTTGACCTGGTCCAAGGCTGCGCCGAGCTCCTCGTGGGAGATCATCTTGCTGACGATGGCGCTGATCTTGCGCTCGCTCAGCTCGAACATGTCAGCCAGCGTGGAGATGGCAAGTGTGTCGTAGTAGGGCGCGTATGTGAATAGATAGGTCCTCAGACCCTCTTCTTGGATCTGCGCCGACAGCATGTCCTTGATCTGCTCCGAGTTGGCCATGAGTTCCCAAATCTTGATAGAGTTGATGAACTCCGCAGCCTTCTTCCATTCACCGGCGGACAGCGCCTTGGAGGCCTGCATCACGTGGTCGCGGGTGTTCTCCGGGGGACCGGTGAAGATCTGGCGCTCATGGTACTCTAAGAGGCGGCGGTAGGTCTTGCTGATGACGCGCTTCCTGAGATCAGGCGAAGAACCGAGCTGTGCTAGGAGAGGAATCTCGAGCAGCATGGAGCAGGTCAGGTAGACACACTCGAGCAGCTCGAGGTTGATGTGAAGGTGGAAGGGGAGCTGTCGCTGGCGCTCGAGGCGTTCCTGCTCGGGCGAAATCTGCGAGTAGCGCTGCATCTGCAGGCCTTGTGCAAGGAGCTCTTTCTGCCTGTTGCTGCCGCAGATCTCCTGGAGCGAGGTCTGTGCCTCGTAGACCAGACCAGCACGGAAAGCGCAGAGACCCACCTGTACGAGCGAGCGGTTGAAGAGGATCTGGGTGTTGACGTCGAAGTTGCTGATGGTCTCCTGCAAGTGAGACATGAGCATCATGTCGCGAGCCTTGTAGTACTGGTCGTGCAGAGCCAGGAAGTAGATCTGGCACAGCATAGCCCTCGCACGAATAATGCCTTCACTGTGCTTGAAGAGGTATGTGCACAGAGTCTGAACAAGAGAGGATGCGTCGTCGGAGAGGGAGCGGGGAGTGGTAGTTGAGTCGAGGGTGGATGGGATTGCCTCCCAGGTCTTGGTCTCAAGAATTTGGACAACGGCCGAGGGCTGACACTGTTAGCTGTGGGCACATGGATTGTAATAGGCTCGAAGCATACCTTGAAGTAGACGTGCTCCAACCGGCGCATGATTACGCGGTTGGCAGCATCCTGGGGGATCTCGAGGCCCTCCCTCTTCTGGAGGCTCTCAACGTAGATCGACGCGCGCACAAGCTGAGCGTACAACGCACTCTCATCTGTGAGGCGCTCGACGTACTCGGCTGTGTGAGGGTCGATATGCTGAAGCGAGCGGGTGAGCTCGTCATCGAGCCTCTCGACAAAGGAAACCACGCTGCCAGGAATCTTGAAGATCTGTCCATCCTCGATGGTGGGCGTCTTCTCGTCATCCTCCCACTCCTCGGCGCCCTCAACAACGACGATCTCGTTGCTGGCCTCGAGGATTTGCAGAAGCTTGCCAAACTCTTGATCGGCCCTTCAAAATGTCAGCAAATGAACGCTTTTCCATGTATGTTGGCAGAACTTACAGCTTCCACTGCTCTTGGTGCATGTGGCTAGCGGTACCAGATGTCAGGTCGAAGCGGGTCGAAATAAGCGTCAGGAGAACGCGGACTCTTTGGTAGTCATTGACGGCAACATCGAATAGCTTCTCCATTGTGCGGATTTGCTCGAGCTTGTCCGTGTTCTTGCGTCCGCGCTGCTCAACAATCGATCGCAGCTGCTTGAGGATGCCCTCCGCGGTGTACTGGACGGCCTTGCCGCCGGCTCCGACGGTAACGAAGCCATCATCGCCAGCATCAATGATGGTCTCGGTGCCGAGCTGCGCAAGCTTGCTTTTGTCCTTCTTCTTCTTCTCCTTGGGCGCTTGCTCGACGACCTCGACCTCCTTCATGAACTCTTCCTTGTTCTCCCTGTACGAGTCGATGTCCCGCTGGTAGTCGCGGTTGTGCTTCTTGACCTTCTGGCGGATGGCGTTGAAACCACGCTGGTTGATGGCGTTCATCTTCTTGGGGGTGACCTTCTGCTTCTCGTGGGTCTCGAGAACGGCGGTCTCGAGGTCGGCGATGGCCTGGATGTACATCTTGGGGACCTTGCCATCATTCTGCTTGATCAGGGTCGGTACCAGGCGGTTCAGCTTATCGAACTCTGTGTGCGGCAACGTTAGCATTGCTCCTTGTACCCCGCCACCGTGCCTTCCACAACAGGCGCCTGCTGCCTCTCCTGCATCTTCTCGGGGTGCACGTACGGTCTGAGATGACAGCCCAGTCGTTGATCCTTTGCGCATTCTCAATCTGCCTCACGACAGCCTCGAGCTCGTCAAAGCGCTTGTCCTTGGCGCTCTTGAGCACCTTGTTTGCGTCCTCGTCGTCGCTCTCGCTGTCGCTGCTGACATCCTTCAAGAAGCGGGCGGCACCGGTCTCGGATCCAGAAGACGAGTCGGAGTCGTCGGAGTCGTCATCAGAGTCGACTTCGGAGTCTTCCTGCTCAGATGCCTCATCGTTGGAGTAGAGCTCCTCCTCGCTGGACTCGTCCGAGGAGCTGTCGCTGGCGGCGAAAAAGCGCGACATGGCTGCTGTACTCGAGAGTAGAGATTGCCGGAGGTTCGGGGATGTAGGTGGCGGGGCGCCGTGGGTTGTGTGTTGAGGCAGGTCGCGTCCTCGACTCACACGAAATCGCAGTTTGCCAAGACTGCGGCCACAATCAAAATGAGTGTGGGCGGGGCAGACCAACAGACCCACTTATATACACTGCGCCTGCAAACGACGCCTGAGATTGTTTCACTGTAACACAGCCATGCAGCTGCCTTGTCGCTCGGCATGTGGTCTTTTGCGACAAATGTTTTTGTTGGACAGGCGCTGCCTGCGCTCAACGTCGCAACGTGCAAGTTCATACGAATGCAATAAAAGTACATGTGCCGCCAGCAGGCCGTCTGCCATCCCCTCGCTGCATGCAACTATGGAAAAGACAATGAAGGGTTGCGCGGTGTCTCGTTCGGCTCGCTCAGGCACATAGTCAAGATAAAAGACTTATGTCGCCGTGTATCATCCAACAACCTGTCAGCTTACCTTCAGCGAGGCCACCCTAAGCTAATGAGTCAATTTGGTCTGCCTAGTCGTGTGACCTGCCTGTCCTAGGCCATCGAGGTCGTTATTGTTGTACGAAAACATGCGGAGAAGCCCGTGTCTGACATGGCGTCCAAGTAGAAACCCAGTCGAAACAATATGACACTAGCAGTCATGCAAAGTTGCCGTGTTAAAACTGTCATCCTGACGTCGTCTCGTCGCCTATTCGATATGGGGAATGCTTGTCATGTTTGAATCGACTTCAGATGGCGTATTAGTCAAGATTGCAGACTCAGGCATCTGCATCGCTTACGAACGGCCAATTTGGTGTCGCAGTGGTGAAGAAGACGCTCCCTAGAGCTTTTCCCGTCATTGCCAATGCGGTTGTTGCATGAAGCCCTCTTCGAGTGTTCGATCCTCGAGGTTGCGGACGAAGTTGTGGTTCCGTTGCGAGTTGCCTGCGCGAGAGCCTCTCCGTCTTGCGCTGCTTGCACTTTCAGGAGCCCCTTCAGGAGGCGGTGGGTAGTATGCAGGCGATGGCTGTAACCTGACTGGTGCATTTGGGTCCAAGTGGCTCATGACTCTTTGCAGAGCTGGTGGGATACCGGATGGGGTAGCCTGTTGCTGGTCCATTGTTGAAGCCCGCTGCCGCCCTGCGCGCGTCGTCGCTTGAGCATACAAGTTCTGTGGCTGCGCATACTGCCGAGGCTGTTGAGGCTGCATTGCCGGCATCTGCGGACCGTACGGCGCTGCTTGCGCGGGATAAGGTGGGGGAGCACCCTGGTGGTTTGGAGCGTACATGTTATTGTACGGGTTTGGTTGAGGATGCGGGTTTGGCGCGGCGTACTGGCTCATTTGCATGTTGGCATACGCAGCATTCTGGGCTGCTTGTGCTTGCTGCGCGGCAAGAGCATGCTGCTGCTGCTGAGCACGCTGCTTCGCCATACCCTCAAAGCGCTGCTGCTCTTGTACGCCAGGGGCTGGTGAGCGGCTTGAGCTGGATTTCAGGGTCATCGGTGGAACGAAGGGCCCGGTGAACTTGGCTTGGGTAATGAAAGGGTGCAGTTTCGCCTGCGCGGGGGTCCATCGTTCTAGAGGATTGAGATTGAGCAGTCCTTGTGCGAAATCGATGAATGCGGCTCGGTTTGCCATTTCTGTATCTTGTCAGTGTCGACATGGATAATATCGGATTGCTAACATACCTCGCTCGATCTCATTCGGCTTCATGTTCTTCCTCGGCATGGGATAATTCCGGATGATGTCGGGCAGCGTCGTCGCTGAAAAGTATTTTTTGCTGGGCTGCTCCTTCGTCCCATGCTCCCGCGAATATTGCTCCATAGACTTGAGTCGGTAGTTCTTACGTCCGTACTCATCTGAAGTCTTCTCAAAGAATTCGCCAGATTGTTTGCCCATCTCTAACATCCACTGTGGCGCGAGGCCGAGCATCTCTGTAATCCTGGACACCTGGTTGTACTCGGAAGACCCTGGGAACAAGGGCAGACCGAGGAAGAGTTCCACAACAATGCAGCCCAGCGACCACATGTCAATCGCCGCAGAGTACGGTAGACCTAACAGCACCTCGGGTGATCTGTAGAACCTTGACTGGATATATGTGTAGACTGTTTGTCGCTCGTCGCATGCGGACCCAAAATCGATGATCTTGATGATGGGACTTTCAAGGCTGTTTCCAGTCAGCTTTGCAAGGTAAACTTATGACAACAGACTCACTTCTTCAAGAGAATGTTCTCTGGCTTCAAATCGCAATGTATCAACTTCGCCTTGCCGAGGAGACCAAGACCGTTGATCAATTGCTGTGCAAAGACACGCACGAGCGTCGTTGACAGTCCACGGAACTGGTTCTGCTTGATTAGTTCGTAGAGGTTAACGCTTAGCAGTTCGAACACTAGGCACAGATGCTGCCTATGAATGAAGGTGTCTTTCAGTCTCAGAAGGTGGTGATCGTCATTCTTGTCCATCTGCTTGTTCAACTGGGCATCGTTAGCTCAAAGAACATCTCAATGTGTCTCATCAGCATACCAAATCGAGGACCGACACCTCCATCATACTTTGATTGAAGTACGCAGTCCTGTTTTTGATGACCTTCACGGCGACGACCTCCTGTGTCTTCAGATTCTGGCATTTGACAACCTGGCCGAATGTGCCCTGGCCTAGCACGTCGAGAATGAGGTAGCGATTCTTGTGCCCTGATTCCTCAGATCCCAGTATGTCGTTGACGTAGAGGATGTAATCGCTATCCTCGTTGTCGTACCCATCATTCTTGACGCCCTTGCTAGGCTTCGTGAGGACACGACGCGGGTTGCGCGTGGCTTGATAGTTGAAACCATTATTGCACAGTTTGTAGGTCGTAGGCAGGTGGCATGTGAGCGCTTGTAGAGGCTGTTTGGACACGTTGTCAGTACTGGACTCCTGAGTGTCACGTTTGAACTTACGCTGATGAAGCCACCCTCAGGGTTCGCACGACGAAACGGGGGCTGCGCATTGATCTTGGGCTTCAAGTCGGCTGTGTTGGCGCACTTCTCGAACTGTGGCACGGGCCCGCGCCCTATCGCAGGCAATTGCGGGGGGTTGGGATTCGTGGATGTTCGTGGTGAGCGCTGTTCTCTGTTATATACCGCATTCAATTGCGCGGTCGCAGACTGCGGGTAGAAGCTCTCGGGGCTCATATTGGACTGAATGGGCGGCAGCTGGGGTGCATTGGGCCGTGAAGCTACACAATTGGTAATTAGCGTGCCGGCGCTTACAGCAAGGCTCGGTGGGTATGAGGCGCAGCGTACATGGAGGAGAGTAGTAGCTATTCGGCGGCGACATGTACGGATTGTTGCGCGTGGGACTTCCGCGATTGCTGTTGCTCTGGACCTGCGGGGTGAAGCTCGTATAGTTCTGGCCCCCATGCTGCGTGCCACCCGGGTAGGGCGACGTAGGCGACATGTTCATGGCGAGTACCTGCGTGCTGCAGCGCTCTCTTCCTGCTGCAGGAACTGCTGCGACTGGCGGTGCTGGTGTATTGGCCGCTGTGTGCTGTACTTGGGCTTGTAGGGGTCGGCGTCCTCCATCTTGACGTCGCCGTCGTTGTCGTTGAAGTCGGGCCCTCGGCTGCTTGGCTGGCTGGGCGACTGCAGCACAATGGTGTTGGAGCGAGAGGGTGCAGAGGGCGATGCGTAGGGGTTCTGCTTGGGTTGCGCAGGCGCGCTGGCGTCTCGTTGCGTGTGTTGTGAGGGGGTTGTCCCATGTGGAGCATACCGCGCCTGGCGGCTGGCATCCGGCGCTTCGGCGTAGGAAGCCCACTGCTGATCCATGTCGCAGGCCGAATGCGTGTCGAGAGGGTATAGGTGGTGCGAGCAGGGTCGCAAGAGGCAGCCGCTTCAGCTGTGACGCAGTCAATTCGACCGTTGCATGCCGGACTGCTATGCTATGCCACAGCTATGAGGGGCACTGCGCTGCAGCGCGGACCACGATAAGATGCGAGCAGGGCGCTGGTAGGCGAGCACGAATGCGTGCAGGCGTGCGGCGGGACTCGACGCGGGTCTGGCTGGCTGGCGGGCTGGCGGGCTGGCGGGCTGGCGGGCTGGCGACGTGCACGTCTCTCAGCGGGGGGCTGTCGACGTGCGAGCCACGAGGATGGGTGCAGCGGCAGACTCACGCGATTGCAGCAGCAAGGGGCGGGCACAACAGATGCTGCAGCGGACGGCGAGCGAGGTCTGAGGGAACAGAGGGAACGGTGCAAAAGGATAGGCTCTGGGTCAGCATCGAGGTTGGGTTCGTGAACTTTGGTCACTGGGCTGCGCTTTCGTGTGATTGGGCCAGCCAGATTGACGCAGCTTCCCTCCATAACGACGCAACCCTGCTCCCGTTTCATGCTCACGGCAGTCATAATAGTAATCATATTATCTGAAATTTGACT
This sequence comes from Lizonia empirigonia, assembly GCA_009982855.1. Classification (NCBI taxonomy): domain Eukaryota; kingdom Fungi; phylum Ascomycota; class Dothideomycetes; family Pseudoperisporiaceae; genus Lizonia; species Lizonia empirigonia. The sequence goes on along the minus strand of JAADKA010000043.1, from coordinate 317,236 downwards.
TTGTGCAATTGGTACAGCTGGCTTCGTCCGGCTGCTCTTGCCGCTTGTGAGAGGCTTGTTTTTGGCTGCTTGCGTGGTCACGGAGCTGTTCTTCCATAGGAAAGAGCGACGCAGTTGCGAAATGAGGGTCCCCTGAACTCCATCCACACACGCTTCTGAGTCCTGTGGACAATCATCATTGGGGACACTGTAAAAGACACGAAAGCAATGACGTGTGAGCGCCGCACAGGGGTCAAATGCTGCATTTCCGACCAACCAGACCCTGGTGTCAGTTCACAAGGCCTGGACCACCACGATGAAAGCCCATGTGAATCGTGCTCAGCATCTGCACAGTACTTCCGACAGCAGCAAGGTTTCAATGTCGAGACAAGCACGATGCTCGGGAATACTGACAGGAAACAAGTATAATTGCCGAGCACACCTCATACTGGGCTGCCGCAAGCTACAAGCGGACATTGCCTAGCTCTACCCAGGAACAGCTGGAACGAAAAAAACGCCTTGAACGCATGACAAAAGCGAAAGTTCAGAGCTTGGGGCTTGAAACCCGCCCAAGACGTCTGAGTTGTCCCATTTGGCCGGCTTCTCGAAGATAGCCCTGACCATCTCTCCACCGCGGCAGGCAAGGACAGACAGTAAGGTGTCGCTCAACTGGATCCAAGTTAGCAAACAGACCGCAGTCAAGATTAAGAGGCAGACTTACACCATGCGTAGTCTCACAGCAGCCCTGCAGCCACACACCAGCATCCTCGCTGACAGCTTTGTTCTCAAAGTTGACCTTGTAATCCCTCTGCACCGTCCACTTGGCATCCTTCAGGTCACCACCAGGCATCAGATGTCTGGCGTCCTTGAGTAGCGTCTCATGCAGATTTCTCAAGTACCCAGTAGCAACGAACACAGCATCAACATCCAGAATCTGCTTCTCCTCGCCCGCGCCTGGCACCTCGCTAAAGTACAGCGGACTCTGGTCGCGAACGTGCAGGCGAATCCCGTCCTTGACTACCGGCTATCTTCGACGGCGGTTACGCGGCGATACGGCAGGATGTTGTGTGGCCATTGCTCCTCAGCTTCGCGCGAGTTGCCGTATTTTATGCGTTGCAGGTAGAGCGTCTCATAGATGTGTTCGAGAAGGTTGATGCGCACCACACCGTAGTTTGTGCCTTTGTCTTCTAAGAGGGTCTGGGCGCGGAGAGCAGGATCGCGGTTGTACGTGACTTCGGTACGGGAGGGGTTGAAGATTTCATTGACACTGTAAGGAATTAGCACAGCCTGTTGAAGCTTGGGTCGGACTTAGAGGGCTTACAAAGGTGAATCGTCGCTGGGCCGCAGCGCTCCACCCTTGATCAGAAGTCGTGTCTCCGAGTTCGGATAGTTTGCGTGCAAGAAGTCGAAAATTTCGGCAGCGCTCTGACCGTTACCGACGACTGCGACTTTGTAAGGTGCTTGGTGGTCCTTGAGAATCTGCTTCGAGATGTACGAGAACTTCGAAGAATGGATGACCTTGGGGTGGTCCTGAGGAAAGGGTGCAGTGATGTTGGGCCTTCCACCTGCAGCAATGACGACATGCTTTGTTCTTCGTGTCTCGAGCCCCCCGGTCAAAAGATTGCGAGAAATGACCTCAAATGTGTTGATCTCGCCGCTGGCTGACTTTTGCGGCTTGACTTTGACGACCTCCTGAGAGTACGAAACAACCTCCTCAAACCAGCTCGCACACCACCTCATGTAGTCCTCATACTCCACACGTGCGGGCAGGAACGTGTTTAGGTTGGCAAACTCGACCAGGCGGTTCTTCTGGTGTAGATAGTTGATGAACGTAAATTCGCTGCGAGGGTTCCTCATGGTTGCCATATCCTTCATGAACGTGATTTGCATCTTTGCGCCGGGCAAGAGCATGCCAGCATGCCATGCGAACTCAGGCTGCTTCTCTAGGAATGCAACCTTTGGTGGCCGGCTCTGCAGCCCTGGGGCGTCTGAAAGTGAAGAATCTGTTCCTTCCAATGCATCATGAATGGCCACGCTAATGGCCAAAGATGCAGGCCCAAATCCAACACAAATCAGATCATGTAGTTCGTCTTCTGGAGTGTAATGCAAGTTCGATCGATTTTCGAATGCGGGGAAGTCGCTCTCTTCCAGATTCTTTGCGAAGCCGCCGAAAGCTCTCTGGACAGCCGGTGTAGGGTTGCCAGACGAGCTGGGCGAGATTTCGGCGTGGGGGCTCATAGCTGTTGATGAGGTCAAATGCAGGGTTCAAAGAGGCAGGCGACGCTGGCGCAAGTCAGTATTGATTCTCCAACACTGTAGTAGCCGCACAAATTGGCAGATGGAGACAAGAAGCATCAAAACCATGACATATCTCGTCTCCTTTGCTGTAAATATTATATGTCTGCATCGCGACGCGTAAGAGTAGTAATACAATCAAGGGAACTGGCTGCTCGAAAGCGCCCGACGGCGTGCTTTTAGAGTAACGTAGGTCAAATGACGTCTACACTACATTTGGAAAGCGCAACGTGAGAAACATGTGAAATACTCACCCACAACGACGAACACTGGTAGAGGAAGGAAAGAGGCCTTAGGTACAACTGACTGACTGGCAGATCGTAGAACGTACCTTCACTAAATTATTAGGAAAAAGTCGACGGCATCCACTTTTTCTGTTCCTGCACCAAGAGGACACCAAGCTCCGCTCCTGCGTCTGAGGAACCCATGTCAATGGAGAGAGCTGCAACGCTCGTGAGAGGATGGTTCGATGCCCACTCGTAATTAGACCCCCGCGGCCCGTTCAACATGGCCTACACCATCCCCTCTGCGAATCGAGAACCACCATCAAGGCTTGGAGCCGGGATCGCCCATCTAATCAGATTCTTCAAACTGGATCTGATAAGGGCGCCGGAGGGAGGGCCGCCAGAAAGCGGTTTGACACTGGTGTCGTCGGTCATGGTGCAGGCAAAATTTTCTGAGGGCCCCCGCAACGCTTGCCCTGAAACGCCTGGACTGACGATGCGGGCGCTGCGTCAGCCGTGGGATGACGGGCAGATGGCAGCTTGGCGGAGAAGTTATCAGATTTATCTCATCTAATCTGATGAAATTTCTGCGTAGCTCGAGCCGGACATCGGAGTGGATTCGGGTTTTCCGACGCCCTCACCACCAGAGAGCTGCGTATGCAGGGTTTCTCGGTCAAGGATGCTAGTTTGGTTATTGCGCCGCAGCCGCAGATCCCTAACACATACATCAACCTAGCCAACGATGATGCAAACTATGACGAGAGGCGTTAGTGCATGCCATTCTCCCTTGATTCCAGGGCGCTCGCCAAACTGTGACTTCGAGGGTTGACATTTCGATCGGGTCAACACGGTTTGTACACTCGCCCAGATGCATTATGCGCTATCGGATTTTTGAAGGTGTTCTTTGTGTATGTTCGAAGCATATGTACAGTGTGCAGAAACGCTATGATCACAACCCTAGTGTACAAGATGCTGGGCTCTTTAGACGATGAACTCCATCTAGAAGGAGCACAAGGCCGCCGGGGTACAAAGGCCGAAAGAAATGCCGAATTAGTCGGCTATGGTACAAGAAAGCTCTGAGTGGAAAGAAAACGTGAATGACAAATGCTGAGAATGAGTTCAGTCCAACTCCTGTGCGGCGACCATGCCAGCATAAATGCCACCCTCTGATACAAGCTCATCATGTCGCCCCTGTTCTACAATCCTTCCAGCATCGAAGACGAAGATTTTGTCTGCGTGCTGAACACTTGCGAGTCTATGAGCTATCATTATGGTCGTACGACCCTTCGACGCGGCTGCAATGGTTCTTCGGATATCCCTCTCAGTATTCGCGTCCAGTTGAGATGTGGCTTCGTCTAGTAGTAGAATTTCTGGATCCCGTAACAGAGCGCGTGCAATGGCCAGTCTCTGTCGCTGACCGCCGGACAGCTTCGAGCCATGGGCGCCTACTTCGGTGTTGTAGCCTTCTGGAAGACTCATGATGAAGTCGTGAAGTTCACACTTCTTAGCAACGGCCACAATGTCTTCATCGCCAATGTCGGCGCCAGGGCGTCTACCAAGGCCGATGTTGAACTTGACACTTCCGGGAAACAGGTCAGGTTCTTGTTCGACCAATGCCAACCGAGCTCGATGGGTTTGCACAGGCTCGTTGCGTATGTCCCGCCCATCCAAGAAGACTTGGCCTGCTGTAGGGTCAAAGAACCTTTCGATCAGGTGAACAGTGCTCGACTTCCCTGCACCAGATCGTCCGACAAATGCTGCATACTCGCCGTGCCTGACCTGAAAGCTGACATTGTTCAATGCGGGTACATCTGGGCGTGTGTCGTAATGCAAGCTGACACCGCGAAATTCAAGCTCCCCTCTAACACCGAACGTCCCATAACTGGCTGACGGCCCAGATAGCAAACAATCCGTGTTTATGGTGGTATCATTACACGACGGGTTTGAGGATTCGGCATCCCTAAGAATGGTAGGTCTTTCATCGTGGAGCGCGAAAACGCTTTGAGCAGCTGTTTTGGCTCGAGTGACTTCAGGTGCTAAGCTGAAGAGCTGACCGGCAGCCTGAGCAGAGAAAAGTAATGCAGGCAACACGATAAAGAAGTCCTTCTGGCTATAGTTGCCATTGCATACTTGCTTAGATCCCCTGCGCTCAATCGTCAGCAAGCTGGGCGGTGTCAGCTGCGTGCTTAGAACACTTACCACCAATAAGCTAAAGAGTATATGTAATAGGTTACTGAAAGTGAGAATGCAAGAAGGATATTACCGAACAGGGCAAATCTCAGATGTTCTTCGTACGGCCCACGGATTGCTTCTCGGTATAAGCCAAGGAAGTGGTCCTCGAGACCAAAAGCTGCAACAATCTGCATGGATGCAGTTGCCTCAGATGCTAGAGTTGCTGCGTCATTGTAGGCATTTTGGTGTTTTTCTTCTGCCATAGCCAAGATGCGAAGACGCACAAAGCCTGCAAAGACCATAATCGGGACCGCGGCAAGCAGGACAATGGCGATCTTCCAGGCTACGATATGGGCTAATATCGTTCCTCCGACAACCGAGGTTGTGATTGAAAAGATCGTTCCTAAGATAACCCCGGAAAGTCCACTGATAGAGCCGCTATCCATGTTGAGCTTGGACATGAGTGCATGGTGCGAGTGTCCAGGCTTCGAAAACCAAGATATGTCTTGCTTCAGGATTGTGCGAAATGAAATATCTCGGACTCGAAGGACCAAATTTTCCGACACCAAGCCAAATGCTGCGCCTCCAGCTCCATGAGAAACCAGCGCTACCAAGGACAAAAGGAAGAACAAAAGACAGAAGAAGGAGATTTTGGAGGCCAGTTCGCCGGTCTTGGAGGTGTCATTGAGAAGCTCCACAAGATTTCCAAATATGAAGGCTTCTCCAATAGTGACGCCCCCGCTCATGATAGATGCAATCAAGCCAACAGCTATTGCCGGTATTTCATGTCGACTCAAGGCTAAACATCTCTTGATGAGTTGCAGAGCACTTTTGCTCGGTTTCTCCAGTGTGGTTGCAGCGGTATCCGGTGAAGGCTCGTGGATGGTTGCACCGACCTGACCGTGCTCTTTTTGTAGGTAACGAGGGCTGGAATAAGTCGATGAAGCTACGGAGCATTGATCTTTCTTCTCAAACTTCTGGGCTTGTATCAGTGCAGTGTAGATGCCGTTCGCCTTTACCAAAGTCTCGTGCTGACCATCTTCTGCGACAACACCATCTTTTAGCACTACGATACGATCAGCATCTCTGACGGTCGTGAGCCTATGCGCTATGATGATGGTCGTTCGACCGGCTGTCGCTGAAGAGCGCCTGAGGTTCTCCAACACAATTGCTTCGCTTGTCGCATCCATTGCACTGGTGAACTCGTCGAGCAATAGCATCGAAGGGCGGCCTACTAACGCCCTGGCCAGCGTAATACGTTGTTTCTGGCCTCCAGACAGCTGTGAGTGAGGACCTGAGCCGATTCTTGTGTGCATGCCGTCAGGGAGGCGATCCAGAAACTCACAGTGGGCTTCATTGGCTGCAGCCATGCATCTGGCAAAAGCTTCGTCCTCAGCGATCTCCTCTCCCTGCGGCAATCCATGCTTGATGTTCTCGTAGATTGTACCAGTGAAAAGGACAGGATTCTGTGTGACGAGGGCAATATGCGATCGTAAGCTGCGAACATTGAAAGTTTTGATATCGTCATCGCCAATAGTGATGGTACCAAAAGTAGGATCGTACAGTCGAAGGAGCAATGATGTAATCGTAGACTTGCCTGACCCAGAGGGTCCTACAAGTCCTGTGACCTTTCCGGGAGTAATGTTCAAATCGACTGCATCCAGAATCTTTACCGTTGGTCTAGCTGGGTAGACAAACGAGACTGCAGAAAAATTTATGCCCTTAGCGAATTGAGCCCGGTTGGCTTGCTGTCCCTGGGAATCGTAGACGTCGATGTCTGATACTGGATGGTCGAGTATCTCGTGAACAGCCTGTCCCGCAGCCGCTGCCATTGCGAAGGTTTGAATGAATGGTCCAAATCTGCCCACAACAAAAGATGCGTCCAGGATGAGAAACACGACAGCGTAGATGGTGCCAGCCTCAGCACTACCGTCGCGGAGGCGGTCTCCGTACCAGAATGCTAAAGCATTCGCAGCGTATGCTACGAAATAGACAGAACCAAGCATTATTGCTCCAGCGACGCTCTTCTTTATGCCAGCTCGTAGAGCAGCTCGCAGATGATGAGCATGTTCGTCACTCAGTTTGTCTTGGAGACCAAATGCTTGTACAATCTGCACCGCTCGGATAGCGCTCTCTGCCAAAGACGTGGCCTTTTCTGTGTAGGTTGAAGCTTGCTTCGTAAACTTGGCGACGTATGTTGTACCGAATATGACAACACAGGCCATTGAAGGGATGACAGTGACGAACCTGCAAGTGGCGTCAGCAGCAGATCCCTAATTTGGGAATCTATGGTTTCATCGTGAGGGATACATACATAATGCCTGTGAGCCTCGCGTTAAGGGTGAAGCCAATGAAGAATGTGGTAACAAAGTACGAGATCGAGGCTAGGAACAAGCCTACCTTTTCCGATGTGCCGAGTTGAATGGTCTGAGTCTTTTCTGTAAGGATACTGGTCATATCGGGTGAAGCAATATCGAAATAGGTCATGTCCATCCCAAGTGCACGACGCAGTAACTGCTCTCGCGTTTTGCGAGACACTCGCTCGCCGACTATTGCCCATGACACAGCCCATGCCCATGTGACCACAAAGTAGCAGGCTGCGACTATCATGAGATAACCCAATAGTGTTCGAAGTTCATCTTGAGGAGGAGGAAAGTTGTTGATGATCCTGCCTAGGATAATCCCAATGAATGGGATTGGCAAGCCCGCCAAAACGGCTGTTGCAACGGCCAACGCCAAAATAACTCTCGATCCGAAGTCGTCCAGGGGTCTGTAAAGCGCAAAGTATGAGGTCTTGAATGGGTTTAATCCTAGGATCTGACGAATGAATTTATGACGTATGGCAGTAATGTCAACCCACGCATCTGGTTGCACCGCTCCCAATGAGGGTTCTGCATGCCTGTCCCACTGTAAACTGCGGCGTACAGAGGCACGAGCGTCATAATTGAAGTCGTCAGAGTCAGACTCGCTCAGAAGGGGAGTCGCAGATCCGTAATCATCAGCAGTTGCTGGCGCGTGGACAGCGTCGGAGCTCTTTCGGGAATGAGGCATGGTTTTAGCGGTTCACCGAAAGGTAGCTGAAGGAGAGGCAGGCGGTTTCAAGGCCCAATTCTACGAGCGTGCAGCCATATAGATGATGAAAGTTGGGCGTGAAATTCAATGTCTGAAGAATTTCGCGATGATGAACGGGAATAGTTCATGAGTTGCCAACTTGGCCTGTGTATCTGACTAAGCTTGAGCGCACAGCCATGTTCACGAGAGCATCGAGTACGGTTAACAGGGTTGGAAATACTTCGAATATTCTCAGAAGCTGTTCAGATATCAGAGAGTTGAAATAGTGTTGCTAGCTATAGGATGCATATGCACGATGCTGGAAGCTGTCACCAGTGTCGATCACACGTCAACCAAACGTCGGAGTGCGCAGGATTAAGGTTATCAGATCCTGCTATGTAATCGGGCCGACCGTGCGTGCATTATCAGATGAAAATACCTACTCATGGGTGAACAGCGGGTGACTCGGCACGTTTTTCTCGATTCGTATCCCCTTCAGGCGTATTGCTTCTTCTCACCCCCAACGAGGCGTACTCTGAGGTCGGCTCGAGCTCCGACTCTTTAGCAACTGTCCGCGACGCGTCTGCAGCGTGACAAACAGATTTTGCGGCGTGGGGCGCTCCATTCCGCCCACCACCTTGAGTGGAGCTAATGAGGAGTTGTGGATCTGACGCGTTATGTCGCGTTTGGGCTTTCCTCGATATTTGTCGCTTCCTTTGCCCCACGCACTAGTCAGTAAAGTGCTGTCTGCCGTTCCTGCTGATCTCGCCTTATCAGATATGACGCCGCTACGCTTGCCACGAGCAGACAGGGCACGACACGGCGGACAGCGCGCTGAAGGTCTAACGGATTCTTCGACTGCCTGTCACGTTGAGCAACTTGCGTTTGCCTGGACCCCACTTGCCCGACGCTGCCCGATGCTACGCTTACCAGGCTGTCTTGGTCTCCCACCTTAGCCACATCGGCTATCCTTTACATATCCAGCGGACTACACAAACCATAGACAAGCTTCGACGCACTGCCGTGAGGTAACAATCTCGCGGTTTCACGTGCGCCACAGCCTTACACATACTCGACAGAAAGCACTGCAAATCCTCCGACCAATCAGTGGCCTGCAGTTTCTCATCACTATATCGTATCCACTGAGGCCATTAATTACAAGTCAACAGTGAGAGACGACAGAGACGTCGTGCCACTATTCCCTCACCTTCCAAAATCTGCTTATCATTGGTTTGTGGGGAAAGGGGTCCTATTTCAACTTGACCATACTGACTTCTGGCGCGACTACAAGCTTACCTAGTACGGAAAATGGTCCAACTCCATAAGAAAAGGCAGAGTCTGTCTATACTGAACAAGAATCCAACGAGTATTGAGGGTCCGACTTTACTGCACGAACTAGTGCCCTTATCCTCGGATGTAAGCGCCATCGATTTCCTGGAACATGGATTCAAGAGGCGGAAGTTTTCATATCAACGACTACACGCACTGAGTGACGTCTTGGCGAGACGGATCATCGATTTGACGGCGACACTGGAGAACGCTTCTGCCATTGTCCCAATTCTACTGCCTCAATGCCCAGAGCTATATATTGTACTGTTGGCAGTTTTGAAGGCAGGAAAAGCATTTTGCCCCCTCAACCTCGATGTTCCGGAAGAAAGACTGAGATTCATACTTTCGGACATCTCTGCGGACATACTCATCACGAACGCTGGATTTCTAGATCGAATGCACTCTATGCGAGAGGTGCGCACGATATGCGTAGATCACGAGCTACTGAATGTCATCGAGAATGACACCACAACTTTACCGAGTGTTGACACCTCCGCCCGTGCCTACGTTCTGTACACCAGTGGTTCTACTGGTTTGCCTAAGGCCGTGAGCGTGTCACATCGTGCTGTCACGCAAAGTCTGTTGGCTCATGAACGCCACATCCCAGAGTTTGCCCGCTTTCTTCAATTCGCCGCTCCTACGTTCGACGTTTCCATCTTCGAGATCTTCTTTCCCTGGCTTAGAGGGCGGACCCTGGTCGCTTGCTCCCGATCTCAGATGCTCGAAGACCTTCCGGCCGCGATCAGGTCTCTCGAGGCGGATGCGGCTGAACTCACGCCCACGGTCATTGGCAACCTTCTGCACGGTCGTGAAAGCGTGCCGGGTTTGAAATTGCTGCTCACCATCGGCGAAATGCTGACTCAGCATGTCGTGACGGAGTATGGCCATAGTGCTACTCAGGAGGGAATCCTGTGGGCCATGTATGGACCAACTGAAGCTGCTATACATTGCACATTGCAAGCTCAATTCTGTGCTTCTTCTTCGACCGGCAATATCGGATACCCCTTGGATACGGTGTCAGCATTTGTGGTTGCTCCATCTCCATGCGAATCTGGTGCGTCTTATCTCAATATTTTACCATGGGGTCAAGACGGTGAACTCGTACTTGGAGGGCACCAAGTCGCGGAGGAGTATCTCAATCGGCCCGAGCTTACTGCTACATCTTTCATCGACCACCATGAACATGGTCGCTTATATCGAACCGGGGATCGCGCAAGGTTTTGTGACGATGGTACTATCGAATGCCTCGGCCGTATCGTTGCTGGTCAGGTTAAACTGAGAGGGCAAAGAGTCGAGCTTGGTGAGGTGGAACAAATCATTATGAAAGTTGAAGGTTGCCGTATGGCAGTTGCGACAATCGTCAATGATAACTTGGTGGCTTTCTGCGCGACTGGTTCGCATGCAGTGGCCTGCGCAGAGGTGCTGCGCGTTTGCAAGCGCTGGCTGCCAAGCTTCATGATACCTTCTGATGTCCTGATGGTGCGAAGTATGCCTCAATTGCCATCCGGTAAGATCGACAAACGGTTGCTAGAGTCAGAGTACTTGAAGTCGTTGCATAATCGCGGTAGCACTGACTTGCAGCCTGGCGACCATGTCGCTCTTTCAATTGTTCATTTAATTCAGGGTTGCCTAGGGCAAGAGCTTTCATTGCGTTCGAATCTTGCTGCGGCTGGGCTGGATTCGCTCCGAGCAATTCGCGCTGCTTCAAAGCTTCGCGCAGAAGGCTACAACATCAGTGCCGTGGACATCTTGTCCCTTGAAACCCTTCACGACCTCATTACAGCCTGCAGACGCATTCCTCATCTGAGCAGAGATTCACGCGCACCGGGCCAGTCATTCACACAAGACGTTGACTTTACGACATCTGGTGTGGTGCTCGAGGAATCGGAAGTCGACTATACATCTCCTTGCACACCTTTGCAGGAGGCAATGCTCGCCGAGACTTCGACCAGATCAAGCGCATATTGTAACTGGATAGAACTGGAACTCGTTACGACGCGGTTGTACGATGAGATTTTCGCAGCAATATCAAGACTCGCCAAGGAAAACGATCTGCTTCGCTCAGGCTTCTTCACTTCTACAAACGGCACAGGAAGTTTTGTTCAGATCACTTGGAGAGAGCTACACGAATCACAGGTCGTTAGAACCTCTAAATTTGAGAAGCACTACTCAATGGATACTGCACAGGCGTTGCTTCGACCGTTCAGAGTGCAGATACAGGACGAGTTAGATCGGCCGCGAATTCTTGTACAGATACATCACGCACTGTATGACGGTTGGTCCTTCGACCTTTTAATGACCGATCTCGATAAGCTCTTGCGAGGGTCAGGATCAACGCCACGACCGCAATACCGAGACGTCTGTCAATATCACATCCAGCGACAGCAAACTTCAGAAATAGAGGCTGACATAACATACTGGGGCAACTTACTCAGCGACTACATACCTACAAGCTTAGTCAACTACAACGGGGAGACGAAGAGCATGACAGGCCGTCAGTCGTGCCGAGGACGTTCTTCCGTCGACCTCAGATGTCTGTCTGCGCGCGCTCGCGACCTGACCATAAATCCCCAGGTCTTCTTTCAAGCAGCCTTAGGATACATGCTCGGGCTCTACAAGGGGTCCTCAGATGTTGTGTTTGGAAACGTTACTTCTGGAAGAACAATCCCCGTATTTGGTATCGAGGACATTGTTGGCCCATGCATAGCCTCCCTACCGTTCAGGTTGGATTTCGAAGCTTTAACCACAGTGGATGAGATTCTGAAGAAAACCCAAGACTTGAACCGCGCCAGTCTACGACACTGCGCATTACCGCTACAAGACATATCAAGAGTAGCAGGTGTGCAACCTGGCTCACGACTATTCGACGTACTGTTTGTATGGCAACAATCGACTCATTCCGAAAACAGCCAAGCTTTGATCGCAAAAGTGGTAGAAAGTGCTGATGACCTTGAATTCATACTCACGCTCGAGTTCGAACCATGCCATGATTTCATCGCTTTTCGCGCCAACTTTGATCCGGCGGTCATACCAGAAAAGCAGGTCAAGCATCTGTTGCGGCAAATTGACGAGGTAGTCAATACATTTCTGAGCGACACAGAGTGTAGCATAGCAGATGCTGGACGCTGTTTTACAACTCAAAGCCTCTCTGTCGCCAACCCAGAATATTGCCAAGGCAGCAACGGTATAGGCCTTGCACACGCAGTAGAGACATGGGCAAACACATGTCCCAACAAGGCAGCCATCGTGTTCGGTCATGTCGTCGATGGCACTATGAAGATTCAAGATACAATTACGTATTCAACGTTAAACCATCGAGCCAACCAGCTTGCTCGCCATCTCACGCAGCATGGCGTAGGTCAAGATCAACTGGTGTGCATCATGATGGAGAAGTCAGTAGATCTCTATATTGCCATCCTTGCTGTGGTGAAGCTTGGATCTGGGTATTTGCCGCTTGTGCCTGAGACGCCTATTAACCGAGTCGATGCGATACTCAAGGACGCTCAGATTGCGGTCTGCATAAGCAATTCATCCAGTCTGCAGTCTCTTCCAGAACACTTCTCTGGCATGGTCATTGACCTGGACTCAACGGTTCTATCAACCATTCCTAGCCACAATCTGGACACACCTTACAATGGGTCGCACTTAGCCTATGCTGTATTCACTAGCGGCAGTACTGGCGCACCAAAAGGCGTTCTCGTCACGCAGCAAAACTTGATGAGCAACCTTGAGTTTCTGTCTGGCATTTATCCAGCCTCGACAGAGTCAAGGATGCTGCAATCCTGCTCCCAAGCATTCGATGTGTCTGTTTTCGAGATATTCTACGCTTGGCATGTGGGTATGTCTCTCTGCACGGCGACGAAAGACGACCTTTTCCGCGACTTCGAAGCTTCAATCAACGACCTGGGGATCACGCATCTCAGTCTTACGCCTACTGTGGCAGCACTCGTTGACCCCAACAATGTGCCCAGAGTTAAGTTCCTCGTGACCGCAGGAGAAGCTTTGACGGAGCATGTGCGGCGGCAGTGGGCTGGCCGGGGCTTGTATCAGGGTAAGTAATGATGGTCCTTGCATGAATCTCCCTAACGGATTTTAGGTTACGGTCCATCCGAGACCACAAACATCTGTACAGTGAAACCTTCGGTGACATCCAAAGACCTAATCAACAACATTGGAGCACCGTTCGATAACACTTCTGCTTTCGTAATGGATCCAAGCAGCGATGCAATCCTTCCGCGCGGCGCCCTGGGAGAGCTGTGTTTCGGAGGAGAGCAAGTGTTCCGTGGATATCTCAATCGTCCCGATCTGAACGCAACAAAGCTTCTCAACCTTGCGCATTACGGCAGAGTATACCGGTCTGGAGATATGGGAAGACTGCTCCCAGATGACTGCATCCTTTCGGCGGGCCGCTCGGACGATCAAGTGAAGATACGTGGCCAGCGGGTCGAGCTTGGTGAAATCACATCGCTCATTCTAGACGACTACGACGTTCACGACTGTGCGACGCTCTTGTCTTTGAACAAACAGGGTATACAGACCCTGGTCAATTTCTGGACGCCCAAAAATCGCTCGAGGGGGGAATTTACGGTTCTGGACTTCAAAGCATTGAGATCCACCATACTTCGACTTTTCGAGACCTTGTCGCAACGAATACCCACATATATGCTACCTTCATATGTGATTCCTGTCAGTCGCATACCCATGACTGCACAAGCCAAGATCGACAAGCGGCTGCTCCAAGCGACTTTCGTCGGTCTCCCTGATATTGCACTTACGCTGTCTGCTCCTGCACATGCCACCGATAGCAAGAGCAATGGCGAAGGGAGTGACGCAGAGATTCCCTTGTCGGATTGGGAGAGAAGCTTTGCCGAGATCCTCGCGCGAGTACTTCAGGTCAATGTTGAAGGTATTCAGCAATCGACGTCTTTCTTCCACTTAGGCTTGGACTCTGTCTCCGCTATACGTCTTTGTAACACTCTGAGGCAGTCTAATCTCGGCGACTTCACGGTAGCCGAAGTGCTCAGGAACCCGACAATGTCGTACCTGGATGTCATCCGAATGCATCACGGTGCCTCGACCGAAGCGCCCAAGAAAACCCTTAAGACGCTCCAAAATACCTTCACTGATGACCAAAAATCTTTGATTCATTCAGCTTATCAGGAGTTAGGCCTCCGGGTGGAGAAAATAAACCCTTGCACACCGTTACAGGAAGCCATGTTGGCAAGTTGTGCTGCGTCTGGAGCCACTTACAGTAATACCATGGTTTTCAACGTCAAGGGTGATGTTGCCTGGCTCAAAGCGTGCTGGGAACTTGCACAGAGCCGTCACGAGATATTGCGAACATCTTTCATCTCTTCAGAACGCTCAGATTACACCTTTGCACAGGTTGTCTTGAAGAAAATCGACCTCTGCTGGGGTCAAGTGAACACACTTCACAACCTTCAGTCTGACATGGGCAAAGTTCTGGCGGATCTACTCTCCTCTCACAGACCCCCTCTGCACTTAGCAGTCTGTGAAGTAGGCACTATAACCAAAATGATCTTCAGCTGCCATCACGCACTATACGATGGTATCGCTATCACAGTGCTGCTCGAAGAGATCCAAAGTGCCTACTATAACTATATACTGCCTCCCACGGCATCATACGACCGGTATCTGCAGCACATGATCTCTCAAGACCTGGTCGAAGCGGATGAGTTCTGGTCAAGCCGATTCGCGAATTTCGAGCCAACATATTTCCCTGATTTGACTGGCAAAGTTCACAAACACCCCGGAGTTCCGAAGTCACTGAGGCGGGACCTGCAAGTACCGTTGAGCGTAGTTCGTGAAGCATCCCAACGTGCTTCTGTGTCTACACTCTCTATCATACAAGCTGCATGGGCAAAGCTTCTGCACTTCTACACAGGCGAACATGACTTGTGCTTTGGAAATGTTATCAGCGGCCGCGCTCTTCCAGAAGATGATCTAGATCGCCTTGTAGCGCCCTGTTTCAACACGCTGCCTATTCGCATCAACTTCGATTTCTCCAAGTCAAACTCAGCCTTAATCCACTCGATCCACACTTTCAACGTAGACTCGTTGGCTCATCAGTTGACGGCCCTTCGCCGCATTCAGAATGCTGCACTGACAGAAGGAGGCCGGCTTTTCGATAGTCTGGTCATCCTCCAGCAACCGAGCAAACCACTGGATGACACCATCTGGACCCTCGAAGAGGACATGGGTGAGATGGATGTGCCACTGGTCTGCGAAGTCTACCAGGATGATCGGAGTGATGTGCTAAGACTGACCTTGCATTACAACACTAAATTACTTTCTGAAACAGATGCACGAATTGCAGCGGAGACTTTTGATACCAACCTTTCGGTTCTGATTCATCATGCAGAAGCTGCTGCCAATGACTCTGTTGGCTTTTCCTCTGCTCTCCTTGCCGAATCAAACATGGGCTGCAAGCAACTACCGTCAGACTCCGATTTGCTACACCAAGGATTCGAGCGGAACGCTCTTTTGCTACAGCCTGATGCTATCGGTCTCGACTTCCTTCATGCAGACGGTCGAAGAACAATATGGACATATTCCAAATTGAACTTGATCGCAAACCACATCGCCTGCAGACTTATGCAATATCCAGTTGGTGTCGAGGAAATTGTTCCCATCAATATGGCGAAGTCACCGATGTTCTATGCAGCCATCTTGGGTGTTCTCAAAGTTGGTGCCGCCTTTGCCCCAGTTCACCCCGATCTACCGGAAGCTCGCAAAGAGCTGATGTTTAGAGAGCTTAACGCAAAGGTCATACTCTGTACAGAAGATCCATCCAGATCTGCAGAGCAGTCACCGGCAGCCATCCTCGATATCAGCGATCTTCAAACCGGGCGTCTAAATGCTTGTGCAACACCGCTAATCAGTAATCTCACTGGTACCAGTCTAGCTTACTGCCTCTACACCAGTGGCTCCACTGGTGTTCCAAAGGCTGTCAGTATGGAGCATCGATCTCCCATCCAGACCATAGAGAGTTCTAAATCGCTGGTGCCGTGGAACTCTTCATCCCGATTGTTGCAGTACGCGGCGATTACTTTCGACATGTGTTACTACGACTGCTTCCTGGCCTGGACCCTTGGGATCACAGTTTGCGCAGCAGAGCAACACATAATGTTCGACAACCTGGCACATGTCATCGAGTCGCTTGATGTCACTTTACTGGATCTAACCCCTTCTGTCGCCGCAACACTCCCTAGAGTCCAGATACCTACTGTACAATGGATGTACTGCATCGGCGAGGCAATGTCGGCCGACGTTGCAATAGAGTGGAACGGAGCATGTGTTAACTCCTATGGGCCAACCGAAGCTGCATTTTGCACAACCATGTTCCCTGTATTGGAAGATGTGAAGACTTCTGTTATTGGTCAGCCGTACCCAACTACGTCTTTCGCTGTGTTTTCACCGAAGGGAGAACTACCATTACCTACGCTCAGCGTCGGTGAATTATACATTGGAGGGACGCAGCTGGCTAGGGGATATCTCGGGCGGCCCGAGCTCACCGATGAGCGCTTCGTGACGAGGTGTGGCCAGAGACTCTACAAGAGTGGTGATACGGTACGCATGCTCAGCAATGGTCACTTCGAGTTCATTGGCCGCGTAGATGATCAAGTAAAAATTCGCGGGCAGAGGGTTGAGCTTGGCGAGATCAGTCATGCGTTACAAGATTGCGATACATGCATCAAGTCGGTGACTACTCAGATCCTGAAAATGGATGCAGCAGCCAAAAAACAGCTCGTTAGTTTCCTCGCGACCGGAGGCAAAATGAACGACAGCGACCAGGACAACCTCCGTAGGAAAGCTATTCTAGCTGCGAAGAGCCGACTGCCTGCATACATGGTACCTCAGTTCTGTATCATTGTCGATAGTATCCCAAAATCGATGGCGGGCAAACTCGACAAGAAGGCACTTCAGCTCATCTTCCAAGCTACCATAACCACTACTGGAAGTACAAACGGCTTCAGCGACAATCACAAGTGGAACGACGTGGAGCTAGATGTACGAAACATTCTGAGCCAGCTTTCGAAAACACCCGTAAAAGACATTCTTCCAGGGACATCAATCTATCAGTTAGGACTCGATAGCATCAGTGCAGTCCAGATCGCTGCGGCACTCCGGAAACGTGATTACAATGCCAGCGCGTCCGATGTTATGAGATTCACCAACTGCGTCGATCTTGCACAACGTCTTGTCAAGAGTGTGCCAACGAGCACTTGTCATGTCGAGCAATTTGACTTTGAAGCATTTGACGCGGCGCACAGAGCATCCATCCTAAAAGATTGCGGGCTCGATGATCAGCACATTGAAGCCATCCGTCCATGCACTCCCCTTCAACAAGGGATGGTCTCTCAGTTCATTGCCAAAGATGGAGCTGTGTACTACAATTGTCTCCGACTCCACATGCGGAATTCCGATACGAACCTTGCTAAGCTTAAGCATGCATGGACGGTGATCATGATGCGCCACCCGGTTCTTCGAACGGGTTTTGCCCAAATCAAGGACAAACAGAGCAATTTTGCGATGGTGCAGTTCAAAGCAGACTCAGTTACCTTACCATGGTCTGAAGCGTCAAGTAGTGACGCAGAGCTCGCCACAGAGAGACTGCGTAAATTGCAGTACAAAGCCCTGACGCAGCTCCATCAGCCGATGTGGGACATACAACTCCATGCTGCTGGACAGGAAATCTTCCTTGAACTGTCGATCTTCCATGCGCTGTTTGATGCGCACAGTTTGAGGTTGATCTTCAACGATGTTGTGGCTATCTACAACGGCAGATCACCAGGGGAAGCGCCACCTCTTGATCAAGTACTTAGCGAGCTCTTGCACCTCAACAAGGGTGAGCATAATCAGGCGGAAAATTTCTGGATGGATCTGGGGAAGAGGACAGTTGCATCTCGCTTTCCTAACATGGCACCTTTGCGGTATGAGCCCAGGGCCCCTGTTGTACTGATAAAATCTTCGTCGATGTCTATTGCGGAAATCGAAGATGGCTGTCGCGCAGCAGATACCACACTACAAGCGGTCGGCATCGCGAGTTGGTCATCTATACTATCAGCTTACACCGGAGAACCAAGTGTGACTATTGGTGTCGTACTATCCGGTCGCACCTCTGAAGTAACTGACAGTGCTGTGTTTCCTTGCATCAACACGGTCCCGTTTCCTTGCACGATAACCGCTGACAAGGCGGCCACCCTCAATTCCATAATGACCCTCAATGCAGAGTTGCATCAGTATCAGTTCACACCGCTCAACAGGGTTCAGAAATTGATGGGACTGTCGAATGACTCTATCTTTGACTCACTGTTCGCTTTCCAAAAAACCGCGGGAGGAAGCCAGCAGAACGAACTCTGGACAGTTTTGGACGAGATAGCAACAACAGAGTATCCAGTCTCGATTGAGTTGGAGCTGAAGCAAACAGTCCTGGAGTATCGAATTACTTACTTGCCACACGTCATTCCGTCCCAGCAAGCCGAGATGATCCTGGACCAGCTGGACTTTATCGCGCGCACCTTGATCCTTCCTAAAAGCGTATCTGCGACCGAGTCTCTGCTTGATCATTCACTATACTCGATCACACCAGCAAAGGAATCGACCCTACCGTCCGAGGCTAGACTGTTGCATGAATTCGTGGAGCTCACGGCGGACATGTATCCTGACCGCATCGCATTCGAATTTGCGAGCTCAATACACGACGGTGAAGTCACCAGCAAGAAATGGAGCTATCGTCAGCTTGATGCGGAGGGCAATAGGATCGCTCACATGTTGATGTCTCACAATATTCTACCAGGAGAACTCATTGGGGTGTGCTTCGATAAGTGCCCAGAAGCATCCTTCGCAATGCTGGGCATCTTAAAATCGGGTTGTTCTTTCGTTGCTATCGATCCAAGTGCCCCCAGTGCACGTCAGGCATTCATTGTTGAAGATTCGCGCTCTCAGATGGTGCTTTCTGTGAGCACACAGTCCGCAAGCTTTAAGGGACATGTCAAGGTGCCAATAGTTGACCTTGACAGGATAAGTACACACGACTTCGCAGCATCGAGGCCTCAACTGAGGAGAGGCATCCAGCCCCAAGATCGCAGCTACTGCCTGTACACTAGCGGTACAACCGGGACGCCTAAAGGATGCGAGTTAACACACGAGAATGCGGTACAGGCAATGCTTGCATTCCAACGGTTATTTGCTGGCCACTGGGATGACATGTCGCGCTGGTTACAGTTTGCATCTTTTCACTTCGATGTCTCGATACTTGAGCAGTACTGGTCTTGGTCAGTGGGTATCTGCGTTGTGTCAGCACCGAGAGATCTCATCTTTGAAGACATCGCGAGTTCTATCCGCATGCTCAGCATTACACACATCGATCTGACTCCAAGTTTGGCTCAAATACTGCATCCAGATGATGTGCCGAGCCTATGCAAAGGTGTCTTCATTACCGGAGGAGAGAGCCTGAAGCAAGAAATCTTGGATGTTTGGGGCCCGAAGAGTGTTATCTACAACGGCTATGGACCCACTGAAGCTACCATTGGGTGTACCATGTATCCACGCGTTCCCGCTAACGGAAAGCCCTCCAACATTGGACCTCAATTCGACAACGTGGGATCATACGTTCTCAAGCCTGACTCCGAGGTTCCTGTTCTTCGAGGTGGTGTCGGTGAGCTTTGTGTCTCAGGCAAGCTTGTTGGTAAAGGGTATCTCAACCGCCCAGAGCTTACCGAGGAGCGATTTGCATGCCTTGATCGCTTCGGAGAAAGAGTATATCGGACCGGGGATCTTGTGAGAATCTTACACAACGGGATGTTCGACTTTCTTGGCCGTGCAGATGACCAAGTCAAATTGCGTGGTCAGCGTCTTGAGATTGGCGAGATCAATTCTGTGATCAGACAGTCAAGTAAGGACTTCACAGACGTGGCAACCCTCGTACTCAGGCACCCAAAGCAGCAAAAGGAGCAGCTTGTCGCGTTCGTTGTGATTGGGATCAAATCTCCCCGCGAACCTGCAGTACTGCTTGTCGAGGCTGGCAGATTAGCCATAGCGAAAGAGACATGTCACAACAGATTGCCCCCTTACATGGTACCGACGCACTACGTTCCATTGGCTGCAATGCCTTTGAATATCAACAACAAGGCAGATGGAAAGAAACTCAGGCAAATCTACGAAGCGTTATCGAATAATGACCTGCTGCAGCTGTCAGCGACACCCAACAAGTCGGATGACGCTTGGTCGAAGCAGGAAGAAAAGCTCCGCCATGTTTTAGCTGAGAGCTTGAGTATTTCCAATGACGCTGTGGGCCGAAGATCTAGCTTCTACGAACTGGGCATGGATTCAATTTCTGTCATTGGAGTGTCTCGAGCACTGAAGCAAGCCGGCTTTCAGCAAGCCACTCCCGCTACACTCATGCAGTATTCTACCATCAGTCGACTTTCCAAAGTGCTCTCTATGCCCAGCTCAATTCCGGACACTTGTGGTTCGCTAAACACCGCGCAACAGGCCATCAAGGCTATACAACATCGTTACCGACGCACAGTAGCCCAGACGCTAAATCTGGATTCGCGAAACATTGTAGAACTTGCTCCTTGTACTCCCCTGCAACAAGGCATGATTGCACGGTACCTGGATAGCGACTACGGGCTCTATTTTAACACTTTCCAGTTTCAACTCAGCTGGGACATTGAGACAAGTCGGCTGCGGTCGGCCTACGAAGCGGTCTTCGAAAATGTACAGATACTACGAACGGCATTTGCGAGCACAGATGATGGCTACGTACAAGCAATTCTACAGGGTATACCATTACCCTGGTCCGAACACGATGTTGAGCATGGATCAGTACCGAAATATCTACAGAAACTTCGACGAAGTTGGCTGCTAGCGAATGAACCCGAACTCGTGAGACCATTCGAACTACATCTCGTCGGTAGACCAGGAGCGCAACTACTAGTCGTGCACATTTTTCATGGGTTGTATGACGGCAATAGCATCGAGCTGCTATTTGAAGAGGTACGGAGTAGGTTTGAAGGTTCAGAGCCCGATGCAGTCAATATTCCAACTTTCCACGAAGCTCTTGCGCATGGCCCATTGCGAACCGTTGAAGGAGCGAAGAAATTCTGGGAAGGACACCTTACAAACCTCACACCTATGTCGCTTCCATCTTTGACAGAAAAGCCTGCCAATAGTACCATAGTGGTTACTCGAAAGCTTGACCCAATTCCAGCTTATGAAGCGATCAGAAGGAAGCTTAATGTCACAGCACAGGCTATTGCTCAAGCTTCTTGGGTGCATGCACTGCAGGATTATACGCATGCTTCAATCACCACAGGCATGGTAGTTTCTGGCCGAAGTCTAGATCTTGAAAATGCCGATCACATCATCGGCCCCATGTTCAACACAATTCCATATCAACAACACATCCGAGATGGCGATACCTGGGCATCGCTTATCACAAGAGCACACGAATTCAACACTGCGAGCCTTCCATACGTACATACACCATTACGAGACATTCTAAGATGGTGCAAGAGAACTTGTAGTCAACCGCTCTTCGAATCATTGTTCGTCTACCAGGGCGTGCATCCCACGAAAGACCAATGGAGGAGCAACACTGCATGGGAATTGCTGGACGACAATGCTGTGCCAGACTACCCATTGGCATTCGAGATCGAGCAAAAGGTCGACGGATTCAGGCTGACCTTGGTCACTCAAGGCCATGTTTCCTGTGAAAAAGCTTCGAATGAACTTCTCGATCGCTTTGTGGAAGCACTCACAAATGCACTGACAGACCCTTCAACTGTCGTAGAACAATCAATCTGCTCAACAGGGAGCAGCCTCAATGGTGCAACAGAGAAAGAGCAAAGTGCCAACGGGTTGAACAGCACAACAAAGTTCGACTGGACAACAAGCGCCTTGGCTATCAAGGAAGAGATTGCCAACCTCGCTGGTGCCAACAGAGTCGATATCGATGAGTCAATTTCCATCTTCGAGCTGGGCCTGGACAGTATTGACGCAATCAAGTTGTCGTCAAGGCTCAAGAGGCGCGGCGTCAATATACCCGTCAGTGGCATCATGCGAGGCCTCACTATTAAGAACATGGCCAAAAACATCTCAAGCGGTCAGATTGAAACGACTCAATCAGAAGTTGACAAAGATTTAGCTTCGCGAAAAAGAGAGTTGCGATGCATCGTCAACCAACACGGTGTAGACTTAACGGAAGTTCACGATGTGCTACCTCTTACACCGCTGCAAGAGGCTATGGTGGCTGAAATGATTGCTTCAGACTATACAAGATACTACAACTTTGACGTGGCACAATTGGCAACAGGCACCGATATTGGCAGACTGATGCAGGCATGGCAGACGGTCATGGAGTCATCGCCCATCTTGCGCACATCCTTCATTGAGGTCGATGATCCAAAAATTGACGGATCCTATGCCCAAATCGTCATTAAGCAGCGGCCTCCCGAGCTGTGGATGGAGAGGCAAGAGCTTGGCAGTGCT
Organism: Lizonia empirigonia; assembly: GCA_009982855.1. NCBI lineage: Eukaryota > Fungi > Ascomycota > Dothideomycetes > Pseudoperisporiaceae > Lizonia > Lizonia empirigonia. Next base: position 294,668 of record JAADKA010000043.1, on the reverse strand, counting down.
CAGAAACCGGATTTCTCTGCAAATTTTGACAAATTGCGTTCTGTAGCAGCGCGGTCAAAGGCTTTGGATCCCCCCGTCAAAATCATATTTCTGGAGACACCCGTTGCCACCTATCAAATCCTTTCGATCGCCCACGCGCTGTACGATGGCTGGTCTCTGGGACTGCTTCACGACGCTGTCGATGCAGCATACCGTGGACGTTACGCTCCGCATCCCAGCTACGAAGCTACATTGGCTGACATACTCTCTGCCTCAGGGCGCGCTGCTGCAGACTTTTGGCAAGGCTACTTGACCGAAATGAAACCGAGTCTTTTTCCTCGCCGCCCCATGGGAGTGATGGGGACCGTTCATCACAAGGAACGGACGAGCGACGTGAGACTAACCGACATCATGGATTTCGCCAAGAACAGCAGAGTGTCACTACAGACTGTTGGTCAGACAATCTTTGCACTCTCGTTGGCTTCTTATGTGGGCTCATTAGATGTGACCTTTGGCAGCGTACTCTCCGGCCGCGACGATGACGGGAGGTCCCAGCTGCTCTTCCCAACCATGAACACTGTAGCAATCCGCACGGTGCTTCATGGCTCACGCCGAGAATTGCTACAATATATGCAGAACAACTTCAACAACATCAGGCAATGGCAACATTTTCCACTCCGAAAGGCAAGGAACCTGGCTGGTGTGCAAGGTAAGCTTTTTGATAGCTTGTTCATTTACCAGAAGGGTCTAGAGCAGAGTTCCAGCACAGACATGAAGCTTTATGACAGTATCGAGGGTCAGAGCGACGTTGAGTACTCAGTCTGTGCGGAGATGGAAATAGTCAACGAGCAGTTGGTATGGCGTTGCGCAGTCAAAGATGAAGTGTTATCACTCCAAGGATCCCAGATGCTACTCAGAAGGTTAGACGAGGTGCTGCGCAGTATCATCGAGCATCCTGACAGCCCGAGCATCAATTCGACGTCGCAAGAGACTTCAGTATGTGGCTTGCCAGCGTTCCAGGGCCCTGGTATACATTCGCCAGAGGACGAATATAGGTACAACCAGCTAGATCCTTCTTTGGACGCACCGCTGTCGGAGACGGCTTCAAAGATTCGGCAAGCGCTGGCCATGGTTTCCCAGGTACCAGAGCACGACATCGAAAGAGACATGTCGATTTTCCACATCGGCCTAGACTCCATAAGTGCCATTAAGGTATCTTCGATCCTGCGAAAACAAGGCATCACACTCAGTGTCGGGGATATGCTCAAAGCCGGCACTGTTGAAAAAATGGCTATAGTAGTTGCTATGCGCACAACGTCCCTTCCAATTCAGGATACCAGCCCAACTACCATCGTCGAAGATACTCTACGCGGACTCGATCAAGGAAGTCTCCTCAGCCTAGCCGATGTAGAACTTTCACACGTCGATCGGATCCTACCCGTCACAGCCGGCCAGATCTACATGATATCCATGTGGCTCAACACCAACGGCGCGAATCTCTACCCGGAGTTTCACTACCACTTAGAAGGCTCTTTGAGTCTTCGGGAATTGCGAGAGTCATGGCAAGCTCTTGCTGCAACGAATGCGATCCTTCGCACGCAGATAGTTGCGACTGGTCAAAGTGACATCCCTTACGTACAACTCGTACTAAAACAAACGAACGCTTCGTTGACAGATATTACTGGCCAAGATGAAGAGCAAGCCATACCTACCACGATCAGGACCGCAATGCAGCAACCTTGGGTGCATCTCTTCGTATCACTGACCTCCACGGGCTGGACGCTCAAGCTAAGGATACACCATGCCCTGTACGACGGCGTGAGCCTGCCCCTTCTGATGGAACAGTTCCAAGATCTCTGTAACGGTATCACGCTGAGTGCATCAACACATACTCTTGACAGTTACATCGCTGCTGCGCAAGCTTCGTCACTAATGTTAAGTCGGAAGGCATTCTGGATGAAATATCTCGAAAGCATCGAACTGCAACCATACAAGGGTCCTAAAGCTGCACTCGGATCCCGAATTGAGATCTTTGAGTCCGAATTTGTTTACACATCTACCTTAGAGGCCATTGCTCGCCGACGAGGCGTCTCAACACAAGCGCTCTTCCTTGCTGCATACGCCAAAGTTCACGCCGCACGAACAGGCGTCACAGACGGAAAGGATATTGCAATTGGAATTTATCTCGCCAACCGCTCGCTGCCTATCGACAACCTCCCGACGGCCCCAATACCCACTGTCAACCTACTCCCATTACGCGTCCGGTCGCCAATCAGCACTGCGATATTAGATGCAGCTACTGAGATTCAGTACGATCTAAAGGAAATCAGTGGCCTGGCGAATGCTACAGCCAGCCTGCATGAGATCAGCGAGTGGACAGGTGTGAAGGTCGACACATTTATCAACTTTCTCAGTTTGCCGGTTACGGATCATGAGGGGAGCGGCACACGCGAGGGCGCTACTATCGAGATCAAGCAGAATGAAGGCCGGCAAGAATCCATTAGTAGAGTTGTAAAGCTAGACATGACAGACTGGGAGGCACCGAAGGCAATGATCGATGAGCGCATCAATGCCGCGTACATTGTGAGTCCTAACATTCTTAGACCTCGAGTGAGAAGACAAATAGCTGACTCTTAACAGCATTCAATTGACATCGAAGCTACGATTCACGACGGGAAGCTGAATGTTGGGCTTTTCGCGCCAACCGAAATGCTGAGTCTGAAAGATGGGGAAAGCTTGATGGGAAATTTGAGGAAATGCCTCCAGGATCTGATATAGCTGTATCGAGAAGATTCTCCAGATGCAGGCCGCACGCGTACCGGACTGGCTGTTAAGGTGCTTTGGGTAGGACTTGAATTTTGACCTGCATTGCATCTCAGTTCGCAAGAATAAAATCTTTCATCTACATTGTTCAACAAACTTCTCTCATGATTAGCCTACTCTTGTTCAAATTCACATTTTAAACGTGTCGCTATCAGCTAGAGGAGAGAAGGCGAGCAGCACAATCGCCACTAAGCTCTTAGATAGACGGGGTGGGTGTGCAACTGTGAAGGGCCGTGAACCATGGCATTTTGTAGGTTTGATAGTCTAAGATGTACCATAAGTGCAAGGTAAGATTACGAATGTGGATACGAGATCGTGAACAATTTGTACCTGCAGGTCACTCAACTCAATCCTGGCGCTGTCTGCTAAGTGCGGAAGAAATTTGGACTTTCTTCTTCTCGAGAGTGCATCGCAGGAGGGAGAAAAACTGGTGTACTTACTGTACTAGGACTTTAGTCTGTTCGCGCGTGTGCACAGACCATTTCAACAACGCGAACTCTAAAGAGGGGTATCTTCTTCAACTACACACGACTACATCAATATGAGAGCTTTTAGCACTAAAATTTCATCAAATCGAGTGCGCGGAGGTGAATTATCAGAAGCCCAACGGATATACTGCTTAGCCCAGGTTGAGGCTGGTGTGTCGACAAGCGAAGTTGCTGACGCGCTGGACTGCTCGCAGCGGTGCGTACAGAAAACAGTACTCCAATGGACAACCAGCTGCAGCACCACAACGCAGCCTCGGACAGGCCGGCCACCTACATTGACTAGTAGAGACCATCGTCGGCTGCTACGGATTGCTCGGAAAAACCCAGGTATTGAGTACCACAAGCTTATGGAGGAGGCTGGACTGTGGGATGCCAATACTACCTACCCCAGCGTTTCTAAGCGTACTGTGCAGCGCGCAATGGCTGACGAGGGATACCGCAAGTTCAGAGCGAGACGTAGGCCAAAAATCAACAAGAACACAGCTGCGGAACGCCTCAATCTTACTAATGAATGGCTGGGGTTTGATTTTGGGAGGCGTACTATCAGGTTCAGTGACGAGTGCAGCGTTGCTCGTGGATCTGGCCACAACACGCCCTGGGTATGGCGACTACCTGAGGATAAATGGTCGCACGAGATGGTTGAGGAGGTCACCACTGCTCGCCAACCTGCTCGTATGGTATGGGGCTCAATATGGATGACTCCAGGTGGCCGAGCAAGGCGTAGTCGTCTAGTAATTATGAATCGCGACACATCAGCCAAACGCAATGGATACACAGCTCAGAGCTACATACGAGCACTTGAGGAAGGTCTCCAGGACAGCTACAGGCCAGGCGAGTGGTTTATGCAGGATAACGCACCTATCCACACTTCCCAGGTCTCGAAGGAGTGGCTAGAGGTTCATGGTGTTGCTACGATCAAATGGCCACCATACTCACCTGACCTTAACCCTATTGAACACATGTGGTGGGCACTTAAAAAGAAGCTCCATGAGCTGCATCCTGAATTTGACTATATGGGAGACTCTCTAGCTGAGTGGGAGGCGTTCGAATTGGGGTTGATTGAGGCATGGGCTGCTATACCTGACGCACTAATCAAACGCCTTATTAGGTCTATGCCACGACGCCTAGACGCTGTGCGACGTGCAAAGGGCTACCAGACTAGATACTAAGCGTAATGCGATTAATTTGCAACCCTAATTGTCTTATTTGGTCTATGTAGTAGAGAGTTATACTGCTTTGAAGTTGGTAATCAAATGTGGTTGTGGTGGTCCATGCGTCAACGCGAACAGACTTTTGGCACCCGATTGTAATACTTTTGCAGAAACCATTCTTGCTATAACGTAGGCATTTATTGCTTCCAAAGTAGATACATCTCGTCCGAACTTGACGATAAGGCCAAGATCTTCAAATTTTACTATGTGAGGGCGCAGGGGCGGCATAGAAAAGGATCGTACGTGCTCAGGAGTCGGAAACTCACGCGTGCGGCCATGGGTCTTGAACCATATCGAGTCGGTAAAGTCCATGCAAGATTGAGAGCTATCGGGAAGTTCTGGAGACAGCATTTGCGGGTGCATCGTCATATCGACCGTAGACATAGGAATCCACCTTTCAACACTTTACTAGAATGTAATTAATATAACGTAACGTACTCCACAAGCGAGCCGGTCACCCAAGCGAGCCGGTCACTTAATTTTACACCAAAAATTGAGATTTTTGCACCTTAATAACTCCACAACCAGATGATAGAATTGTCTAAAAATCAAAATGCTATGCTTTACCTATGTCAAGATCAGTTGCCCTGGAGATATAAGCTCTATCCTTAACGTGTGTAGACAGGCTCTCCTCGCGCAGAGCTACGGCTTCGATTCGACAGAGCACCGGCTCTCCGTACCTACTCTTTCCTACTCTCTTTTACGGCACTTAACTGCCTCAGAACACAAGGGACTCACCCTAATGTATCTACACTGCTTAGTCTCCCCAACTGGCGGGGGAGCTGTAGCTTGAGATGGTAGCAATACCCGCGCAGGCAAGAAATGCTTTCTAAGGTAGTGTGTTAGCACTGTAATTCCATAGCTTAGCACGTCGTATATGCCCTTCGGGAGGCGAGATGGTGGACTTAATCCTCATCAACTAGACGTAAAATGAATACCAACCAACCAACCAACCTCTCCAGCCAGAGGTGATACTCAAACGATTCAATTAGCCAGCTCAATCAGGCCAATCAAGCGATAGCGACTCCTCAGCCTTGAGCGCCTCTGATTGGCCTGATTGAGCTGGCTAATTGAATCGTTTGAGTATCACCTCTGGCTGGAGAGGTTGGTTGGTTGGTTGGTATTCATTTTACGTCTAGTTGATGAGGATTAAGTCCACCATCTCGCCTCCCGAAGGGCATATACGACGTGCTAAGCTATGGAATTACAGTGCTAACACACTACCTTAGAAAGCATTTCTTGCCTGCGCGGGTATTGCTACCATCTCAAGCTACAGCTCCCCCGCCAGTTGGGGAGACTAAGCAGTGTAGATACATTAGGGTGAGTCCCTTGTGTTCTGAGGCAGTTAAGTGCCGTAAAAGAGAGTAGGAAAGAGTAGGTACGGAGAGCCGGTGCTCTGTCGAATCGAAGCCGTAGCTCTGCGCGAGGGGAGCCTGTGTCGAGGAGATAGGTAGAGTAGGAAGGCAGAGCCAGGCCTGTCCATCTTCTTTATCTCTAGAAGTCGTGAAATATAAGGCCATGCTGGCTGCCTTGTTTGCGTGTCAAGAGCCGGTGCTCTGTCGGATCGTGCTATGGCTCTTCGCATGGAGAGCCTTTGAGTTTAGGCCTAGTAGGTGCCCATATCTTGCAAGAACAAGGAGTGGCAGGACTGTCTCCTTGTCTTGGTGGTGGTTGTGGCCTTCGACCGAACGTGAAAATCTGAGTAGCGCACGGGCCATTTTGAAAAGATTTCAGCTCAGCGAAGAGCTGAAAGACAAAAGAAGGCAGCACGCCTGCCACAACGCCTGCAGCAGAGAGAGGACGTTGGGAAACAGATTTAAGAAGGTATTTGAGTCGTGTTTGAACGAAAAATCGATGGAAATCGACCTTTCGCTGACCTGGAAAAGTTGATGTTCGGGTGTGGCTGGAGAGGTTGGTTGGTTGGTTGGTATTCGATTTTCGTCCATAGGATGGGGATTAAGTCCACCATCACCGCCTCCCGAAGGGCATATAGGACGTGCTAAGCTAAGGAATTACAGTGCTGCTACACTACCTTAGAAAGCATTTCTTGCGTACGCGGGTATTGCTACCATTTCAAGCTACAGCTCCCCTTCCAGTTGGAGAGACTGAGCCGTATGAGTACATCAGGGTGAGTCCCTTGTGTGTGCTCAGAGGCAGTTAAGTGCCGTAAGAGTGGGAGGGAGAGAAGGAGAGTAAGGAGGAGAGTTAGAGGAAGAAATTAGGGGAAAGAGTAGGGTTATTTGCTGCTGTTGCAACACAGGGTAAGCTACCGGGGGCAGACCTTGGTGTAGTACTGTGTGAGTTGGGTGAAGGCTTCGAAGGCCTCTGGATCCCCAATCAGCACGGCAGTATACGCTAGGCCATCGCTCCGGCTGGATGGTGGTATGGAAGGTCGAAGTGGCCACCGGCCAAAGGCCCCTAGGGTCTTGCGGCAGAGCGCAAGATGCTCTGGCGTCTTGTCGCGCCCGCATGAGCAGGTGAGATTTGCATCGCTGTGATGGAACCTCTGGTGATACCATGCAAAGTCTCCATGCATAGATCGGATAGAGAGTAGTCTAGCTAAGGTGGCTCTTGGTAAGTCTAGCTCCGTTGGACCGCTGCGTGGTGCATAGTCCAAGTCCCAGCTCTTGTACCATTTTGAGAGCTTAGTCTTCTTGTCAGACCACCAGGTCTGTTGTGTGTGCTGTAGTGTCTTGCAGGCTATTGTCTTGATGCCTGAGAGTGTAGGCATAGCAGCTTTTCCAGTTGGGGGTGATGGGTGCTGGGCTTCTAGGTTGGCTAGTCTGTCTGCTGCCTTATTTCCTTCGATGCCTAGGTGTCCAGGGGCCCATTTGATAGAGACGTCGTGTGTTTCCATGGCACCGTGGCACTCCAGGAAGGCCTACTGAGAGGTAGGGGGTGCGTCGCCCCTGAGGCACCATATCACTGAGGTGCTGTCTATGCACAGCCAGATTCGGCGAGTGTTGAGAGCTGGTTGTCTTATGGTATGCTGGAGGCCCCTCCATGCCCCTACTGCTTCCGCGTCGAAGACGTGTGAGGTAGGGTGAAGTGACCCACGTCCAGTGTGAAGTTGTTTTCCGTCCTGATACACTGCAAAGCCGTAGGTCACGCGCTTCTCCTTCCCCTTTGTGTATTGTTCAGAGCCGTCTGAGAAGATAGTCACGTCTAGTGGTGGGAGGTGGGCCCACCATTCTTCAAAAGCCTTCGCTGCGGTCTTTTTGTCTATGCCCATCGTTGGGTCTGTTTGGCAGCCAGGCGAGTAGTGAGGGGCTGTCAGTAGTGTCCTAGGTATCTCAGGCAGAAGAGATCCTAGATACTGGACTTTGGTCCGCATTCGTTGCAGCTTTCCAGCTGTCCTGCCTATGCTCATCCTGATGGCTGCCATGCGGCCGGCAAGTGGGTGTTCTCCATCTATTGTGCGTAGATGTGTCGCAAAGCGGAGTTTGGCTTCTTCTAGCGCCGTAGCAGCTGAGGGAAGTCCGGCGTCTCGGAAGAGAGTAGCAGTAGGGGTTGTTCGCCACACTGGGAGGATGCCTCTTGCTGCTATAGCCAGTGTTTTGTCCATGACAGCTATGTGCCACCCGACATAGGTGCTGACTTCGGCTGGTCTGCCAGGTTTGAGTGTGCGTGGAGGTTTAGTACGGCCTCTGTACCAGCACTCGACCCCATACAGAAGGGACGGGTATACGCAGGCGATGGTGGCCTTGCGGAGGGAGCTGGCTGGTGGTCCGTAGGCCGTGTTTGCTAGGCTGCGGATGTGATAGGCTACCTTGGCCGCTTTTGCGTTGTGTGTGGCTACGTGCCGCTTAAAGGTAAGTTTGCGGTCGAACCAGACCCCTAGCCATCGGAGGGCTGGCTGGGTTCTTGACCTACTTGGCAAGATTGGATTAATTGTAAGCTGCTCGTCTACTACACAGGGCGGCGCGTAGCTGCTCTTTTGTCGAGTGAGGTGGATCATTTCTTGTTTTTCCGGGGCAAAGGTGACCTTGTTAGCTGTGCCCCATGCTCTGATCTGGCGTAGGTCTGCTGCTAGGAGCTCGACGTTCTCGTCTAGGGAGTGTGAGGCCTGGTATAAGCATATGTCATCTGCGTATCCGAATCTCCTCTTTGTGTCCATAGACAGCAGCTCTGCCAGGTACAGTGTGTACAGGACTGGGGAGAGGGGTGAGCCCTGCGGTGTGCCGCAGGCGGCTGGGTAGCTAGGGGTAGTGACTTGGCCTAGGCGGACTTGGACCCTTCGATCAGTGAGGAAAGAGTTAACAAAGAGGATAGCCCTTTGTGGCCATCCCTGTTGGGCCATTCGGTGCAGCAGGCGGTTCTTGAGGAGAGCGTCAAAGGCGCCTTGCACATCTAAGGTGACCATTGTGACATGCTGGCATTTTGCCCACGCAGCCTCTGTGTCGTGAGTAAACGCTGCAGTAAGATCTACAGCAGAGCGCTTTGGGAGGGCGCCTCCATGTTGGGGGCTGAGGATCTTGTAGGTCATAGCAGTCCAAGCTATTCGTCTCGCCACTGTTCTTTCAAGTCCTTTCCCAACGCAGGAGAGGAGCGCGATAGGTCTCCATGATCGAGGCGACGTCCGATCTGTCTTCCCTGCCTTGGGTATCATCGCTACCTCTGCGAGCTTCCATTGTGCTGGAAAATGGTTGAGTTCGAGGCACCGCTGGAAGATCCTCCGTATGAGCTCTCCAACCTGGGCCCAGCAGGCGCGGAGCAATCGCACTGTAGAGCGGTCAGTGCCTGGGGAGGTGCTAGAGACCCCTATTGTGTTTCGTTCAGTTTCCTCTAGTGAGATGTGTGTGCTCCATGGGAGGGTATCTGCATTCTCCTGGTCTGGGCAGTGTCTGAGGTCATCCTCTGCTGTGTACCGGTTGAGGACTTGCTCTCGAAGGGCCTCTGCCTTCTCTAGGGGGTCTGATATTGTCCTGTTATTCACGATGAGAGGAGTGTCCTGGTGGTCTGGTGTAAGCTTGTGCCAGGCGATAACCTTAAACAGATCCTTGCCATCCTTAGCATTGTTAATAACATGTCTCCAGTATTGCCTTTTAGCCTGTCGGACTGTCGTCTTGAAAGCTCGTGTTTCTTCTAACAGGGCGCCGCTAGAGCAGTGTTGTCTAGCGTGTTTGTAGGCTTGGTAGGCTGTCTTGCACTCCCTAGTCCACCACGGCGCAGCGCGTCCTTGCTTGCGATCTGGCTTGCCTGCCGTTTGTATAGAATGCTGAACTGCCTTTGTCAGCAGCGTGACGCAGTTGTCTAGTTGTGCTGCATCTTGTGCCCTAAGCGGGTCTGGGATGTTCTGGACGCCTATCTCTACTAGCCCAGTGAACTTGGGTAGGCTTGTCTCTGGGACTCTGTAGTGATACTGGTCTAGGTGCGGAGTACCGGGTGTGGAAGTAGAGACAGAGGTTACTATTGTTTCGTGGTCTGACCCGCTGTGCATGCTAGCATCTACAGCAGACTGGGCGAATGGGACGTTAGAGAAGGTAAGATCAATGACATGTCCAGCACAGTGTGTTGGCTGTCCTGGCACGCCGACGTAGTTCATAGAGGCGGCAGCAGCCCACCTGGCGAGCTCTATGCCGCCGCTAGCTGCGGAAACAGTGGGTTCAAAGGATTCGTGTCTGACATTAAAGTCCCCTCCTATAACGCAGTGTTGGGGGGGTGTAAGGTGCGTGACGTATTGAAGTACGTCAGGGGTAAGTGGCTGTCTGTAGCAGTTTAGTATTGAGACTCCGTTCACGACAGCCCACAGCAGGTCTGGGTGATTAAGGCTTTCTCTGGTCTGGAGTTTCAGGTGGTACCCTTTGCGGATATAGGTCATCACCCTAGGGCGGGCTGAGCCTAGTGCGCTAGGAGCGTCCCAGGTGCTAATAGGTGCGAGGTGTCTGAAGCCTGGGTGGGTAGAGGTCCTTGAGTTAGCACAAGTAAAAGGTTCTTGGACGCATACGACGTCCATGCCTTTCTGGAAGGACACTTCTAGTATTGTAATGTGGCAAGGAGAGCTCCTGCCGACGTTGGCCCAGCATATGCGGAGCTGCTTTCTCTGCTGGCTAGGCTGTTGTTGCCTGTTGTAGGCAGAGGGTGCGTGTGGGTGTCCTAGCATGTAGATGGTGGATCGTCGCTCATGCTGGTGTCCTCCTTCTCTAAGGTGGAGGGATCAGTGTAGATGGTTGATTGTGGGAGCAGACTGTTAGCAGACATGTCCCTTACATTCAGGTTCGTACGGCCTGCAGCAGCCCGTCTTGGTCTCTTTTCTCTACCAGTAGTGGGTAAGGATGCTTGAGAGGCGCTGCTTGTTCCAGTTGTAGCTGCCCCGCTATCCTCCTCCGGGGCTTGCCTCCGGGGAGGAGATTGGGGGGCCGGTATCTCCTGGGCGGCCTCTAGGGGGGTATCCTCATGCTGCGGCGTTGCCTGGTTAAGGGTCTCTTCCACTGTCCTGTAGAGATGCTGGTATGTCGCTCTGCCTGCGCGGCGGATAACGTTTAGTTCAGTCTTAGTGGGCTTAATTATGTGTCCATGCACCCGGCGAGGGGCCGCAGGGCAGTTGGAGTGACTACTTGGGTGCGGACCATGGCAGTTAACACACTTGGCTTTATGATGACAGTCGTCCCCATAGAGTCCTTGGTGTCTATCTGTGCGGTCCCCACAGTGTGCACAGCGGGCTACTCGCGTGCAGCGGGCGGCGTTGTAGTATTGTTGGCAGCCTGGGTTGTGTCGCTGGATAGTAGGGTGTTTTGGATTTCTTTAGAGAATTGGCTGGTGCCAAAGAGCTGGAATGAGCGGACTGGCTCCTTGTATGATATGATTCAGGTGGTAAGGCCATTCTGGTTGGCCCCGTGTCGTGAGGTTCTGCAGCTAACTGGCTGCTTGCCTGTTTGTGAGCAGACCTCCTCCTCTACCAGCTGGGTGGTAGTAGGTAGTTCAGTACCGTCTAGAGTCCGGAAAGAGCTGGGTACTCCTTGTATAGCGTAGTTGATCCAGCGTTCTGGGATCCTGATTGCATCTCCGCCTAGCGCTTTTACTACAAGCTCCTGATTTTCTTGGGTCAGAAGTCGGTCCCTAATTGTTTTACTCGCTGGCGTGATTGCCCAGCCAGTGTTGATTGGCGATGCAGTGGGGATGCCTTGAAGGGTGATTCCTTCTATGCTCCTGCATACTGCTTGTCTTACCACAAAGGGAGAGGGTCGTTGCAGTCGCACTCCTGGGTCAGAGATTGTGATGAAGATTCGGGTGTCTTCTTTTGGCTTAGGGAGCGGGCCGGGCCGGGACCTAGCAGGGTTCAGGGGCCTGCCGCTACCCCTATTCTTTGGCAACGAGATTTGGGGGTCTCTGGCTACGTCCGCCCAAGAGCGGCGTCCTGACTCTTGGCTCCTGGGGTCGCTGTGATTGGTGTCACTGCTCCAGCGGGAGCTGGGGGGTGAGTTGCTTGGGGAGAGGGAGGTTAGAGCCTGAATGACTTTCTGCAGCAGCAGCTCCGCGGCGATCCTGGCTTGCTGGGGGTCGGCGTAGCCCTCTGCGTGCTGATCTACAGCTGCGGCGAAGGCAGTGATGATAGTGTTCCGAAGCTGGACAATTTGCTGAGTCTCAGTGATGTAGCGTTGGACGGCATCAGAGACTCGGGGTTTGGGAGCGCCCCCACCGGGGTTCTGGCTGCTCAGAGGGGGGGCCTGGTGGTGCAGGACCCTCTGGAGCCGATCTGAGGCGCGTGTATTGAGGTGCTGAGGAGACTCGGGGTCCGGGGACCTCGTATGCTGAGAAGTAGGAGACTCAGCCATCCTAACCAGCTCCTTTGCGCGTCAGCGCAGGGGGCTAGGCGGACGTTAGAGGTACTCCCAGAGTGGCCGCAGTGAGCCGGATCAGTTGCTGGGATTTTTGGGGCCTCTGTGAAGGAGACCCAAAAATTAAGAGATTGGTGTTCGGTGTGTGGCTGGAGAGGTTGGTTGGTTGGTTGGTATTCGATTTTCGTCCATAGGATGGGGATTAAGTCCACCATCACCGCCTCCCGAAGGGCATATAGGACGTGCTAAGCTATGGAATTACAGTGCTGCCACACTACCTTAGAAAGCATTTCTTGCCTGCGCGGGTATTGCTACCATTTCAGAACTACAGCTCCCCTTCCAATTGGGGAGACTGAGCAGTGTGTGTACATCAGGGTGGTTCCCTTGTGTGTATTCAGAGGCGTGGCTGGAGAGGTGAGAGGCCAGTTGCCTCAAAGGCCTTGAGTATAGTATCCTTCTTGAACGAGGCCTCCCAGGCAGCCATAAACATGGGATAGAAGTCTCTTTTACTCATAGATGTGAGCCCTTGGCACCTCTCCATGAACGCAGCTACCTGGTTTGAGTAGGCTGATGAGAATGGCTTGAACATGACGAAGTCAAGCGGCTGGAGGGTGTGAGTTGAATGAGGGGGGTATACTGCAAGGAGGATTCTATTCCGATCGCAGTACTCGATAAAATCCATCGTGAGGTGAGATCCATGGCCATCAAGGATGAGTAATCGATAGCTCCGCCCTGCCTTCTCCTTCGTAGATCGATCAAACACTTGTTTGAGCCAGGATAGTCCTATATCGTTGTTCGTCCAGCCAGAAGGTGAGGAGGATATATATACTCGATCCTCAGGCCTTAGGGCCTGTAGCCAGGTGTCCTGTATCGAGCCTGAGGCTGATTGATATATAAGGCTTGGCTCGAGGGCTGATCCATCAGCGCATATGCAGGCCAGCAGCGTTATCCACTCCCGATTGCCATCCTGGATATGAGCCTTGATCTTCCCTTCTTCATATAACCTCCTGCTGAACACTCGCTTTGAGCGAGTAAGTATCCCTAGCATGCAGCCCTTCTCATCCATATTGTACATATTGCAAGGCTCTACATCGTACTGGCTGAGCTTGCTGCGTAGAAGCTCGAAGTAGAGGCTATACTTTGACTGAGAGTCAGCCTGGTGGCGTAAGTGATCGATCCCAGCCGCCCAGCGTGAGATGAGATCAACCTGGTATCGCTCAATATATCGATCAACCCAGTGTACGCCGAGCTCCTTTCCGGCTATCGATGAGGCAAAGCGTCGTATCATAGGCCGTGTAGAAGGTAGGCCTTGCTTTGTAAGGCGCTCGATATAGTGTAGGAGCTCCTTCTCCTGTTGGGGGTGGAGAGCGCGTCGATTTTGAGCCTCGATATCGCGTGAGGATGAAATGCCCTGGTGCCTTCGCGCGAGTGTTGTACGATTACAGTGATACTCTGCTGCAATTTTACGATAGCTAAACTTTTGTCCTGGTTCTAGCGATTCGATTGCTGCAAGCGCAGCCTCAATTGAGCTCATATTGATAGAGATATCGCGTGTTGAAGTTTAGTTGAAGTTTTGGTGGGGTGGCTCGTTGGGCCGTCCGGCTCGTTGGGCCGTCCGGCTCGTTGGGCCGTCACGCACGGTAGCCGCTGACGATAATTCCAACGACACGTCTTTTAATAGCAAAGAAAAGAAAGCGGCTCTTTAAACTTGTTCAACTACCCCAACTTTTTTTCCTTGTTGTGTACATCCAATCTAATTATGATTAAGAATTACCAATTACAATTACCCGAAAAGCCCAAGATATTACCATTCCCATTCCCTCTTCCAATCCGTTAACCACCCAAACATAAGAAATCTAATCTCGAACCCACTCATTTCTCTCAACATCTCACTTTACATCTCGGCAAAGACCCATCCCATAATACCGACAGCACCGGCGAGAAGGACAGCTGGCGCATTGGCGGCAGCAGCGCCAGTGTACTCGGGCAAGCCGGGAGTGGTGGGTGCAGCCGGGGGAGCGGCGGGAGGAGCGGCAGAGGGAGCGGCAGGAGGAGCGGCAGGGGGAGCGGCAGGGGGAGCGCCACTGTACTCGGGCAAGCCGGGGGTGGTGGGTGCAGCAGGGGGAGCGGCGGGAGGAGCGGCAGGGGGAGCGGCAGGGGGAGCGGCAGGGGGAGCGGCAGGGGGAGCGCCACTGTACTCGGGCAAGCCGGGGGTGGTGGGTGCAGCCGGGGGAGCGGCGGGAGGAGCGGCAGGGGGAGCGGCAGGGGGAGCGCCACTGTACTCGGGGGAGCCGGGGGTGGTGGGTGCAGCCGGGGGAGCGGCGGGAGGAGCGGCAGGGGGAGCAGCTGGAGGTGCCGCCGGGGTGCCGCAGGAGGCACAGGAGGAGTGCTACCCGGGACCTCAACAGTCGTGGTACCGTTGGCAGGAGGAGGTGAAGGGGGAGCGCCAGTGTACTCGGGCAAGCCGGGGGTGGTGGATACAGCCGGGGGAGCGGCAGGGGGAGCGGCAGGGGAGCGGCAGGGGGAGCGGCAGGGGGAGCAGCGGGAGGAGCAGCTGGAGGTGCCGCCGGGGGTGCCGCAGGAGGCGCAGCAGGAGGAGTGCTACCCGGGACCTCAACAGTCGTGGTACCGTTGGCAGGAGGAGGTGGAGGGGGAGCGCCAGTGTACTCGGGCAAGCCGGGGGTGGTGGATGCAGCCGGGGGAGCGGCAGGGGGAGCGGCAGGGGAGCAGCGGGAGGAGCAGCTGGAGGTGCCGCCGGGGGTGCCGCAGGAGGCGCAGCAGGAGGAGTGCTACCCGGGACCTCAACAGTCGTGGTACCGTTGGCAGGAGGAGGTGGAGGCGCAGTGCAGTAAGCCTTGCATGAAGTGACGGTGATGGTGCTGGTGGTGGTGGTGACTTTGCCTTCGGTAGTGACGGGGCAGACGGTGGTCGTGGTGTAGGTGCTGTACTCCGCGGTGTTGTTCTTGACCGGGTAAGGAGTAGGTGGTGGAGGCGCAGTGCAGTAAGCCTTGCATGAAGTGACGGTGATGGTGCTGGTGCTGGTGGTGACCTTGCCTTCGGTAGTGACGGGGCAGACGGTGGTCGTGGTGTAGGTGCTGTACTCCGCGGTGTAGGTGCTGTACTCCGCGGTGTTGTTCTTGACCGGGTAAGGAGTAGGAGTGACGATGACATGGGTAGGGTAAGGGGCGGGAGCACCGCATACACTGTTCTCAAAGGCAATGTAGGTCTCGTAGTCCGCCTTGCTGCAGCCCTTGCTGACCTTACCGGCGACGTCAAGAGTGTGCAGGTCCTTGCAGATGCAGGCGTAGTCGCAAGGGCTGCACTTGCTGCCGGAGATGGCCTCGAAAACGTAAGTCTGAACGGACTGGGGAAGCTTCTCAATGGTTCCGATGATGTCCTTGTCGCACTTCTTGGGACCAGGATAGGCGCTGTACTGAGCAGTGACGTAAGAAGTCAAGGTCATGGCCGAGGTGATGTAGGTGGTAGTAGTGGAAGGCATCTTGCTGGAGCTCGGAGGTGGAGGCGGAGGCGGAGGCGGGCTGGGGGTGTATACAGGAGAAGGAATCGGAGTGTAGACTGGGGCTACTGGAATGTAAGCTGGGTAGACGATGGATGAAACTTGGTAGGCCATCTTTGAAGATTTATAGTCAGATTTGAACTGAGAACGAATGAAGAGTTGTTCAAATGCAGATGTTCAGCGAGTGATGCCCTTCCAATTTCTGCTTCAGTAAAGCCATTTTATAGAAAAATGTTCTCGCCAATCTCACCCAGACCGTTTGCGACAATTACTAGTGTTTTCGACTGACTGATGATGACGAGCTATGGTAAAAATAACTAACACACGCATCCGGAAGAAGTCTTTGTCTGAAGTTGAGCACTTCGTAGTTTTCTGGGTCGACGTTCCGCTGCCGGATTCGGCCCATAGTGAGGAATGTAACCACCACCAAGGGTCTTGCGCAACACCGAAAAGGCAGCAAATCGGTTGCAATTGGAAAAGCTCCCGGAGGAACTCTCGATCTCAATGAAGCGCAAAAATGGCTAGCTTGCGAGGTTGCTGCTCCTGCACCCAAAACAGCGCCGCAGCGTGCGTGCGGCCAGTACCGCTACCCACTGATGAAACACACTTAAGCGTACTTCCACGAGAGCGTAGCACCGGAGGTGGTTAACCCTGTAGGGTTTGCTATGATGGACTGCTGGTCTCATGAGCTCTTTGCGGTTGACTTCCGATGGCAGCAAGTAGCGTCGTCATCTCTACGCTGACCTGCTTCTCTTCTGCCTCATTAAGCCATCCGACAATGCGCTCAATGTCTCTTATCTCATAGTAGCACTCATAGTGGTCTTTTGCATACCGAATTGCACGTGAACGATCGTCTGTGGCGTCGGGATTGGGCTCTGGCTGGTTAGCGAGAAGTTTCTCGTAGTATTTGTTGAAGTCTTGACGGTCTCCCAGCCCCTGCCGCATTCGGTATGCCCTCATGTATTCAACATAGCGGTACGCTAGAGAGTACGGATCTCGTCGCAGCGAGGTGGCTTTTGCTTTTTCTCGAAGTCTTCGAGCGCAGCGTCGAGGCACGGAGGACCCATCCAGAAAATTGGCCATTATGTCGGGTCGCTGTTGTATCTACAAGATTTTGGGGATGATTATGACCTTGAGATAATACTGACAAGGTGCATTGAAGCACGGGGCTCTTTGTCTTTTTACCCAGACGTTGTCGCAGCCGAACCAGAAATTCGTGTGAGAAAGAGCAAGCTCTTGTTGCATTGTATGGTGAAACAAGCAACGGGGTGTCGACAAGAGTCTTGAGTTTCTAACAAAGAGGGACCTTCAGCTGACTTTGCTTCTAACAAAATCTTCGACTGAGCGTTCATATTGTCGCAACTTTGTCAAGTCGCCTTCGATGTGATCAGGTTTTCTGTAGCACTAGCCGATTACAAAAGCCTGTCTGCTGTCTTCGGAGAGCACATCAAGAGACGGGAAGAATCAATGCAAGCACATTGCAACTTCGATCGTCCAGTGCCGAAAAGTGATCTACCCAAGACGTTGACATGGTAGCAGGGCTCTACCTTGAAACAATAAGCTTAGCGTGACATAACCCGCTTGAATTCACGTACGATTGCGCTGAACGAGCAACGGAGAACTTCCGTATCAGATCGTGCAAGTCAAAGCATTGTCGTCTCTGCGGTTGGGACTTGGGTGTGCAGCATTGCTGCTCCTTGTACAGCAATGTATAAGCATTATAGTGTCTTAACTGACAGTAGCAACAAAGTATGATGACGAGAGCCGTGTGGTATGGTGATACTGAGAAACCGAGAAGCAGTCGTGCGGTTGCGAGGGTGATGGTTGGGTCCAGAGGCACCAGAGGCAGAATCTCTGCGAGGTTTAGCGCGCCCCACACCTGGGCACACTAGCTCTGGCGCTATAAAATTCGCAGCGAACTTGTGAATTTCTGACTTTCGACGGCACGATTATTTCGCACCGGACACCACAATGGCAGCCACGACCGTCCCGACGCAAGACAGCATCTTCATCCCTGAGACGCTGCTGAAGAAGCGCAAGTCGCAGGAGAGGGCTCGTGAGGAGCGTGCGATTGCAACAAAGGAGAAGCGAGGTACGCTGGCACCAGATGCCATGGGCAAACACGAGACGCAGGCAATCGCGATGATTCTAACTACCAACACATCGGCTAGCCTAAGGGCAATGTTGCTGTTGTTAACCATCTTTCGGGAATGATGCGATTGCCCCTCGTCGAGTTCATGGCACAGCTTATCACCCGAGCAATAGCTGACCATTACTAGACAAGAGCAAGAAGAAGCGCGAGGTTGTCTTCCAGCGTGCTGAGAAGTACGTCAAGGAGTATCGCGATGCCGACCGTGAGAAGATCCGTCTGAAGCGCGAGGCCAAGAAGCAAAACGAGCTCCACGTTCCTGCAGAGTCGAAGCTCGCTTTCGTCGTCCGCATCAAGGGTATCAACAAGATCGACCCTAAGAAGCGCAAGACTCTGCAGCTTCTCCGCCTGCTCCAGATCAATAATGGTGTCTTCATCAAGCTTACCAAGGCTACCACGGAGATGCTGAAGATCGTGGAGCCCTTCGTTGCGTACGGTTATCCCAACCAGAAGTCCGTTCGCGAACTCATCTACAGTAAGTCTACTTTGGTACGTACCTCAACAATGCTAACTCGCAATGCAGAGCGCGGATATGGAAAGGTTGACAAGCAGCGCCTGCCGCTGACTGACAATGAGATCATCGAGCAGAATCTTGGGAAGTACGGCATGATCTGCATGGAGGACCTCATTCACGAGATCTACACCGTCGGTCCCAACTTCAAGCAGGCCTCCAACTTCTTGTGGCCGTTCAAGCTGAACAGCCCTAACGGCGGCTTCCACAAGAGGAAGTTCAAGCACTTCGTCGAGGGTGGTGACCTGGGCAACCGGGAAGACCACATCAACGAGTTGATTAGGCAGATGAATTAGGTACGATACGTAACGGCGTTCGTGTGTAGAGCTGTGCATGTGTTTCATGCCAGCAGCAATCGGGTTGGTCGGATATACCATTAGATTATGCATTGCATGGCGTTTGGGAATGGGCTCACGGCAAGGGTCAAAAGGGTCAACATAACGAATTCACGTGCGAAGAGCATGAACGAAATAAAGCGTTTCCGGTTTCGTCTGCCTTGTGTGGCACCGAGACACATCAATCGTTTTTTTTGGCATGGCAAGATCTGCACGGGTGCGACTTCAGTGACATGCTGCGGCAACACCTGCTTGAATGGTGCTGGATGACAATTCGACGACCGCTCGGACCACAGTCCCTTGCGCGGCATGCCAGGCACCGAGAATCGCAACGGGCGTCGTCATGGCGGTCAGGAATGTGACATTTCAAACCGCAGCACACACGGCACGAAGAGCTCAGCCGGATACGATGGCCTGTTACCTGTGAAAAACTGGTGCCAGTCGCGAGCCGTGACTGGCGATGTTTGACGTTGAGCTCAACACCAATGGATCGTCACTAAATTAGCTGACCAGCCGAGCGCTTGGCTTGTGGAGGTGGCAGGTTCAATCCACTACGAAGGCACGATTTTCTTCCATGTGGGCGCTTGATTACGGAGTGCCGCGGGCCAGATGTGCGAGGTGCGTCCGAGGGGCTGGGGTTGCCACTCTGCGACTCACGAAGTGACGATGTTTTCTTCTTGGGATATGATGCACGCCAGTCAGAAATGGAAGCCTGCGGATGTGTACGGTGTATGACGCCCACCAGCAGGTCAGGTATCTGCCGCCCATGCTCACCTGCGGGCACACGGCTGCACAGGTGTTTGACTTGGGTTCGATTCGCATAGGCCGGGCTGATCGAATCACCCTCACCCCTCATCATCAGAGCCGCACAGTGTCGGCGCCGGTCGTGATCGTGACCCCCGCCAGGTGGAGCAAAGAACATGTTAGCAAGGCCTGACTGCCTTCGATCGCTTGGGCCCAGAATGCCGTAGGGTCCATTGTTTCGCCGTAAATCCGACCTCGTCGACGGCGAGCTACGGCCAGAAACGGGACTTCACCTGCTCATGCGCCCACGAGATGCACGCACGTCTGGCACAATTTTCACGCGGGCGAGAGGGTCCGGCGAACGCCTCCATGAAAATCAAGCGCTGGAGGCACGCGTGGCCACAAATGCAGGATTGTTATTGCAATATGCTACAGACTGCATCGATTTATGAAGGGCTGGTGAAGCACGGGCAAGGCGACTCGAATGAAAGGGTCCTGCACTTTGGCGCAGATGACAATTGCAGGTGCTGTCGAGGCGAAGCCCTCCTGTGAGCCGGCTGCTGCATGCCTTGGCCCGTTTGGGGGGGGGGCCAGTGAAAATGATGGGGACGGCGGCCGGTTTCCACGGAAAGGAGGCGACAAGAGCAGCCCACACACGATACGTGGCTCGCTCCAAGGGTGGTCAGAGGGCGATCCCTTGAACCGTTCATTGGATTGCGCCTCGGGGGGTGCAAGAGGGGTGCAGCAATTTGTGCCTAACGACGCAGCCGGTGCAGCGGTGCTGGGCACGGCGCAGAGTCATAAGTGGCCGCAGAGCGCGCTTTGCGCCTGGCGAGGGTTGTGGCGGGCTAGACTGCATGTGGCAGAGTTTTCACCAGTGCACGGCAGATGAGTGGAATGAACGATTATTGCGCAGACGCGACGGGGCCTGTGCGGGCCCACAGCTGGACGAGAGGCCTGCGAGCTTGGGAGGCAGAACGGGCTCGTCGATGGCCCCTTCGCTAAACGGCCACGGCCGGGCAACCACAGGCACATTGCCAGCGACCCGTGTCTGCATCCCTTCTCTTCACCTCTCCCCCTCTCTCCTCCTCAACCTCTCCCCCCAAACCTTTCAGGTTGCAGGCGCTGCTCGAAGCGACTCTCGCCGCTGAGCCATCTGCTGTTTCGTAACAGCCGGGCTGACTTGACGTCCATTCGCAGCAAGCGCACGCTCGGGCAACCCTACACGCCTCCGGATCCACGCTTCTCCAGCTGCCCAGCATCGCCATACCCAGTGATTGCATCCCCCGCCGCGGTTGACGACGTCCTTTCCGCAAACCTCCATCTCCGGCTGTGCTGCGCTCACGCCGTGGTTTGTCGAACCGTTAGCCAACGCACGCAACAACGCATCCTGGTTCGCTGGTCACCGCTCCTACCCAGTCTTCCTTGGGCGACGTCGACCTCGCTGCCTTGTTCGTTGTCGGCTATCGGGCGCTTTCTTTTTGAACCGAGGTTGGACTGCATTGCATCTCGGTTTCGGTTTTCAGCGTTGCTCTTGCTTTTTTCGCCCTCCTACGTTGCGCCTTCCTCTCGAGGTCTCAACGTCCGGCTGCTCACCTGCAACTCACATCGACCTCGCATCACCGCGGCGATCTATTCACTTAGACTTCGCCCTGTCCTCGCGTTTCGGCAGCTCACCCGCCGTTCGACTATCTCCAGACCCTCGACGCACAAAGCGCAACCCATTTTGTGGTCCCAGCCCGCGACACCACATTTGCCGACCTAACCCCGGCTTGCGCTTTTTCACATCGACGACTACCGCATTGTCTGACCGAGACATTATTCATAGTACCTCTCGACCTTTGTCTTGATTGTTCCCACGCGCAACACCACACAACGTTCGCGACACCTTCCTTTGTGCATGACCGGAGTCTACTCGAGCATCGTCAGGCTCATAGAAGAGCTTTTGCTCACCCACCCTCCGGCGGCTTGAACCAAGAGACTGTACGTCACGTCACTATAGCGACAGCGCGCATCACCTTGCTGGCGGTTGACTTTGCACTGACACGTCACGCAGGTCATCGTCAGTCTCTTGTTCATCACCAAAGCACAGCTTCAACATGCCCTCCTTCTACCCTAGGCACCAGATGCCGCGACAACCGTACACACCACCAGAGTTCGTACCTAGCTACCATTCCTCCTGCGGAGGCATGCCCTATCAGCACAACGCCTACTCTGGACAGACATCGGCTCGCCAGCAGGACGACTACGACTATGCCGACCGTTACAGCCAGCTCGCCATGGCTATGCCGCCTATGTACCCGCAGGCCGGCACGTATATGAGCCACGCTCCGCCCAGTCTGCCGCCGCCGAGCTCGTTTTACGATGCCGGAAATACCCTGCCGCCCATGCGCACTCATGAGCAGGCTATGCAGCAGCAGCAGTGTGCGCAAGAATACAACCAGCGCACGCAGCAGCCTGCGAAAGAGGAGAAGCCCGTGGGTGGTGTATCGGCCAAGCTCGACTACGACATGGACGTCATGACCGATTTTGTCCGCGATATGGCATTGCAGCTCATCACCCCAGGACGCATGGAGCCTACCTCTTTCCGCAAGTGGGTATACCAGGTCCTGTGCGCCACAAGGCTGCCGTCTGCTACCATCGTGCTCAGCATGTCATACCTGTCCATCAGGATGCCCATGCTGGCCCATGAGCCCAAGACCGATACCCATCTTTTCCGCCTTCTCACCATAGCGCTGGTGCTTGGTAGCAAGTTTTTGGACGACAACACCTTCATCAACCGCTCGTGGTCAGAAGTCAGCGGTATCAGAGTGGACGAGCTGAACAGGTTGGAAATGGAGTGGCTCAACGCTATCGACTATAAGCTTCACCGTGATGCCACAGAGCACCAGGGCTGGAACACTTGGTCGGAGAACTGGAAGGAGTACCAGACTCGCGCAAGCCGAAGCAACAAGCTCAGCCCCATCGACAGTTCGGTGCACCGCCGCTCGTACAATGCGAACAAGCCCCTGCCACCACTGCCCATGCAGCAGGCCTATCAGCCTCCAGCTTACGAGCCTGCGCCCAAGTCTGCCATGTCCTCATACAGCTACGGCAGCTATGCTCAGTATGACCCTTGGAGGTCGTCGGAACACTCTCCCGCGTCCGCCCCAACCACAGGACCCACCACCCCGGAGTACTATGGTGCGACCGCACCCTGGGCTCCCGCTGAGGGTTACTCACGTCGCACCATGTTTGGCTTCCCACCCCTGTCTCAGTCTGCGCATGCCCAACACCACCACCAGCAGTTGACCAGCTATGGCCCACCTGCTTACCAATCGCAGTACAATGCATCTGCCTGGAACCAGCACGGTGTGAACTGTGGCTGCATGTATTGTGCGCAGAGGCAGCAGCCGTACTTCATGGCTCCCGGCTTCGGTCCTCAGGCCATCACTGCCTAGGCGGTACTTCACAACGACGCCTTTTCACCTTCTTCATTACATATTCGACGCTCGACTTTGCCTCGACGATCAATTGTCCAAAAGTTTCTGATCTCTTCCGCACCGCATTCGGGGTCTCGCCTAGACCTTGCCCGCCACCGAATTAACGTTCGTCGCATCCGCCGCAAGTCATCCTATCCTGCTCGACATGGCCCCTCAATTCTCGGCGCGCAGAGTTTTGCCTCCGCCATCTGCACGCATATCGGCGCCCTCCCGGATCTAACGAAAAACGCATGCAACTTGCGATCGTATTGCACGATTAGATTTTCCTCTTTTTCGCCGTAAAGGCTTTCGTTCTTTGTTCTTTTGTTTTCTCTCCTTGTCTCATGTTCTAGACATCGGCTCTTTCTGGGTCCTGGGCGTACGTACAGCGAAATTGTGGGATTTGGCGTTTTGTCCTTTGGCCTGCGTGCCACAAGCAACGGTTTCTGGCTCGGTTGGCTACATCTGCCGCTTCTAGCGCAACTTTTGTCCAGCCATTTTTTCACGATTGTCTTTCATCAATGTTCACTTTGGAGGACACATTTGCGTTTAATGGTTTCTTCTGCGAGGCGGCTCTGGCAGCACAACCCGCCGCCTCTGGCTTGGCCTACGATACATTTCATAGTCTCTGGCTGGACCATTGTCCTGCCGTGACCGAGACCTTCGAGGCCTTTCATGCTTCCCGGTTACGACTTTATCTTTCCATCGTCGCCCTTCGAGCCGGATTCTAATTAATGGCATCAGATCTACGACGGGCGTCTTCACCATTGCACGGCGGAAAATACCATTTGTTCAGGGCTCCAGATACCACATAGCATAGTTTTGGGCGACGGGCAGAGATTTATTTCGTGTATTACTGCGACACAAGCAGGTCCTGATAGTAACCTCAAAATACGAAAAAAAGACATGGGAAAGCGGCAACACCGCGTGTAAACACAATGTCTTCCGCTTTCGATTTGCAGTGACTCACAACTCATACTGGTTACAGCAAGGCCTGGTCTTCACATGGTCAGCTGCTCTGATATCTTGAGGCAGCTTTTCCGAGCGACACTGGCGAGTAGCTCTGAAGACCGTTTCCGTGGTCGGGCCTGGGCACACCAACGGGCGAGCCGCAGTGACAGCCAATTGCAGGCATGCGTCACCACTAGTCTGACGACTTTATTTCGTACGTCAAGACTATCTCCGTCAAGGTGCGCTTTGTCCGTGAGGGCGTTTTGCTGGCGCAGACGATGCGGAGACTTGTAAATCCATGTCCCGTTACTTAGGCCGTCTTGGAGTCTGCAGCTGAGTGTATATACAGCTGAGTGCATACAACCTCAATATCGCTCCGGTCGTTCAAGCGCTTCATCAACAATTCAGGCGCATACCGCAACATCCGGAGCGGTGGTCACCCAGTTGGGCCCTTTTGGCAAAAATCACAGTTCAGCACAACGATCAAGATGAGCTCCATTGGCGGTGCAGGAATCGGCGCTGGTCTGTACGCGGCAGTCAGCAATCCGAGTCAAATCGCTGCGCAGCCGGAGGAAGCAGCAGCAAAGGCACATCATCTGAAGAACGGCAAGGGGTTTACGAACCCGTGGGACAGTTACAAGGAGCTCGGCGCTCTCCAAATATTCTGGGGGATAATATCGTATGCATCATCATGGCTTTGCTGCACATCACAGGTGCTCACAAATTGCGTAGACGCAGGCTCACCGGCCAGGCAAACAAACCAGACACCACCCCTCCCACCGTCCCCGTGCGTACACCGACCTTTCTGCCTACCCGCGAAACGCACAAGCTGAGGGCTACATGGCTGGGCCATGCATGCTACTACGTCGAGTTCCTCGGCGGCCTGCGCGTGCTGTTTGACCCCGTCTTCGAAGACTGCTGCGCGCCCATCAACCTGAAGAGCCTGAAGCGCTTCACACCACCGCCGTGCGAGATTGAACATGTCCCCGCCGTGGACGTCGTCGTCATCAGCCACAACCACTACGACCACCTCAGCTACCCGACCATCCAGCGTCTGCAGAAGCGGTTTCCGGACGCGCACTACTTTGCGCCGCTGGGCAACAAGGCGTGGTTCGAGCAGTGTGGCGTGCACAAGGTCACGGAGCTGGACTGGTGGGAGACGCGCGACGTGAAGCTGGAATCCGTCAAGCGCGACGACAAAAGCGACCGCACCGGCTCCGTCAGCGTGAGCGACAGTCCCACACAGGGCCCCATCACCGCGACAATCGGCGCCCTGCCCTGCCAGCACGTCAGCGCGCGCACCCCCTTTGACAAATGCAAAACCCTCTGGGCCAGCTGGAGCGTCGAATCCGGCGGCTCAAAAGTCTACTTCGCTGGGTAAGTACTCCCCCCAAACCCTTCCCCCTTCTTTCTTCCTTCCACTAACGACCCCCCAGCGACACCGGCTACCGCACCGTCCCCGCCCTGCCCCCCACCACCGACGACTACGGCCCCGCCCTCGCCCACCTCCCCGTATGCCCGGCCTTTGCGCAAATCGGCGCCCTCCGCGGCCCCTTTGATCTCGGCCTGATTCCCATCGGCGCCTACGCGCCCCGCTGGCTGTTTAGCGCCGTGCATGCGGATCCACGCGATGCGGTGAATATTTTTGTAGATACCAGGTGTAAAAGTGCGCTGGGGATGCATTGGGGCACCTGGGTCCTGACTGAGGAGGATGTGCTGGAGCCCCCGAGGAGGCTGGGGGAGGCGTGTAGGTGGAGGGGCGTCGAGGGGGCGGCGTTTGGGGTGTGTGGTTTGGGGGAGTCGAGGGAGTTTTAGGGGGTGAGTGAGTGGGGTTGGGGGGGGGAATGATTAGATTAGATTAGATTGCTTTGCTTTGCTTTGCTTTGCTTTGCTTTGCTTTGCTTTGTCTAGGTGCTGTCTGGAGTTTTCATGTAAGGTGCGTCCCTAGGTGAAGAGACACACCATGTCCCGAGACACGTCGGCGGTTCGGACCTTCGGCGCCTCTTGATTGCAAAGTTTTAGAGCTTTCGTTCAAGCGCGATGTTTATGAAAGCATTTCTCTTCCAGCACAGCAGGGTCCGACCAAAACTTCTGCAGCGTTGGTTATGCTGTTGATCGCTTTGTCAACGCCGTCAATCGACCCTTTGTCAGAACCCCCCTGTCTACTCGCGACCTAAAGTATCTCTGTAAGAATCGGAGGGTCTGGTAGAAGGCGAAGTTGACAAAGATCGTATGCTCAGGCCCTAGAAGCTCTTTTGGCGAAAGAAGTATGCAGTCTGGCAGTTTCGCTGGTCAAGAGCGAAGATTGCAAGAAGCGACCCAGCAGGTCGGAATGCGCTAGCGTCACTTCGCTTGCAGCAGCATGCAGTAGCGTGCTGAGGTCTGCTCGCAAGATACAACGAATCCTGTTTTGGATGCTATACCTAAAGTCTACCCCTGCGGCCAAGCTCCACGTGTGACCTGCCGCCTCTAGAGCGAGCGGCTGCCAATGCTGTCTAGCGCAAGATAGCCTTGCACGCCACGCAAATTGCTTATAGTATTAGATAACTACTTTTATAGCATAACATCCACTACGTGTAGCTATAGCTGTGCGTAGTCTTTGCGCACTAATACTAGCGTAATATAAGAGGCGTTTAACTAGCATCTAGGCTTGTAACTTAACTATAGTGCAGGGAGCGTGTCTATGCTTTAATAGCTATTAGTAGATATTTACCATAATTGTTGTATAACGTAAAGTACCACCGAGCCGGACACACCACCGAGCCGGACACTTTTCCTTGGCATTGCAAATATCTTGTACAAGCAAGTATGCAACTACAACGTACGGCTTTTTAAAACCAGCAAGAAGGCAGAATTGTTCTTGCGCTTCAGGCCTATACCTTAGGACAATTCAAGAGCGTACGGAGCGCTGCTGCTGCCTTTAAGGTACCTTTCCAGAGGCTCTCTGATCGGCTGAACAAAATCACATTTCGACGCGAAACACCACCCAACGGCCGAAAGCTTTCTGCGACAGAAGAGCAAACGATCGTACGATACATCCTTGACCTTGATTCGCGTGGATTTGCCCCCCGGCTGTGTGGGGTGGCAGATATTGCAGATAAACTGTTGGCTGTACGTGGTTGGTTGGTTGGTTGGTATTCGATTTTCGTCCATAGGATGGGGATTAAGTCCACCATCACCGCCTCCCGAAGGGCATATAGGACGTGCTAAGCTAAGGAATTACAGTGCTGCTACACTACCTTAGAAAGCATTTCTTGCGTACGCGGGTATTGCTACCATTTCAAGCTACAGCTCCCCTTCCAGTTGGAGAGACTGAGCCGTATGAGTACATCAGGGTGAGTCCCTTGTGTGTGTTCAGAGGCAGTTAAGTGCCGTATGGCTGTACGTGGTGGGACACCTATTGGCAAGAACTGGGCTGAGCGATTTGTGTCGCGTACGGAAGAACTCAAGATGGCTTTCAATCGCGCAAAGGACCGTCAGAGAATACTCCAGGAAGATCCAGAGGTTATCAGCGCGTGGTTCAAGCTCGTACAGGAGACAAAAGACAAGTATGGGGTCCTAGATGAGGACATCCACAACTTTGATGAGACCGGCTTCCAGATGGGAGTTATTGGCTCAATGAAGGTTGTTACAGGCTCAGAGAGGCGTACAAGACCAAACCTTATTCAGCCAGGCGATCGGGAGTGGGTTACAGCTATCCAGAGCATCTGCGCTGCTGGGTATGCTATCCCACCCTTCATTATCTACAAGGGGCGTGTCCACATCTCTGCCTGGTATGAGGAGACTAATATACCGTACGACTGGAAGCTCTCTGTCTCTGAGAACGGATGGACAAACAACGCGCTTGGTCTTGAGTGGTTGAAGCATTTTGACGTGCATACAAGAGCGCGTCAGAAGGGGTTGTACAGGCTGCTTATCTTGGACGGCCATGAGAGCCATCTCAACCAGAATTTTAAGGACTACTGCCTGGAGAACAGAATCTTAACCCTCTGTATGCCTCCTCACTCATCACACATACTTCAGCCACTTGATGTGGTGTGTTTCTCACCATTGAAACTGAAGTACTCCCAACGCGTACGAGCCTTGGCATCCAAACGCGTCTTCCACATTAACAAGGAAGGCTTCCTCCCAGCCTTTAGAGACGCGTTTTTCGACGTGTTTACGTACAATAACTGCAAGAAGGCCTTTCAGGCATCAGGACTAGTGCCTACTGACGCGCAGGTAGTCATTGATCGGCTTGAAGTGCGATTTCATACCTCTCCACCAGTACCTCTACCAGAAACACCATGGCAATCCAGAACCCCAAGCAATACGTACGAATTTGGGTCGCAATCAAAGCTCGTAAGTGAGCACTTCGTACGATCACCAACATCTGCTCAGGAAGGGTTCTCAAAGCTGGTAAAAGGAGCTGAGGAGATGCTGCATGAAAATGTAATCATCAAGGCTCGTGTACGAGAGCTTGAGGAGCAATTAGCAGAGGTTACTAAGCGCAAAGGGCGTAAAAGAAAGCAGATTCAGCATGGTGGGACAATGGAGTATGGTGCTGCAGCACTTTCTGTAGCTGAGAGCGCAACTGCAGCTCGTACGGTATCAAAGAGAGCGCGTGTAGGTAATGGTCAAGAAAGAGCCCAGCCAGGTCAACAGCACTGTGGCAACTGTGGGAAGACTGGGCACAACGCTCGTACATGCCAGAAAGATGCAGAAGAAGATTCTGCATCTGATGCAAGTGCGTCGTACGCAGGCTCTGCAGAAGGTGGTGAGTAATTGCTTGTTCTATACATGGTGTTCGCAATGCCAAGGAAAAGTGTCCGGCTCGGTGGTGTGTCCGGCTCGGTGGTACTTTACGTTATACAACAATTATGGTAAATATCTACTAATACTGTACTAGGACTTTAGTCTGTTCGCGCGTGTGCACAGACCATTTCAACAACGCGAACTCTAAAGAGGGGTATCTTCTTCAACTACACACGACTACATCAATATGAGAGCTTTTAGCACTAAAATTTCATCAAATCGAGTGCGCGGAGGTGAATTATCAGAAGCCCAACGGATATACTGCTTAGCCCAGGTTGAGGCTGGTGTGTCGACAAGCGAAGTTGCTGACGCGCTGGACTGCTCGCAGCGGTGCGTACAGAAAACAGTACTCCGATAGACAACCAGCTGCAGCACCACAACGCAGCCTCGGACAGGCCGGCCACCTACATTGACTAGTAGAGACCATCGCCGGCTGCTACGGATTGCTCGGAAAAACCCAGGTATTGAGTACCACAAGCTTATGGAGGAGGCTGGACTGTGGGACGCCAATACTACCTACCCAGCGTTTCTAAGCGTACTGTGCAGCGCGCAATGGCTGACGAGGGATACCGCAAGTTCAGAGCGAGACGTAGGCCAAAAATCAACAAGAACACAGCTGCGGAACGCCTCAATCTTACTAATGAATGGCTGGGGTTTGATTTTGGGAGGCGTACTATCAGGTTCAGTGACGAGTGCAGCGTTGCTCGTGGATCTGGCCACAACACGCCCTGGGTATGGCGACTACCTGAGGATAAATGGTCGCACGAGATGGTTGAGGAGGTCACCACTGCTCGCCAACCTGCTCGTATGGTATGGGGCTCAATATGGATGACTCCAGGTGGCCGAGCAAGGCGTAGTCGTCTAGTAATTATGAATCGCAACACATCAGCCAAACGCAATGGATACACAGCTCAGAGCTACATACGAGCACTTGAGGAAGGTCTCCAGGACAGCTACAGGCCAGGCGAGTGGTTTATGCAGGATAACGCACCTATCCACACTTCCCAGGTCTCGAAGGAGTGGCTAGAGGTTCATGGTGTTGCTACGATCAAATGGCCACCATACTCACCTGACCTTAACCCTATTGAACACATGTGGTGGGCACTTAAAAAGAAGCTCCATGAGCTGCATCCTGAATTTGACTATATGGGAGACTCTCTAGCTGAGTGGGAGGCGTTCGAATTGGGGTTGATTGAGGCATGGGCTGCTATACCTGACGCACTGATCAAACGCCTTATTAGGTCTATGCCACGACGCCTAGACGCTGTGCGACGTGCAAAGGGCTACCAGACTAGATACTAAGCGTAATGCGATTAATTTGCAACCCTAATTGTCTTATTTGGTCTATGTAGTAGAGAGTTATACTGCTTTGAAGTTGGTAATCAAATGTGGTTGTGGTGGTCCATGCGTCAACGCGAACAGACTTTTGGCACCCGATTGTATACCCTCTCATTGGTCTAATTTCCCTTTCTCATCCTGAGAGTCACTCCACTCCACTCCACTCCACTCCACTCCACTCCACACCCTTCAATTCATATCACCTCACTCCACACCACACCACCTCACCATCTGCTACCCCCCCCCAATATCACAACCGGACTCCACCTAAACCAGCCAAAACCAAACCAACCACCCACGCCCCGCTGTGAGATTGTCGGTTGTGCGGGTTTTGTTTGGGGGGTCGTGGGTGGGAGATGCGTTGGGTGCGTTGGGTGCGTTGGGTGCGGGTGTGTTGGTGAAGGATATTTGATATACATCTCTGATATAGACTCTTAACATCCCCCCCTGCATATCCACACAACACAAGCCAAACCACTCACACCATCTTCAATCCAAACCCACCGCCCCTCCCCCCAAACACCCCACTAAAATCCACCTCCCCCCCCTCCCCCCTGCGCGGCTTACACGGACTCCTCCTCCCCCTGCGCTCCAAGCCCGCGCGACTCGGAAACGTCGGAAACATCTCCTCGGGCTTCGGCCGCGGCTGCTCCCCAAAATACGCATGGGCTAGCACCTCGCGCGCGGCCGGGCGCCGGGCGGGATCCAGGCTGAGCAGCGCAGCAAGCAGGTCTGCGCCGGCGGCGCTCAGGGCGGGGAAGCGCGCGCGGTCGAAGCGTTGCGGGGCGGTTTGGGAGCGGGGGAGGTGCAGGGAGGGGGCGTTGGGGAGGCGGGGGAAGGACGGCCAGGATTGGGATGTTGGGAGGCCGCAGAGAGAGAAGGTGAGACGGAGTTGCGAGACTTCGTTTGTGCCGGGGAGGAGCGGTGTGCGTTGGATTAGCTCGCCGAATATGCACCCCACGCTCCATATGTCGATTGCGGTGCTGTAGGTGGGCGTGCCGAGGAGGAGCTCGGGGGCGCGGTACCACAGTGTGACGACGAGGCGGGTTAGGGGCGCTGAGGGCGGTGGGATTGTGCGCGACATGCCGAAGTCGGCGAGTTTGAGTTGTCCGCGGTTGTTGAGGAGGATGTTGGAGGTTTTGAGGTCGCGGTGCATGATGTAGTTTTCGTGCAGGAAGGCTACACCAGATACGAGTTGTCGGAGGAGGGTTTTGATTTCGGAGGCCACAAACGGGTCGTGCATGTCTTCTTGTAGCGTTTTTAAATCGTGCTCCAGGAATTCCATCACCAGGATGCACTCCTCGGGACTGTCGCCGCTCAGCACCTCTTTCAGGTCGACGATGTTGGGGTGCCGCGCTTTCTGCAGGATGGCGATCTCGCGCAGCGCTGTGATGGGGAAGCCGTCTTGGTTGTAGTCCATCTTGACCTTTTTGAGCGCCACGACCTGCGACGTGGATATGTCTCTGGCGCGGGACACCCAGCCATAGCTCCCCTCCTCGATGTGGTTGAGGGTTTCGTAGTTGGAGCGGTGGCGGCAGGGTGCCCAGCCCCCGGCGTCGAATCTGAGCAACGTGCGGTCCTCTGGGGTTCTGGGGGCTGTGGTGTCATCTGGTAGTGTGGCATCGTCGCCGTTGGAGAGGCGGCGGCGCTTTGCTGGTCGTTGGGCGGCTTCTGCCTGCTGTTGTTTCTGCAGCTTGAGGCGCTTCTTTTCTTCCTTCTCTTGCTTGCGGCGGAGTTGGTCTACTTTGTCGGCCTCGTCGTCCGCCCAGCGGGATGTCATGATCACTTCTGGTTGTTTGATCTAACTCTTGAGTACTTCGACATGGGGTGAAGGACGAAGCACGTGTCGACGCTCCATGCAGGCGTGGTGGCCATAGCTCCTCCGCATTCCGACGACATTTTGCGCTCGGAACGCGCAGACGTCATGGATCGCGCAGACAGCACGCCATGAGGGCCCAACCGCTCAGCCTGCTGCGCACAGCGACACGATGTAGTCCACGCGTGCACGTCCCCGGTCCATACGTGCTTTCCCGCCTGTCCTCGACCGCGGGGCCCTCGACACCACCAGCGACACCACCAGCGACACCGCCAGCGACGCCAGGCAAAGACGGCCAGCGGCAATGGTCGACGCCGCTCGCGCAGTTCCTTGGACAGGCCATGACGACGACAGGCCCCATCTCGGTCGCAGCGTACATGCGCCAGTGCCTGACGTCTGAGCTGGGCGGCTACTACACGCGCACGCCCACGGCCGGCGAGGACCCGTTCGGCACAAAGGGCGACTTTGTCACGTCGCCCGAGATCAGCCAGGTCTTTGGCGAGCTGATTGGCATCTGGCTGTACGCCGAGTGGCTGGCCCAGGGCCGCAGAGACAAGATCCACATCATCGAGGTCGGCCCGGGACGCGGCACTCTCATGGATGACGTCCTGCGCACCTTGGCCAGCTTCAAGCGCATGACGGCGAGCATCGACGCCATCTACCTCGTCGAGGCCAGCCCGCACCTGCAGAAGCAGCAGGCCCTGTGTCTGGCGGGGACCGACCAGCTAGAGAAGAGCGACGTGGGATGGAAGGCGAGGAGCAAGCACTTCCCAGACTGCGACATCCGGTGGTGCGAAGATATCCGCTTCGTGCCCAAGGGTACCTTCACTGCCACCCCTCACCACTACCCTTACTAACACACTCCAGACGAGACCGCCACGCCCTTCATCCTCGCCCACGAGTTCTTCGACGCCCTGCCCATCCACGTCTTCCAGAACGTCGCCCAGTCGGCCGTCCCCAAGGCCTCGACCATCATGACGCCCACCGGCCCCATCACGCCCAAGCACGGCCCCACCGCGCCCGGCAACCAGTGGCACGAACTTGTCGTCTCGCCCACGAACCCGCACGCCGCGACTCCCCTCAAGCCCGGTGAGGAGAAGCCCGACTTCGAGATGACCGTCTCCAAGAGCCCGACCCCCCACTCGCTGTACCTGCCCAAAATGAGCAAGCGCTACACAAAGCTTGAAAAGACGCCCGACGCCATCATCGAAATCAGCCCAGAATCACTGTCCTACGTGTCCGACTTCGCCATCCGCATCGGCGGCAGCAACAGCACCACCAACCCCATCTCCAGCACCCCCCGCCCTTCCAAAAACCCACCCCCTCCGGCGCCGCCCTAATCCTCGACTACGGCACCACCTCCACCATCCCCGCCAACACCCTGCGCGGCATCCGCGCCCACCGGCCCGTCTCGCCCTTCACGCTCCCCGGCCTCGTCGACCTCAGCGCCGACGTCGACTTCCTCGCGCTCGCCGAATCCGCGCTCACCGCCTCCCCCGCAGTCCAGGTCCACGGGCCCGTCGACCAGTCCTTCTTTCTGGCCGCTATGGGCATCAAGGAGCGCGCTGAGCGCCTCCTGCGCGGCGCACCTGACGACGAGACGCGACGCCGCCTGGATGGCGGCTGGAAGAGGCTCGTTGATCGCGGTCCGAATGGGATGGGCAGGTTGTATAAGGCGCTGGCGATTTTGCCGCATGTGGAGAGGGGGGAGGTGAGGAGGCCGGTCGGGTTTGGGGGGGAGGTTATGGGGTAGGGTAGGGGTGTGGTGGGTGTGGTTGTGTGTAGTTCAGGGAGGTGATGGATAAGGTATGTTGAGCTGCTTGGAGGGGGGGGATAGGTATGTAGTTTTGCATTGTAGAAATATTGTATGTTGAATATGTACTGTTAGAGTATGAAACATTTTACTGTACATTCTGCACTTCACTCCACTCCACTCTCGTACTCCACTCTAAACAGCACACCATTCCCAGCACTAGCACCCCCCTCCCTCTCCAACTCTCCATCTCTATCTCTATCTCCATCCCCCTTGCACTTCCATTCTCCACCCCCTACTCCGCTGCCTTGCCACCTATCTCCACTCCCCCTGCGACTCATCTATTCCACCCAACCACCCAAGCGCCCCCATTTCCCTGTTGTTAATCTCATCTTCCAATATATCTCTCTCCCCCGGATCTAGTGGTTCAAACAGAGTGAGTTTCCGAGTCGAGCCTAGTGATTCAGCCAGTCTGTCGTTGAGATCCACCAGCTTCATCCTCAAGTAGTCCGCCCTATACGGCACTCCCTGGCACTGGAGCCTTTTTGGGGCGAGATAAGATTTCCCGATGAACAGAAGGCTGTTTTTGATAATAGTACTGTCGATGCCACCTTGGGCCCGTTGGATCTTGTCGATGCTATCTTGGGTCCGTCGAGTCTTGTCGATGCCATCTTGGGCTCGTTGGGTCTGGCCGAAGATGAATTCCTCGGTAGTTTCAGAGAAGTTCGTGCGGATAAACGAGGTCAGAACTTTGGCCTGCCGTATCAATATGTCTGCGGCTGTTGGGACCCAAAATAGGCTCAGCTCGGGATGGTCCAAGTGAATCCGCTTTGCCCAGTTAAGCAGCCGTTGCTCCTCCGACTTCATCGCAACCTTGAAATCGTCCCGGGGACTGAAAGGTGATTCAAGGTAAGAGCTATCTGCCAAGAGCTCATAGCCTGCTCGTTGTTAGTGACCGTAGAGCGACTAGAGACTACACTTACCTTGAATACAAATGGCAAAAGCGCGGGGGATTGAATTCATGTTGCTGACTGATCTCAGAACATCATGATGTTCTATGAGCTCGGTTCCATCCGCATTAGCCGTGCTAGTTAGCCAATGCCGCTTCAAGTGCGACTTTTCGAAGGGTTCATCGAGGTTTCCCGTAGCTACGGCTTTCTGGGAAGGCATAGCATTGCTAGCTAGCGGCTCAGCATGCTATCTGCTGATGCACATCAACAATGGTCAGTAAACCCTCGCGCTGCTTCAAAACTTGTTGACGGGGAATGTGATGCTGAGTACTCACAGCGCTTGCCGGTCAATTTCAACAATTTCCACTTTCCGGCTTTCTCGATTTCCTGCAGAATGGGACGTATAGCCACCATATACGCCAGGCGACCATTCCTGGAGATCGCAATGACTTGTCCATACGGCACTCGGCTCTCAGCGTCCGTGACCCAAGTCCCGCAGTCGCCTAACTTGATCGCTCCGTCCTCTCGCAATATGAACCTGAGCACAAGCTCATACGAGTCGCTCCCAACAAAGCGCATGAGACTTGGGGTTCTGACGAGGTCTCCTGCGACACAGCCATGCGATGTCCACGCAATGAGCTGGGCACTTTTAGGGCTCTCTGCTTCGGTGACGATGTAATGGTTCTCACCGTCCCGCATAAGTCTTTCCAAGTCAAACATGACCTTAGCGTTAGTGACAGTTATCACCATGCAGTCAAGAGCCGTCTTCACAATAGAAACAGTGCCTAGTGGCTCGTACACTTTAGTGTACGAAGACTCGGGAAGAGCCTTATCTAAATCGGCCGGTGGTTCTTGAGGAGAATCAAGTCCAGGTGAGAAAGGGTCTTGGGAAGGTGGCACACTGGAGCCCTGTGAACGTGACGTTACTGGTGACAAAAGAGAAGAGCTGTCCGTTTCTGTCGCCTCTGCTGAAGTATTGCTGTACCGCGATAGAGTGTCTTCGTCTCGATCATCGTAGTCATCGTCCAAGATGTTGCTATCGCTGTCGCTGTCGCTGTCGCTTTCGAAGGGCATATCCATGTCATCCTCGTCGTCTGATGTAGGCGCTTCCGGCGCAGCCTTATCGAGTACGTGGGCAGCAGTGATGTAGCCGAAGTGAGTGCCATCGTGAACTATGTTTGCGGTTGCACGTCGCATTATTCCCGTGCTTTCCAAGATAATGAGAATTGGCATTCCTATCAGCCGGATCTTCTCCAAAGGATCGTAGACCACTTGATGTGGCGATGCCGTGGACAAGATCTTTTCCTCCATCCCAACGGGTATCAATGGCCCAGAGGGAGGGTACCTCTTGTCTCCCAGACTGAAAGCTGTATCTTTGAGAATACAGCCATTCTCAACAGCTTCCCTGGCGGCCTTTCGGGATTTTCTATCGGTGCTGGATAGGATAACGATCGGTTTGGCTCTTGTCGGTGTCTTCCCCACCATGAAGAGGTCAATTGCTACCTCACCTCCCGAGGTTCCGCAGGACCGGTTCACCACAGCGCGGAGTCGTTGCAAAAGACCTTCGTATTCCTTGAGAACCGGCCCCTTAGCTTCCCAGCACTTTTGATTGGTCGGCCACTCGCCATCAACGGGCGTCAGTGGTTTCCCTTTGTCAACAGAGTCTTCAAAACTTTTGCGGTGCTTGGTCAGTAACCGCTTCGGATTCAGCGGTCCGTGATGTGATGGGGGCATGAGAAACTGGTCTGACGTCGTTCTTGAGCGTGTTGGTTGGCGTCTGTGAAGGCTCAGTACATAAGCGAGGACCGCATGAGAAGAAGTGTCGAGGATAGGGAGAACAGGACACAGAAACAGGTATTGTTTTCCTGGTTTCAAAAGTCAACACACCGTGCAGCCGGTCGAGAACATGTCCCAAGCGCGGAAGGGCAAGGTGTGCCATGTGGCCCCGTGAGCACTTGGGGGCGCCTTCGCGCGCTCGGGAAGCAGGTATCTGCAGGCATCGTCAGCAGGCGTCGCAAGTTCCAATGAAGTGAAGCTGCAGGATGCGGATCGACCGACCAACGCGGAAACGACCATGCCAAGGCAGCACAGCTCTCACCGGTGTGCGATGCCATGCAGCAGGGCAAAAAGCACGGCAATGGTTAACGTCCACCCAGATAGGAGTATAACGTCCACCCCTATAAGCAACAGACGTTAATCGTTGCCATGCAGCAGGTCGTCCTTGGGCGCCGATTGGCCGCGCCTTCCACACTCTGAACTTCAGCCAAGGGGTGCGTCACCTCCACAGCCTGCTGCTTGCGCCCAGTGCTGCAGCTGCATAAGAAGGCGAAATCGGGGCGGCCTCATCTGTGACGGTGCAAATCGCCCGACGCAGCCACTTTTCGCCTAGGTCGCATAACTGTTGACTGAGATAACTGCTGTTGTTTGAAAGACGTGCAGTTGTTGCTTTGACATGACTCGAACAAGAAATGGGCATGGATGATCTCGTCACAGCAGACCCTGGGCCAGCGGAGAATCGGGCCGACATCATCAACAGTCTTTGGCAAAACACCACGCAAATCTCGCCCGAAGAGTCTCATCTGTGGGAGGCGTATTTTTTCTACTACACAAGCGAATGTAAGACAGCATTATCACACTATGGTGAACACGCAACAGTCAGGACCCATCAAGATGTCATAGACATCGCCAGAAAACTTCAAGATGGCAGTACAAAAGGTGAGATAAAACAAGCGATTATTTTCCACGAACAACAAGATGCCGAAGTCAAAAAGAGGATGATGGAGGGCTCTGTGAGGCTTGTTGTTCGCCTGATTTCAATGATTGATGTTGGTTCCATACCCAGCAACCGCATCCGAAGCCACGCACCTCTTCCGTGGCGAGACGACCAGCAGAACCTCAGAGCAGCTCTCATAGATCATTTCAAGGCTGGAAATTCAGTACCAAAGACATCACAATTCGATCGATACTTTAGCGCATTCAACATTCGACGATTCGCCGGTTTGGAAATCCAGTGGACCGACAATCTCGCAGACCACTTACGGCTCGTCGACTACGACACCAAGTTGTGCGTCTTCTACCATGTAACTTTCCTCAGAGGCCAGAAAAGGTACGATATCCGAGAAGCCTCAAGGCGCCTGAACTAACATCTTATCTAGCGCATTCTTCCCCGACGGCTTCCTCGAGGAAACACTCCAAACCCTCGCCCTTCTCTTCCCCACAGGTGACAAAAACACAACCCGCTGGATCAAAAACGAGAAACGAATTATCAAAGACTCCAAATATCTTGACCTGGGCCTCCTCAAATGTGACCCCATCAAGGCAGAGGATCGCCGGATCGAAAAATTCAAGTATTGGCGAGACGAGCTCGTGACCCTCAAGGAATTGTACGAGCAACCGCGACCGAACTCGATATCGCAATTTTGGCATGACTCGAGAAATAAAGTTCAGTGGTATACATTCTGGGTTGCTGTACTTGTTTTGTGTCTTACTATCTTCTTCGGTGTGGTGCAAAGTGTTGAAGGTGCTATGCAGGTGCATAAGGCGTATCATCCGACTGCGAGGTGATTTTCCGTGCTGCAGTATGGTAATGGCGGGACACTCAGATAGGACGGGGATGTATGAAACGCATTTGAAGAAGAAATTCAAGGGAATAGTAAAGCTTCAGTCGAGCAAGCAAATCGTAATAACAGAGAATGGGCACAGAGTCAGGTCGAACCAAACTTGGACGCGCGATGAGATGAGTGAACGATGTAGAAGCAAAGAACAACCACTTTATAGCAATCAAAGACATAACCCTCAGCACACAGACCAATCCAACAAAGAAATACATTTAAAGCCCCCTCATGTGCTCCAACCTCGCGACAACCTTCTCACCAAACGCCTTCTGCAGCTTCGGCCCCGCCTCATCAGACCTCTCGTCAAACCCAACACCCAAACCAAACGCCTCCGGCCCCTCAAGACACGTGCGAATAATATCCTCCACCGTATCGCCCTGGTAGCTCTTCACGCTGCGCAGATACTGAGGCACAGAGAGGAGCTGCTCCCTAACAAGATGCACAGCCTTCAGTTTAACAGTCTCGAGGTCGAAACCGAGGATCTGGTCGAGCGGCATCCAGTACGCAATCTCGAGGAGCAGAATGCCGAGGGAGTAGATGTCGTGGCTCTTGCGCGAGTTGCTGCGCTTGCTGGCTTGCTGGACGGACGGGTGGCGGTAGATGTCTGAGGCGAGGTCATCTGAGGGCCGTTCCGTCATGTCGTCTCTGCCTGCGGGTCGAGAGTACTCGAAGCCTGAGATGTAGGGGTCGCTGAAGTTGATCTCTTCTGAGTCTGGTGCCTTGAATAGCAGGATGTTGGCGGAGCGGAGACCTTTGTGCAGCCAGTCCACAGCGTGGAGACGCTCGATTGTCTCGCATATGAGACGCATGAGTGTGATGCGCTGGGTCAGAGAAGGGATGATGGGCTGGCCTTGTGCATCTTTTTTTGTCAGGAGAGAGTGTAGAGATACTGGGGCTTGGAATGATTTGGCGCGTCCAGGCTTCTTGAAGACAAGTCCGAATCGTCCCATTTCCTCGTCCTTGAAGTAGCCGAAGCAGTGAGGTGCGCGGAATTGAAGCGTGTCGATGTCGTCATCTAGGCTGTTGTTGGTTTCGAGCAAGGCTGACAGCTTCTTGACGCACTCCTCGACGAGACTGTCGCCTTCGCCCGGATTGGTGTGTTCGATGGTCTTCCACTCTACCCATACAGAGAAGTCCTTGTAATAAGCCTCTGTGCGGACAGAGTCGTCATCCTCATCCAACGTTGACAATGGCTGACCATCTCGAGTGTACATATCGGTAAACGGAATCTGCGTGTGCCGAACTTTGCTGGGACCTTCAGTCTTCGGGAGCCCGAGACGTTCGGCATCCTCGGGCTCCAGGACCTTGGAGTCCTCGATTGCGCGTCCCAGGGCTTTCGTTTGTGCCAGTTCACCAAGGGGTTCTATCATGCGGCGACGCGGCACAATTCGGTCTTCCAGATCATCGTACTCTGCTTCGTCGTCCCAGTCCACAATCCTAGCACGCTGCCGAGACGATGAGAGACGCTGTGACTGGATGATCTCCATGAACTGGTCGAACTTCTGGTTCATTGATAGGATTTCGTAGTTTTGACGCTTCTGCATGCTTAGCAGCATCTCCATTTGACCCTGCCCAAGGGCCTCGTGCATCTTGGTGTTCAAATCAGCCAGCTTCTCAATCAATTCTCCCATCCTTTCTTTGTGAATGGTAGCCCACTGCAGGCGCCTAGGAACATTGGCCATGCCATCTTGGAACCTTTTCACGAAGGCAAACGCTTTCTGGACGATCTGTTCGTCGTCATTGGAGGGGAACTGAACAGCTTTACTTTCGATCAACAGTGTGCCGTGACCGTTCCTTGTTGAGTCGCCATTCTCTGATGCTGCGTCCGGAGCTTCCTCGATCTGTATCGTAGTCTTTGTCCGATGAGTTAGGGCAAAATTTTGGTAGCCCTTCTTATCCCTGAGCTCACGGAACTTGGTAAGAAGATCGCGTTGTTGCGTCATGACATCAAGCACGAGCATTCGTGACATGTGGTTAAAGGTCAAGCTTTCATCTTTATAGTCCAACTTGACGAGCTTCGCCCAGTTGATCAGTCGGTTTTCCTCCAGCTTGAACTTGACGAGCAAGGCGTAGCAGTCAGATTGTGCGTGACATGCATCGGCTATGAATTTGTATCCTGTGTGAGATTAGCATCCGCTTGGTCGGTATCGATCATGTTACGAACCGTCCACACATCCTGCGAACACCTGGAAGAAAAGGCCGAATGCGCCAATTCCAAGACCAGTAACCTCCATTGTGGTATCTGATTAGGATTGAGATGAGATAACTGTCGCAGCAGCAGTCAAGAACGCCTCAATTTGATGGTCAGAGCAAAATCAAGTATATGGGATTAGTATTAGTATTGGATAGATCGTTCAAACCACGTTATAAGGAGCGGAAGAT
This sequence comes from Lizonia empirigonia, assembly GCA_009982855.1. Lineage (NCBI taxonomy): Eukaryota > Fungi > Ascomycota > Dothideomycetes > Pseudoperisporiaceae > Lizonia > Lizonia empirigonia. Next base: position 254,074 of record JAADKA010000043.1, on the reverse strand, counting down.
CTGCTATTTATCCATCAACGGGACAGGGCTGGGTTCTACTGCATGTACCTACGCGCGCTCAGCCCCTCAGGCTGAGCTCAACTGCAAGCCTCAGGCCAATAAGCCATCTCGAGGTAGAGTCCGGTGAGTGTGATCGCAACATAGCCTGGTCTCCCTGAACAAGCGTCGCAGCCTGCTACCGTGGCTGAAGGGCGTTACGATGGCATCATCGTTGTGGTGTTCGAGGTCCAGTGTCGATGCCTCACCAAGCCGGGAGCGCCACAAATCGCTGCGCCACTTCCATGAACCGCTGGACCCTGTCATCCCGTTGATGCGGTCACTGCCCCTCCACCAGCGTTGTCGTGCTCTTCAATTCTGGTGATGGTCCTCGAGATTCTCGATCCATGGCGCAGCCCGAAAGATGATTTCGAGCCCGCATCCCTCCCCGTACTCCTGTTCCGCGCCCCCGTGAAGCTCCTCTACCACGCCTACCACATACTAGCCCGTCTCCGCTCCGCACCGAAAACCTCTCAGCCGTCCATCCGCGTAGTATGCATATCAGACACGCACAACCACATTCCTGAGAATGTGCCCGCCGGCGACATCCTCATTCACGCCGGTGACATGACAAACGAGGGTTCCATAGCGGAGATCCAAGCGCAGATCGACTGGCTCTCCTCGCTCCCACACAAAGAAATCATAGTCATAAGTGGGAACCACGACACCTACCTCGACCCACACACACGCCCCTCGCTCTCCGCGGCCCAGCGACAAGGCAGCCTCGAGTGGGGGCGGGTGCACTACCTGCAGCACAAGCTCCTCACGCTCACCATCACACCACAGGATGCGCCCGCGCCCGAGGACGCGAGGACGCCGCTACTGAGAGAAGACAGACAGAGGAGACTGCGTGTCTATGGCGCCCCGCAGATCCCGGCTTGTGGGCCTATGAGCGTGCATGCGTTCCAGTACCAGCGGGGGAGCGATGCGTGGAGCGAGACGGTGCCGGAGGATGTGGATATCTTGATCACGCATACGCCGCCGAAGCACCACTTGGATCTTGCTTTGCCAAAGGGACTGGGGTGCGAACACCTGCTCGAGGAGGTCAGGAGGGTCAAGCCCGTGTTGCATGTCTTTGGGCATGCGCATTGGGGCGCGGGGAGGGAGACTGTGCACTGGGACAGGACGCATGAAGCATATGTGGAAGGGATGGGGACCGAGTCAAAGTACACGCGGGGAGTCCTCAATCCACGGCTGTGGTGGAACGTCGTCAGGGTGTTCTACCGTGGGCTGAGGGAGCTGATGTGGGATCGAGTGTGGGGTGGGCAGAGTACGCACACCATCATGGTGAATGCGGCGCAGACGTATGGTAATACTGGCAAGCTGGGCAACCCGGTACAGGTGGTTGAGATATAACACAACTTACATATTCACAACCCGCACAGTAATGGTAATCGTAATGCATCAAACACAACAGCACTTCATTGTCAGGAATCTTTTCGAACAGGAAAGGATTCTGTTGCTTTACCCTGACTACCACATATCTCTACGGAAATAGCCAAGTTCAACATGGAGACCAGGCATTTGCCGTTCCCCGCGACTTTGTTGTGATTGAGGTCATGAAACATGAGCCATGAATCGTGCTGCCATTGCATATACCAAGGTAATGCCATGCCATGTTCCACCAAGCCAAACACGTGCTTTGCGCACATGCTCAGAGACGGCGACCACGGCGACCACCCTTCCTGCGTGTGGAGTCGGAAGGTGTGGGGGTGACGTCCTCGATACGTCCAATGCGCATGCCAGCACGGGCAAGAGCACGGAGAGCGGACTGGGCACCGGGGCCGGGGGTCTTGGTGCCGTTACCACCAGTGGCGCGGATCTTGACGTGCAGGGCAGAGATGCCGAGCTCCTTGCAGCGGGCGGCTGAGTTTTCATTAGCCTGATATCTGTCATGTGTCTTTATGCTGTGTACGCACCGACGTCCTGGGCAGCCAACATGGCGGCGTAGGGGGAGGACTCGTCACGGTCGGCCTTGACCTTCATGCCACCGGTGACACGCGAGATGGTTTCGCGGCCAGACAGATCGGTGATGTGGACGAAGGTGTCGTTGAACGAGGCGAAGATGCGGGCAACGCCGAAGACGAGCTCGCCCTCACGGACCTGGGGACCAAGCTGTGCGCAGTCAGTACACAATCATTTGCGGGCACAGTTAAGCGGCGCAGTGTCGTCGTACCTGGATGTTCTCCTGCGCACCGCGCTCGACCTTCTTCTTGGGAGGCATGTTGGCTGTGTATTAGTGACTGGCTGACGTTCGTGAGGAGTTCTGAGGTCGTCGCGAACTTTTGCAATTATTGAGGTGGGCCCCACGGCTAAGCGAGTGGTGCTTAGTCACGCCCGCTAGCGTCGTAGAAAAGTGATCTCTTCACGCGCCCCAACACCTCCAACCTTTTACCATGGGCTGAACACCGCGCTCAACACACGCACTGCAGTGTGCACCGCAATCAATATGTATGATGGCAAGAGCGTCGGTATCATCGGCATGGGCGACATGGGGAAGATGTACGCGCACAGGCTGAGCGCCGCTGGATGGAAGTGAGTGCGCGGCACGGGTCCTGCAGCTTTGCACTTGGTAAGTCAGCTCCTACTCCACCCTTTTCCCCTGTTATGATGACTGTGAGTGCATTTGGCTCGAGTGTGGCGCACGACTATACTGCCACCGTCTTGGTTGGCAGTAATTAGGCGTGTTGCTGCCAATGATGTGAATTCTCGCTACCTTAACTTATACAACTCTGATCCCAACAACTTCTTCGCATTGTTCAGACACTTTGTCTTGGACCTTGCTAACCAGTGCCCACAGATTAGTTATGACTGACGCCGTCAAGAGTCCACGCATGCGACGTTCCAGAGAAATTTGACACATTGGTGGAAGAGTTCAAGGATCGTGTAGGATAGTCTATGTACATCAATAGAAGCATGCTGAGACTGCTCCAGTCCAAAGTTGAGATTATGCGAAGCGGCCACTTTGTCTCCCGATGCAGCGACTATATTATCTACAGCGTCGAAGCGAAGAACATTGATGCCGTTGTGAAGGCGTTTGGGCCGTGTATGTTGTGCTTGATCGTCGGATGAGTCTTGACTGACCTCGTGAACAGCCACCAAAGTCGGCGCCATTGTCGGCGGCCAAACGTCTTGCAAAGCCCCAGAAATTGCAGCTTTCGAGAAGCACCTCCCGAGCGACGTCAGCATCGTCTCCTGCCACTCGCTCCACGGGCCCGGCGTGGACCCTAAAGGCCAACCGCTCGTCCTGATCAAGCACCGCGCTTCAGACGAGGACTTCAACTTTGTCGAGACCGTCCTCTCCTGCCTACAGTCCAAGCACGTCTACCTGACCCGCGAACAGCACGACCGCATAACCGCCGACACCCAGGCCGTCACGCATGCCGCCTTCCTCAGCATGGGCGCCGCTTGGTCCGCCAACAACCAATTCCCCTGGGAAACACCGCGCTACATTGGCGGCATCGAGAATGTCAAAATCAACATCACACTGCGCATCTACGCGAACAAATGGCACGTGTACGCCGGCCTTGCGATCCTGAACCCCGACGCTCAGAAGCAGATCAAGCAGTACGCCGAGTCCGTGACCGAGCTATTCAAGCTCATGCTTGCGGGGAACCGCGACGAACTGTCGCGCCGCGTGTATGCTGCCCGCGAAGCCGTGTTTGGCGGCGCGCACGAGAAGAAGGAAGGCCAGGAGCTGCTGCTGCGGGATGATTTGCTAGACCGATTCAGCCTGGGCGAGATGCCAGAGAAGAAGCTGAAGAACAACCACCTCAGCCTCCTCGCTATCGTGGACTGCTGGTGGAAACTAGGCATCGTGCCGTACGACCACATGATCTGCTCCACGCCTGTAAGTCTCATCTTGCGAACGACGACTCGCGCATATGCTCTGCCTCCTCGCTAACTCACGCAGCTCTTCCGCATGTGGCTCGGCATTACCGAGTCGCTGTTCCGCAACTCGGCGCTCCTCGAGGAGGCCATCGACACCGCCATCAACGACAACACGTTCCGCGCCGACGATCTCGAGTTCACGTTTGCCGCGCGCGACTGGAGCCAGCGCGTCAGCCTGGGCCATTTCGAGTCGTACAGGGAGAAGTTCGAGGGCATCCAGGCTTATTTTGAGCCGCGCTTCCCCGAGGCGACGAAGATGGGGAATGAGATGATTAGGGCGATTTTGGAGAGGTCGAAGGAGGGTTGAGGGTTAGGGTCTTGGGTGTGGGTGGGCGGTGGAGGAGGGGGAGGCTTTTGAGCGTTTAGACTTGCGGGGGACTATAATGCGCAAAGGTCTATTTCAAAAAATTCCCTTGCATCATCAGTCACTTCAGTGCATTCTGTCCTTTACCGCATGCCCTTGTTTACACACCACTACACCAATGTTGCCTCATCCGCGAGCGAACCGGCACGCAGATATCCACGAACGACCACCCACAATACTCCAAACACACAAACCACATAACGTACTCCACGGGCGAGCCGATCATACGGGCGAGCCGATCACTCTGCCAAGACCACACCAAACCTCTACCTTACCACACAATGCCTCAACAACAACACATTTGAAATCTAAGCCCTTAAAAGAAGCTGCGATACAGCTTGCGCTCCAGGCAATTAAACAAGACGCGACACTTACATTGCGACGCGCTGCAGCTATCTATAACGCGCCTTACACCACACTACACGATCGATACACAGGACGACCTGCACGAGCTGATTGTACGCCGAATCAACGGATTATGGATCAGACTGAGGAGAATGTGATTGCTGAGCACATTCTTGAGCTAGATGCACGAGGATTTGCCCCTCGGCTGGCTGCTGTAGCTGATATGGCCAATTCTTTGCGTGCTGAGCGCAATATGGGCCATGTTGGCGTAAACTGGCCCAATACGTTTGTCAAGCGCCGCCCTGACCTCCAAGTAATGTTCAATCGCAAGTACGACTACAAGCGAGCCCTCTGTGAGGATCCAGAGATTATACAAGGCTGGTTTGGGCTTGTAGCGAATGTCAAAGCCAAGTATGGCATCCAGGACGATGACACATACAACTTTGATGAGACAGGCTTTATGATGGGCCAGATATCTACAGGAGCAGTTGTCACAGGTTCAGAGCGTCGAGGACGGCCCAAGGCAGTGCAGCAGGGCAATCGAGAGTGGACCACGGTCATACAGGGCATCGATGGCACGGGATGGGCCATTCCACCCTTCATCATCTTCAAAGGCCGCTACCACCTCTCTGCCTGGTACAAAGAGCCTGATCTGCCCCAGGACTGGATTATTGCAGTCTCTGAGAACGGATGGACCACCAACAAGCTTGGTCTGGACTGGTTGAAGCACTTTGATGGCCATACAAAGAGGCGCACCCGAGGAGGGTACCGGCTGCTCCTTATTGACGGCCACGAGAGCCACAACTCCCTTGACTTCCAACAATACTGCAAGGAAGCAAACATTATTACACTGTGTATGCCTCCACACTCATCGCACCTCTTACAACCACGCGACGTAAATCGCATAAAAGAAAGCAGTTACAGCAGGAGGGGGTCCTAACAGCTGAGGAAGGCCTTCGATTAACTACTCTAAATGAGTTTGGGGCGCGTGGTGATGGTAAGAAGGCAAGGAAGCGAGTGCGTGTTGAAGGAGGTGAGGCAACCCAAAGACGCTGTAAAAAGTGCCACAAGGTAGGGCATAGCTCGCGCACGTGTAAGAAGGCTGCAGAAGGTGTTACTGAATGATATTATGTGCTGTACTACTGTATACAAGGCTAACATGGGCCAATGCGAGCCATAATAGGGTGGAGGTTTGGTGTGGTCTTGGCAGAGTGATCGGCTCGCCCGTGTGATCGGCTCGCCCGTGGAGTACGTTATCAAAACACTCATCCTCGTTTCTAAACACTCATCGTCCCAGTCAGAACATCGGCAAAATTTCACCATGAACGAACCGAGACCATGGCAAGCCAAATAAATACACATTACTACATATGCCTCCAGTAGGCATTGTTTTGCAAAAGTTTGCAAAAGAAAGCCTCGAGATGGGACTACTATCGCTTTGCACTTTCTGCTACCAATGTGACACAGAACGGCAAAAAAGTAGTATTGGTCGGCAAAAGAGTGGACCGACGGGTGATCGAAACCCGGACCTCCCGCAATCTGCGCAATGATGCAAAGCGGGCGCTCTACCACTGAGCCATCGGCCCAATTTGTTCTTAGGTGTTTAAAGATAAGTGTTTGAAAAATTATATGGTTTAAATAGTTCTTTTTACCAAATCATCGTCATCTGCTAGTTGGTGGGGAATTCTCACACCTATCATTTGCGCTAGCCTGGACGAGTAAGCAACCTCAGGGGCACATCTCAGCTGCCTTAACTTTGATCCTTGCCTGTACTGCACACGATAATCGTCGACCGACCAGCGTCTGTAGGGCGCATACCCGTTGCGAGGGGCACAGCACCTACTGCTTTGCAAACAACCTATATATTTACAATGTACAACAGCATCAGCGTGCATACTCGGCAATCTCGCATCTTCGAACATCGTGATAGGGTGCATGGTGTTAGGGGTAGGGTCTCGATCCAGGAATTTGACTACGAGAGTGATCACGTGTACGAGAGGGTTGTTGAAAATGCTGTGGAATTCGGAATCCTCCAGCCCCTCAAGGACGTTAATTGTTGAGAATACAGTCCGCAAGTGACTTGGTGGTATCAGGCGGAGGAGTAGTCACATGATTGGTGGCACGTGTAGGTGGGTCCTAGCGGGGAGCTTGGACGCAGCTGCACGTAACACGGATCTTCGAACTCGTGAATAGCTCTTAAGTCAATACAACACGAATCGTACCACCACTACCGTTGTGCCTTAGAAGAGCGCTCTATTAGGTAGTCATACTACTACTAATAGTGCCAGCTTCTCAATATTAATCAACTTATCAAAGCCATAGATAGTCAAGTTAACGCGAAGAGTTAGCAGGCACAAAAGATGAAGAAGGGTTACACGAACTATGTGGATGTCTTGGACATTCTGACCGGTTTCCGGGGAGTGAGCCAAGGCCTTGAAACAAGACGAGATTTCCGGCATTTGCTGAAAGCGCGTGGCGGCTTTCACAGCTTCTACGGAGTGGTTGATTCCGGCGACCGAGTCGCCTCTGAATTCGCGGATGAAACCGATCAACATGCTCAAACCCTGCAGATCCAAGGCAGACGCGAACTTGTTCATTAGGGCCAGAAGGTCGTTGTCGCCAATCTTGGCGGTTCTATGCGCAGACTGCGTGAGGCGACCGCCCTGTTCAGGGTCCGGGGTTGTGTTGTGGTGGTGTATCTAGTGGCAAGTGCCTACAACCCACATCAATGAGCCTCGGTGATATCTGTGCCGCTCTTTCTGCTATCAGCATGGCTTCAGTGAAGTCTGGGGCTCCAGCAGTCTCTGTTTCGGCGGGTTTGCGCGCTCCGAGGGGCGTCGCAGCCTCGCAGGGCATTCTGGGTGTTGAGGTGTGGCTACCTTCCGTGGCTTGTGGCCAGGCACGGCTGCTCTATGAGATAAGCAACGAACAGGAACGAGTGTTCATTGTGCAATCACGCTAGTTAGTTTGTTTACTTCGTACTAGTTAAATAGCCCATCGGTCAGAACTTTGCTTCTGACTTCATACAACACACTACTTCAACATTCAACACTTGATCCCCAAGCAAAGGCGCGATGACTTCGATGTGCTACGAGTTAGCCATCACAAGGTATGGACAACAATAAGTAATGTACAATCAATCACACTTACTAACATTTATAGGCTGATACTCCCTCCCAAACAGTTTAGCGGCACTTCATAGGCAACCTCGAAACGTCAAAGACGTCCTCAGCAAAGCGCCATAGATGTCGAAATCCGTCCGCTCCTTCTTCACCAGGGTTATAATGTCAAATTACTGCCCTTATGATCTTTATTTCTGGACAGTTGGCCCAGCTGGATCAGGCTTCAACAGCACTAATCAGGAAGCACTTACAATTCCGGCTAATTCCCTGACCGTACATGGAACAAACACAGAGGCAATCCACGGTGGTATTTCACTAAAGATCCGCGACTTGCCACGATACCAAGTGGCTCCAGCTGGAATAATCCAAGTCGAGTACAATCTCGTGCCTAGCAAGAACGACATTTGGTATGACTTGAGCGCTATAGATGTTTCGTTGACGAGGATTTTTGAGGGGGATTTTGGTCGAGGAGGTGGTTTTCTGGAAAAATGTTTTCTTAGTGGAAGTGTTTTGCTGGAGGAGAGTTTTGTTGGAGAAGAGTTTCGGTGGAGACAAGGCATTGCGCCCAGTGGTGAGCAGGGCGTCGAGGCCCCAGACTGGCGCGACCAGCTGGCAGCAGCCAGCTTTGCCGAAGATGAGTTTGAGGAATCGGGGGAAGTCGAAGACGACACCAGTCCTGTCGCCGCCTCGCCCTCTGTGGCTCCAGAGCCCACCGCCGCCGCCACCACCCAAGCTGCTGCCACTATGGCGCCTCTGGCACCTCGCCAGCCTCCAGGGCCGATCATCCCCGTACGATGGGGAAGAAATCAGGCGAGCAGTCGCTAGAAAATGTTAAGAAGGTGGTGAAGAAGGCGGCGGGCGTGGTGAAGCCAGCAGGACCTTTTTTTAGAACGACATAGCTGAACAAGAGAGAACGAAGACATTACAACACTCAGAAAAGTGTTTTCTTAAGATCTAGACGGTATTTGTAGACATTTTCAACACTTACACACACCCACTATCCCATCAATTCCAACATTTTTTGCACTATAAAGAAGGGTGATTTCGTGTTGTTGACTCACATCCCCTGCCGCACCCCGTACGCGTCGAGAACGACGAACGGGCATGAGAGCACCCCCCAGGACCAATCTCGCACGCGCCCTCGACGCAACTGACGCGATTCGATCTCGATCTTGAAGCAAACACACATTGTCTGGCACTTTCAGCAGTGAATTCCTGCTCGCAACCAAGCTCCAAGAGCGCACTGTTCGTGGGAATTGCGCTGGCATGCTTCACCATATCGGCAACGCCCAAGCTACTCTACTAGACTTCAAAGACTGCGTCCAGATATGCTGTTAAATACGTGTGACTTTAATGCTGTTGAGTGAACATAGTAGTAGACTCGACTTCCTCGCCACCCCCTTCAACCCTGTACACTTGACCCGAAAACATACTTCCCACACTCCCCCCACGGCATCGGCATCCACTCACAACAACGATACTTCTACAAGCTACCCAGTCTCGTCTATCAAAAGCCACGACAAAACAACAAAACAACACTTCTTCCCACAGCGCAGAGCTAGATTCACATGTACCACCCCTCGACAAAACTTCGAGTAGCCAGGCCCTCCCGCGAGGATTCAAGTGCATATTTCCTAACTAAACGACGGGCAAGATTGTATAGAGTCTGTTGACTGTTGATTGTACCTATCTGCTGTTCCGGGTGGATATGCGACACACCTCGTAGGCTGGGAATGAGTATATTATACTGTAGGATTCTTAGTACTTGATATGCATAGTCCTCTAAATGCTTACTGCACAGATGTGGATATCTACTTCTTCTGCATCCTCCGAGTCGAGCAGGGTACGGTGGTTTAGCGCGGTGGTTTGGCAGCGCTGCGGGCGATGGCGTACCGCACAGCATGAATGACGATGGTGTACCGCACAGTCCGAATGGCGATGGCCTCACAGTCCGGAAGAGCGATGGCCTCACAGTTCGAACAGCGATGCCCTACCTTATAAGCCGGAAGAGCGATGCCCTACCGCACAGGCCGGAAGAGCGATGCATTATGCACGCACGAGTCCTAAGAAAGGAGATTAAGGTTATAGACCGCCGCACCGCGTCTTTCACTCGAACAAAAGGGTAAGTAGCAGGCAAGGGCTAGAGTAAATGTTAGAAGGCATAGAACTTACGCAACTTCTAGGGGGCGGATAGATGGATTTGAGATGCTGATATATGTGGATAGATCTTACTAGATTGTGACGGTGTCTAAGGTCTTGATATTGGCACTGCTGCTGCCATCTGTTTGCGCCGCGACGCTAGCAAAGTTGACTTTACTGCCTTAGTGCTCACTCAAGCTCATCCCTGGGCGCTAGTACTTGTACCGCTCTGCCTCTTCCTGTCTTGTATGTGGATGATGCTCCGCCAGGGCACAATTAAAGTAACATGTGCGGCTCTGTAGGATCTAGTTTAAAATCTATAATAGCTAGCTTAACTACAATAGCGTATAGGCTCTTAATATTAGCACTACTGCTACTTCTACTGCCTTAGTGCTCACCCACTCATCCCAGGCCGCTAGTACTTATACCACTCTGCCTCTTCCTGCCTTGTATGCAGATGATGCTCTGCCAGCGCGCGGTCAAAATATACCATACGCACAAGCGGCTTAGCTGCAGGATCTGACTTAAAATCCACAAGAGCCAGCTCAACCACGACAGCGCATGGGTTCTTGATATCGGCACCGCCTGCTATCCGCGCTGCTGCTGCTATCTGTTTAGGCTGCAACGCTAGTGAGGTTGACTTCACTGCCTCAGTGCTCACTCAAGCTCATCCTGGGACGCCAGTACTTGTACCGCTCTGCCTCTTCCTGTCTTGTATAGGGGTGGTGCTCTGCCAGCGCGCGGTCAAAGTGATATATGTGCACGAGCGGCTCAGCAGCAGGATCCAGTTCAAAAACTACAATGGCTAGCTCAACCGCAACGGCGCATAGGGACTTTAATATTGGTACTGCTGCTGCTATCCACGCTGCTGCTGCTGCTATCCGCGCTGCTGCCATCCATTTAGGCCGCGAGGTTGACGTTTTAGTGCTCACTCAAACTCATTCCCGGGCGCCAGTACTTGTACCGCTCCGCTTCCTCCTGGCGTGTATGGGGGTGGTGCTCCGCCAGGGCGCGGTCAAAATGGACCTTGCGGACAAGCGGCTCTGTGGGATCCCGTTCAAAATCCGCGATAGCCATCTCCACCGCAACGTCACACAAGCCCTTAATATCCGCGCCACTGCTGCCCTCCGTTTGGGCCGCGACACTAGCCAGATCGACATCCTCCGCCAGCGGGCGGCGGCGGGTATGAATTTCGAGAATCTGCCTGCGCGCAGGCAGCGAGGGGAGACCGATATGAATATGCGCATCGAAGCGGCCGGTGCGAATAAGCGCAGAGTCGAGGATATCGGGGCGATTTGTGGCAGCGATGATGAAGACGTCTTTGAGTGCTTCGATGCCGTCCATTTCGTTGAGCAGGGTGGCGACGACGTTGAGGCCGCTGTCCTGCGTCTTGTCGCGGGCCTTGCCGATGCTGTCGATTTCGTCGAAGAAGATGATGCACGGTTTGGCGGCGCGCGCGCGCCGGAATACGTCGCGGATGGCGCGCTCGGATTCGCCCACGTACATTTTGATCAGCTCCGAGCCTTTGACGGCGAGGAAGTTTTGGTGCGATTCGGTGGCTACGGCTTGCGCGATGAGCGTCTTGGCGCACCCGGGCGGGCCGTACATGAGCACGCCTTTGCGGGACTGGGGGCCGCCGAACTTCTGATCGAGATCGGGATGCTGGCGGTGTTAGTAGGACATGATAGTTTAGGCGATGACGTACCTTGAACGGCCGGATGGTGATGGCTTCGAGCAGGGCGCGGACGTGGTCCAGACCGGCAATCTGGTCCCACTTCACCTTGGGCACCTCGAGGATGCTGTCTTTAAGGACGGTGGGCTGAACCTGGTCGATGACGGCGTCGAAGTCGGACTGCGTGACAAAGTCGCCTGCTGCGAGGACATCGCCGAACGTGGGTTTCTGCTCGTCGTCGAGACCCTCATACACTTCCTGCACGCGGTGGTTCCGCGCGAGACCACACAGCTTGTGGATGTCCCGGCCCACGAAGCCGTGTGAGCGCTCTGCGATGGCGGCGAAGTTGACGCTGGAGAGTGCGCGTGGGCCGAGGATCTGGCGTAGCATGTCTTCTCGTTGGACTACATTTGGCGGGAAGATCTCGAGCTCTGTCTTGAAGCCCGAGGTTGTGCGTAGACTGGAGTCGATGTCGTAGATGCTGCGGGCGGCTGCTGCGACGACCACCTTGCTCCCTTCCAGCTTGGCCAACTCGGAGCGCAGCTTGCCCACGAGGGTCTCGGCCTTTTCAAGGAACTTGTCGAGGTTGTCCATCAAGACCAGACTTGGCTGATTCTCTTTTGCCGCTTCAAACGTGTCTTCAATAGCAGTAGCCTGGTTCTTGGGGTGGGTCTCCAGACTCAGTCGGTGCACATCCTTCCAGGGGCCCTCTGCCAGTCGCTCGAGGAGCATGCTCTTACCCGTGCCTTCAGGGCCGTGGAACAAAAAGGTGGTTGGTCCGAGGAGATGCTGGTCAGGGAGAGCAGACGCTGCATTTGAGAAGAAGAAAAGACTCTTATTGATTGTTGCAATGTGCTCTGAAAGGCCGCCGATGCCGTCACTGCTCAACTTGAGAACCTCTGAGGCGGGCTTGGGCTTTTCAACTAACTGAGCAGGTTGCTGAGGCTCGTCTGAGGCTACTACCTGGGTGTGGACTGGGTCAAAGTACAGTGCATTCTTTTCGTCCGGCTGCGGATCGATGCTCTGCACAGTCAGACGCAGCTTGGACGTCTTCTGCTGCTCTTTTGGGCCCTTTGCTTGGACCTGCAGACTGCAGCCGGGCAGCACCAGCTCAACATCGACGAGCGCATAGCGGGCCCAGTAGAGCAGCTCTTCGGTCGAGGCAAACCGAGCGTCCTTCTCCAGAGACTCTGGGTAGGCAATGTGAACACTGGTCAAGGGCTTCCACGAGTCACTGGCTTTCTCGATCCACACGGCATCGTTCAGTGACAGGTCACACTGCTCTTTGAGCAAGTCGGTGACCTTTGCAATGGGCTTGTTGGCTGGGTTGGTGCCGGCAGCGGTCCAGGCAATGCCGTAGCCCTTGAAGCCTGCGGCAGTCTTCAACCTGATCAAGTCGCCATTGGTGAGGCGGTGGTTCCTGAGCTCTTTCTGCGAGAGGTGGACTCGAAAAGCACCCTCGAGCGCGTTGCCGGGCGTACTTGGCGGGTTGCGCTCCAGCGGCCGGAGAGTAAAGGCCACGCTCATCGAGGATTGTCTGTGTTGATTTCAAGATGTCTGGTGTGGTAGAAATTGCTGATGATTGACTAAGCGGGACGCGCTAGTGCCCGAAGCGGACAGGTGCTGGAAGCTTTTCTAGAGTCGCCATGCGCGATGCGCGCTGGCTCCAGCGTGCCATGTGACGAGCGACAATTGATGCCACCGCCGCGCCTTCCTCGACATCTGCGGCCATGTCGACCTCTCTGGAGCGCGCGCCAGGTCCGCTTCGCCTCCGACCAGCCGGGCGACGCCTGCGGTAGTGTCTTGAGGAACGGACGCTCAGTACCAGAGGACCAGCATGGACGGAGGCGAGGCGCAGCAGTGCGGCCAGCAGAGGGCGTCACGGACAGCACATGTAAGAGTCAGGAAGCTCGCACACCAACATTGAAGATTCACAGGCACCTGACGACGCGGAGAGATGAGCGTGGTGCGGACGGCAGAACAGTGCTGGACGCCAAAACAGCGCTGGACGACAAAAGTACGCTGGACGCCAAAACTGCGCTGGACAGCAAAACTACGCAGGAGGAGCCAGACGCCGGCGAGCGCAGCACAGTGCCGCAGCTCAGGATCCACAAAAAGGTCGTCTCCCAAGACTCGGAAAGCTACCGCGGCGTCATCAGCAGCTACCTGGGCACCAAGGCCGCCCTGCACAGGCGACAGCAACCGGCGGTCAAGGCATCCGAGGACGAGCTGCGCGAGAAACTCCGGCAGCTCGAGGAGCAGCTGGCCGCGCTGCAGAAGAAGCTGGGCGTCGGGGCAGTCGATGAGCAGAGCGCACCCCCCAAGACGACAGCCACTCCAGCCACTCCAGCCACTCTAGCCACTCTAGCCACAGACGGCCAGCCTGCACAGCCGTCGAAGCCGTCCAGCCCCCAGCAAGCTCGACTCGCACCGCAACCACCACCGTCGCTCCTCGATGAGCTCTTCCCCGAGGCCAGCAGCCAGGCCCAGTCCGACCCGCCCGACAGACGCCCGCCGCCCAAGCTCGACCTGCCCGCGCCCGACGTCAACCCGCACATCCGCCTGACGCCGTCCGACGCCCGCAGCGACCGCGAAAAGGCCATGGACGCCTTCCGCGCCCGCGGCGAGACCACGACGGTCCTCCAGCTCAGCAACTGCAGCACCGCCCTCACCGAGGCCGACTTCCGCCGCCTGGTCCCGCGCGGGCTGCACATTGAGAGCTGGACCCGCGACGGCGACTTCTACCGCATCATCCCCGGCCGCGACCCGCTGTCGCTCGAGCGCTTGCCCTTCTACTATCTGCTCTTCCACACCCCCGCCAGCGCCCTCGCCTACCAGAAGAACGCCGCCCGCCTGAGCAAGCTGACCGCCCTGCACGCCCCCAACGGCATCCACTCGGCCATCCCCTCGCCCGCCGGCTTCCTCGAGAGCGGCGAAGACCTGGCCGCCGTCACCGCCTCCTTCGTCCTGCACCCCACCGCCCACCCCCTCGACCTGCGCACCCTCATGCAGCCCTACAACCGCGCCCTGCGCGCCCTCATCGACGCCGGCGGCTACCCCCCGATTGTCCCCGCCCGCGACCCCGCCGGCCGCCCCATCCACCGCGTCCTCATGCACATCGACGGCTACGAGCCCTCGCACTGGGACCTGTGGCAGACGCTGCGCCGCCATGCCCACGCCCGCGGCATCATCTGGCCCTTTCGCAACGACCACGCCTCCGCCCTGCGCCGTCTGCGCGACGCGATTAATCTGCGCACTGTTGCGGGCATTAAACATCAGGCCCTTGCTTCTAATCCGCGTGCTGCTTCTTCTCCTCCTACTCCTTCTACTCCTCCTACTCCTTCTACTCCTCCTCCTTCTGACGCACGTAAATACGAAGATCCCAACATAGCCGCCTTCCTCGCATCCCCCGACGGCTCTGACGACGCTAAGAGCACCAGCCAGCTCGTCATGAACCGCGTGTACAATCGCTGGATCGTCGAGTTCGATGACGAGGATGCGGCGAGAAGGTTCGCGACTATGTGGCATCGTGTTCCCCTGCCGGAGCGGGAGCGGGAGAGGAAGGGTGGGGTGAGGGAGGGTGAGGAGAGAAGGTGGGTGAGTTGCGAGTATTTGTGGTAGGGCAGTATGTTGTTAATGTCTGAGTGGATTGGTGTATATGTAGTATGTAGTGTGTGTTATATGCTGTATAGTTGTGAATGCGTCATCTCTTGTGGCATGCGCCGGGTATCATCACCTCCAGTCCATCCCTCCCCTACTCGACCCCTCCATCCCTCCCCTACTCGACCCCTCCATCCCCCCTCCACCCCCCTACTTAACCCCCCCACTCAACCCCCCACCCGTAATAAACGCCGGACTCCAATACTCATTCTCGCCCGCCAGACAATCGACCCACACCAAGCTATCCGCCATCAAATCCTCCACCACAGCCACCGCCCTCGGCCTCCCCCACCCCAAATTCACCTGCAGCATGCTCACCGTCACATAGCCCAGCACGCCGACAGCCTCGAGCACGGTGCTCTGGTCCGTATTCAGCTCCCTGGGCACGCTGCGAATCAGGCGGCGGTGCCCAATGCGCACAATGCCAAAGCAGCTCCCCAGCGGCTCCAGCGCGTGGACTGCCTGGATGATATCCTCGTCGCTGACGCTCATGGCGCTGCCGATGGCGCGGCCGCGCGAGATGTGCGTTTTGAGATCGGACAGCGAGATTAGCCCGCCGTTTTCGGCGCGTGTCGACCGGCAGATGTCGACGATGGTTACGCCCAGGTTGAAGTAGAAATCGTGCACCGTCCCGCCCAGCAGCGACGCCCAGATGCTCTCGCCCCCCGGCTTGCTGGGCTTGCTGCTGCTGCTGTTGCTGGGCGTGTCGCGGTGGTAGGAGGAGGCGAGGAAGTCGATGTTCAGCGCGGTGCACATGCGCGCGAATTCGGCGCGGAAGGCCGGGTTGGCGCGTATGTCTTTGGAGTGCGTGAGGGCGAAGTTATGCACGAGCGATTGGAAGACGGAGAGTTGCGTCGAGAGGGATTGTGCGTTGCGGCTGCGCAGGGAGGCGCCGTGCGTGGTGTAGTGGTGGCTTTGGAGGCGCGTGGAGGAGAGCGAGGAGAGGCCGGGGGTGCGGCGGCGGTCCATGGTGGGTGGCTGTCAAGGAAGTAGCAATTTGGAGGTGTGGCTGTCTGTGTGAAAGTGTAGTAGTAGTTTGCTGTGCTTGTGGTGAGAGTGGCACGTTGCTGCGTGTCAGGTCGATTGTCCAAGATGACGTGGGGTCAGCTCGAGAGCCTCAGCAGGGGTGCGCGGGGCTGTTCCGCGGACACTGTAGAACCGTAGATTCGTGCAACAACAGCCCGTCGCGTGCGTCTCACTCGGACGCGCCTTGTGGGTCACCGGCGAAAGCTGCCGCTGGTCGACGTGCCGATCTCGCCTGGACTCGACAATCTTCATCCTGATCGTCGAGTGCAGCAACATCACAGCGAGATCCTGCTTAAGCCTCGCTCGGTGGGACCCTGCTTACAAGCAACTGCATCCATGGATTACGCATGGCTCTCCTCGGCACCATCGGCGGTCCCTCCCGCCCACCACTTGCCCACAGCTCATCGACGCTATCCGTTGCCCTGGCTCCACCGGACATGGCATTCTCTTAACCCGCCATCCACCTCAATCAACTAACCTCCGCGCTGGCCTTCATCAACACCATCCGCCGCCATCCAATATACGCAGCATCCAACATACGCGCATTCAATGTCGAGCTAGCCTGCTGCACGTGTCCGGGCGCCACTTCCGTTCTGGAACACCTTGGGGTCGATATTGCAGACATCCACGGCAACGCTACAACATCCACCATTCTGCGGAACACGTGGTTCGAGGAGTTGTTCCACGGCTCCCGGATGGCCTCCTCCATCAATAGCTGCGTGCTGCTCCTCAACCTGCCCCAAAATGCACTGGCCGGCATCGACCTGCTGTCCTTTACATCGTCACCAAGGTTCAAGGGAATCAAGAACTTGCCGCCTGGGCTGCACTTCATCTTCGCTGCCAGTAGCAGTGCCCTCTCGGTCAGGCATGGAGCGTGGTTCTACGTGTCGCCTGGCACAGGCTCGCCGCAAGTCTTCGTCAAGAGGTGGGATGAACAGAGCGAAGATTTGCTCGCCGAGACTTCGCAAACAGAAGTGCTGCGCTGGAAGGCGAATCTCGGGAGCATATGGAAAGACGGCCTGACGCCTTATCGGCAAACCGTGCAAGAGGGGGACTCGGGCGCAGAGGGCGACTGGGAGGAGGAGTCGCAGGACTGGGACGAGCTCACGTCACGCATCACGCAGACGCTCTTGTCCCGGATATGCGGTCTCAATCCCGACCACTGGAGTCTGACGTCTGCATCGTCTGGGCTGCTGGACTTGGAATCAATCCCGGGCCTTGAACTCAGCAACTCGACTCAACACCCCGAAAAAGAGCTCATGTTCTTACCAATCGACCTGAAGCGGACGTGGAGAGTCGGGGCGACAGGACGGGAACGGACCGAAGCAGCACAGGACAGATCCTGGTTCCTGGGAGATCTGATCGACAACCACAGCCAAGCGGCCGACGAGCGAAGCCGAGAGTTTCAAGTGCTGGGCGAATTGCAGTTCGCCTTCCTCATGGTCCTGACACTCAACAACAACTCGTGTCTCGAGCAGTGGAAACGAATCTTGGAGCTACTCTTTACCTGTCGCCAAGCAATCAAGCAGCGCTCCCAGTTGTTCCTCGAGTTGCTGCGGACCTTGCGCGTTCAATTAGGCCATTGCACAGACATGGACGGCTTCTTCGACATGAGCGAGGTCGGTGGAGGCTTCCTGCGACCGCTGTTCAAACGGTTTCGAAGAAATCTCGACGACTTTGACGGGAAATGGAAATCAGACATGGTGGACGAGCTGGACGAGCTGGAAGACTATCTTCAGAAACAGTTCGGTTGGGAACGCGGCGATTCGTTTGTCAAGCGCGGGATGCTCGACCTGGAGGACGGCGAGCGTGTGGAGATGGATGTGAATGATGCAGATGAAGACGACGAGTCGGGCGACTATGCGCCGACAATCGTGGAGTTGACCCCAGCCCAGCTCGACGAACTGAACGGCAGCAGCAAAAAAGACACTGCCGAACACTCTGAAGAGGAAGCTGAACTTGACGACATGGACGAGCGGTATTGATTCGACCGGTGAACAAATCCAGTCATACACGAGCGCCACTGCCGGTCGGCTGCACTTGATTGTGCATAGATCATCCTGTGTGATGGGACCTTTCCTCACATGCTTTCATGCATCTCATGTCGCTCGCTTGCGCCCTGTTGCGAAAATAGCCAGCGGGGAGCCTGCAGGAACGGCGCTAGCACATATCCATCTCCGTAGCGCTGATCATTGCGGTCAGCTCAGCCTTGCCAGCGAAGAAGCAATACACCATTCTTCTGCAAATAGGTCTTCTGCAAACAGGCCTTCAAACTGTCCAGTTCGCAAATTTCTCCATGCTCCTGTATACATGCGTGCACAACGCCTGCCGTATTCACGACACATACACAAAGTCGTGTGTCGAGGCGCCAAGTACCAATCTCCATACGCAGCCTGCCGCTTGGGGCCGAACTCGCGAACCTCGCCTTCCCCCTGCACCTCGCGCATCAACCTTCCAATCAAGCCGGCGCGCCATAGTCTGGCAGCGCCCTAAACAGCACCGCATGTCCTACGACGTGCAGAGCCTCTGTCTGCGTGATTGGCTGCCGCCGCTCAGCTGAAGTCGGCATTACCACATGCAGGTGATCGTCGCCGAAATGAGGGCTGTGCTTGCGCCGCAGCCTCGAAGCTGCCACAGGGGGAGCGCGCGGTACGCCTTGAGGCTGGGAATGGTATAAACGTTGCCGGTGAGCCTTGTGCAGATTGGTAGCGACGAGTTTTCAGCTGCTGGTTGACTTCTTAAGCCTTGTGTGTGCTCCGTTTGTTTGTGTTATTTCTTGTCTGCTCTTGGCTACCGGAATTATTCAACCTTTACATCACCGCCACAGCTCAAGTAACCGCCAGAATGGAGAAGCCAGGTGGTGAGTCCGATCTTCTACAAGCACATCAAGCAATGGCGCGTACCGTCGAGCCAGTCAGAATTGCAATCCTCCCACACCGCAGCGTCACAACAATCCACTCTCAAACCCTACAGCTAACCCACCCAGTCCCCATGCAGCAATACCCCCAATCCCCCGACCTAACCGGCGCGCCGCAGCCGCCAGTCTACCACCAAGACTCCAACGCGGCCTACCAGCAGCAATACGCGCAGCAATACGCGGCGCACCCGCAGCAGCCGCAGTCGCCGCCGCCGCAGCACGTGGCGCCGGGCCTCGCCCACCAGCCCCAGAGCCCGTACGAGCAGCAGCAGAAAGCGTACGCGGCGCCGCACCCCCACCAGCCCGGCATGCCGCCCCAGCAGCACAGCGGCACCGTCTACCAGAACGCCACCCCCATTGCGAGTCTGGGCCGCGGACCCGCGCCTGCGGATTGTCCTGCGTGCGGGCAGAGGAGTATGACGAGTATTGCGTTTGAGACGGGGAATACGACGCAGTACGTCCTCTTATTTCCCCCTCCCTCTTCTAGGCATTCGTGGAATGGAAGTTGTAGCTAACCCTTCCTAGCGCGTGGGCTCTTGGTCTCTGCTGTCTCTGCCTGCTCGGCTGCATCCCATACGTCATGAACAGCCTCAAAGATGTCCAGCACAAGTGTGGACGCTGCGGTGTCCTGCTGGCGACGTGGCATCGCAGCGGCACTACTGAGGTGCATATCCACTCTTAGTCTGCCTGCCTTTTTGGTCGTCTGCCTACCTTTTGTGACCGTCCATTTTGTTGTGGAAAGGACGGCGGCGTGGAGAACGTGCGCGGTTTGTGGTAGGCGTTGGTTGCGCGTCGCGTGAGGCTCGGCTGGGACGCGGTGTTGGCGGGCTGGTGCGGTGGTGATGGGTGATATAGGAGTCGTGGGTGTTGTGGTGTGTTGTTCTTATACCCTGAAACCGTTTGAATTGCTTTTCACAATCTAAAATCTTCATTTCACGCTTCATGCTTTTCTTGCTGTGTTTGCGCAGCATGCACTGGATCATCGAGCGTGTCGGTCTGCACCGTACTGCTGGGGAGATGGTGGCCCGTTCGATCGCCTGGTGTGTGGAGTGAGATTGGTTATCGAACTTGGTGCTAGAGTAGGATCGATCAACTTGCCATCCGCGCAACACTGAGTGAGTTGGGATCATTTCATATCACAGGGATTTGCGTCCCAGATTCATCTCCCAGATTCATCTACGGCAATTACATCTATTAACTGCTGACAATATGAAGTAGATTAGGTCCACGCACGTCCCGATTCAGCGCCAAGAAGCACGTGGTCATTATTCCAAGTTGTGTATGCAGTCATTGTATTCCACGTTGTGCCGGTGTGGATATGGAGCTGATGGCGTATGCTATACGAAGTACGTGTTGCAAGCGGTCATCTGGTAGAAGGCGTGTGCGTCTGTGGGGCTTCAGCTGCGTGGCCAGGCTTGGGGGAGGGGAGATGTTGGTGGGGCGACTGAGATGGTATGGCGGATTTGCGGCGAGTTGCTAAGAGGAGGGGGGGGGGCTCGTGATTGAGTTTGGGATGTTTTTGGAGTCGGGAATGACGTCAATCCTCAGGACGCCAGGCAAGCTGACACAACACACCGCAACGCAAAACTCCCCTTCGCACAGCGCACCCGCGACGGGACTCGGCAGCCCTGGCCCATGCTCCAGACTCTGCATTTCATCATTCTCAGCTACACGGCCGGCGGCCCAAGCTCAACCAAGCTCCCGGCGCACCGCAAACAAGCTTTTGCCAACTTTTCCAACTCCCACTCCAGAACCCGCACGACATCTCCTGTGGCATCCCTTCCTCTTCCAGCGCGCCGCGCGGCGCGCTGACTGGCCGTTGCTGCCGCGCACAGGGATGCCGTCCGGTTTGGGGCGCGGCGGGCGCGGCTGATTGGGCGGTTTTGGCTGCGCAGCGGAGGAATGATGTCGCGATGACGGGAGGGGAATTGCGCATGCGTTTCTCTGGGGTTGTGGGTATATAGGTAGAGAGATGGATGTGGGTGTTGAGGTCTTCAGCTTAGGGTCTTGCTTTTGCGAGGTCGTTTACCTAGGTGTAGGTATTACCGTTTGCTTGTTCACCTCGACAACCCTCAGTTGCCAATTCCTTCATATCACCGCTCGCAATGGGTCTTTTCAGTAAGAGGAATACGGCGCCGGCCGCGGACACCACGACGGCTACTGGCATGCACCACCGCGAGAAGAAGGCGGGCATGTTTGCAAGCAAATCCGGACATGAGCATGGAGGTGTGCGGTCGTGGAACTCGCGTCCTTCGTTCGGACAGTGGATTAAGGCGACTTGGCTCGATATCCTCACCATGGCGGTCATGGGAGCTATTGGGCTGGGCGTCTACATGGCTGATCCGGCGCCGAGTCGTAGCTTTCCTGTCACTTTCCGGGACGGCGAGATTGTCTACCCTGAGTTTGCGTACCCTCTTCGCAATGAGATTGTGCCTATTTGGGCTGCTGCTCTTATGGCCTTTTTCATTCCGTTTGCGGTCTTTCTCATCTGCCAGATCAGGGTTCGCTCGTTCTGGGATGTCAACAATGCGACGATTGGGCTCTTGTACTCGTTGATTGTCGCGGCCGTCTTCCAGGTCTTCATCAAGTGGTTGATTGGAGGTATGTCTCACCCAACCCCCAACCTCAAGAGCAGTCACTAACTCATCCAGGCTTCCGCCCTCACTTCCTTGCCGTCTGCAAGCCCGTCATCCCAGCCAACCTCGCATACGACACCGACGTCACCTACGAGCAAGCCGGCCCAACCGGCACCAACGTCGCCAATGGCTTCCGCTCCATCATGTTCGACCGCAGCATCTGCACGGGCGACAAGAAGCAAATCGACGACTCCCTCGAATCCATGCCCTCGGGTCACACCACCGCCGCCTTCGCCGGCTTCGTCTTCCTGTATCTCTACCTCAACGCCAAGCTCAAGGTCTTCGCAAACTACCACCCAGCCATGTGGAAGCTTGTCGCCATCTACGCGCCCCTCCTCGGCGCCTGCCTCATCGGCGGCGCCCTCACAATCGATGAGTACCACAACTGGTATGACGTGCTCGGCGGCGCCGTCATCGGCACCTTCATGGCTTTCAGCTCGTACCGCATGGTCTACGCGTCGGTGTGGGACTTCCGCTTTAACCACGTCCCTGTCCTGCGCCACGCGCCGTTTGTCTACGGCGCCGGGCCCAGCACGTTCGATGGCTTCCACGACGCGGTGTGGACGCGCAAGGCGGGCTGGGGGAGCCATGACGGGAGTGCGTGGGCTGGTGCGCCGTTTGACGCTGCGGATGGGCCGAGGGGCACGATGCAGCCACAGTCTGAGGGCCCGATTGGTGCGCCGGGTGTGCTGGGTCAGAGTTCCGGTCATGGTATGCAGAGGAAGCCTGTTGGTGCGGGGAGGTTGAGCCATGAGGGACGTGGCGAGCAGATGGTGTGAGTTTGGTGTGCGTCGGGGTGGGTTTTCTGTGCGATGGGCGAGAGAGCAGGGGTGGGTGGATTCGACTGAACTGGTTTTATATCATGGGAGGCTATTAGTCACAAAGCGGGAGGAGGATATGTTTTCTTTTGCTTTACTTTGCGAGATACCACTGTAGTAGGTATACACTGCTCTACTTTAATCACGATAATAAACGATGCATACACATGTCCAAGTCCAACTACTTCCTACCTGCATATCAGCACAAGGGACATCGACGGCAGGCCGAAGCCTTTTGTAGTAGTAGAATTCGAATACAAGGCACCTCCTTAAAGTTTTAGAAGAGTGGGTGTAAATTTATATTCAAAGCCTTAGACAAAGGATTCCAGACGAGAAGAAAGTGTAATAGGAAGCTGTATAGACGTATTTGCTAAGTAGACGCCTGTGGGTGGACATGTATGTTAGATCTCCATCTTTTTGTGTACTTCTAGGTATAGCACTGACAATTCATCGCACAGCGAATCTGCAGCCTCCTCGCAGTTCGTTGAAGCGAATGTAGCGTTGACATACCAACCAGGCACGGCGATATGCTTATACTTTTGGGCCGGCGGAAGAGGATGATGCTGGAGGACTCGGTGAAAGAGATTGTGACGTTTAAACTAAGCACTTCTGTGATGACATGGTTGGTTATCTGCGAGGTTCTGCTCTTGGGAGTCGTGGAAGATCTTTACAGTGGAGTGTGGTGAGTGTGCTTAAGACGGGTCGGAGTATCTTTCAAGGTCGGTCAGGGCTAATGGTCATTTTTCCCCTTAGGACCTTCGGAAAGGTCTAGTGGTAGAAGGTTGCTTTGATTGTGAGGCTGATGGAATACCAGTGTGGTCAAGCACCTACGTGTTACCGCGTTGCGCAGGCTTAATTAACCATAGCGCGCACGCTTCGACAAGACAAAATACGTTGGCTTAGCTTTTATGGGTATTTAGCAAGCTTGAATTATAGTTAGGCGAGCTGACAGCGATTGTAGTGGTTTAACGGTAATCTATTCACTTGTGTTTCGTCCCAAGGTCGTTGCAAACACGACTGCTTCAATACTCAAACGACCAACAGATATTCATAAACAACAGCAACACCATTTTTCATGGGATAAACCGTTTCCAATCACTCGGAAAGAACTGTCCAAGACTTCGCGTACTGATTCTCCGCAGCGCTGTGCAACCTCGACCTTTGGAGTCAGGATCGAGTGCTATTTACCCGCTTTAAGAGCACTAGAGCTTGCGGAACCGACTGGAGGCGTTTGTAAAGTCAATTAGGAATGCGACTTTCGAGCACTCCAGTCGTCGCTACCTCAAATTGTCAGTCAAGTGAACAGCCGGGCCAGTGAACGCCTACTCCAACTCCTTTGCGCACGAGACTACATGACGTCAAATATATCTACACCACTGGATTCGAAGTCGAGGCATATGCCGACGATGAAAAAGTTCTCCGTCAGAGGTCACGATATTGGCGACACCCTTAAGCTTGGCCATGTGCCTCAATGTCCTTCACATCGTGCGCAAACCCATATCCTTCGCACACACCGCATTATGACCCATTGTGGCTTCCTAAAGCTGAGAGTATATCTTGGCCCCGCTTCGTTGTGTATGCAGGATGACTGCGCCTGGCAAATCACAGGGCGCAGTCTCAGCTCAGCTCTTGGCCATGCTGCCCGGCTGACGGAACTCGACCTGCGACTATCAGAATTCTTTCAGCTTTTGGGATGATTTCACATCATTGCAATCGGATGTTTTCTCTTGAGAGCATTGCTCTTCCTGTCCAAGCTTGTAGGGTTCAAGCAGCAATGCTGAGGATTATTTTGTCTTTTATGCTTATGCAAATGATGCTTACAACGTCTAAGCACACTCCAAGACTACGTCGCATATTACTAGTTCAGAGTATTACACAAAAAAGAACACTAGTCAAGCGAAGACCAATCATACTATCGCGCATGCGAAACGCTATCTAACAATGGGGTATCCTGCCGATTTCCACCATCTGATTGGGCGGTTTGATCGTGCAATGCGGCCATTTGCTTACGGTCATTCATGTGTACTGCCTCCTCTGTAAAGTCGGGCGATCCAGAAGCCAGTGGCCTGCATTGGTCTACCACTCAGCTCGAGCTCGCCTACAAGACTCGCTGAGCATATCATGCCCCACTCTTTTCGTACATACAGCACCTCTAGGTAAATGCTCAAGGTTGTCCGCCGCAGTGTATTCCAATTCGATAGTCCCCAAGAAATATTCCCGTCCTTCGCAACTCTTATATCATGGAGCATCGAGACAACTACTACAATAATGTGAACGGTCCCCCGCAGACCCCTTCGCAAGGAGAATGGAGTCCCCCGCCCCCACAATTCGAAGACAATGACCACATATACACATCCCAAGGGTCTCCCCATGCCAATTCTCCGCCCTCGCTGTACTCGTCAATGCCACAATCTCCACCACCACCGCTTTCTCCACCTTTACATGCTTACCATCACTCTTCCCCACAAGAATATCAGCAGGGGTACAACAACAGCCTGTGAGTATTCGCCGTAATTGTTGCTTGGAAAGAAGTCGAGAGTGCTTCCTCATGTCTCCAGATGTGGTAAACTGACACTGAAATAGCGTTTCCACCGAGAAGGAGACGCCATATGCTACACACATGGCTGTCAGTGGTCCTACACCCGATTACTCTGCACCGCAAGTAGTGCCTGGTCAACAGGCGTATCCTTTTGGCAGTCAGCCTTTCTCGCCCTCTTCGCACAGAGGCAGCACATTTGATTCGCCTCAGCCGAAGCCTTACACATTCAAAGAGCATGTCGATCCAAACGAGCAATACACATATCGCTCGGGCTCGGTCGCACCACCAGTCCCACCGAAGGATGACAGAAAGCGTGGGTTGAAGAAGCGTACCTTCTGGATGCTGATGGGATGTGTCATCTTCTGGCTCATTGCTATCGCAGTGGGTCTTGGTGTAGGGTTGGGCATAGGCTTGAAGAAGAGAGGGTAGGTTGCATTCATGTCCATCGAGTTGTATTGAGTGCATCTTTCTGACTATCACTAGTGGCAATGAGGTGCAGGCGGATCCATTTTGCCGCGAACATCCTAAACTTTGCATAGGCGGAGCACTCAATGCGGAGTACATTTCCACTAAGGGGGCCTTTAACGGATCCGGCATTGCTTTAGCCGGAGAGTCTTGGAACCCAGAGAATGGAACCTTGTTCACACTGTACTTCCAGCATCATACTGGAGATCTCAGGTACTTAAAGTACACCAAGGGTCAAAAATGGATCGGCGGCTCTAAAGCAGAGATCATTGCAAGTGATGCAAAGAACGCAACGCCCATATCTGCTGTCGCATATGTTGCCAATTCGACCCAGTTTGTAAGTCATACTACCTTGGTGATGCTGCTTTGCTGACCTTGATAGTTTCACGTCTTCTACATTGGCAAAGACAACACAGTAAAGCAGATAATTCAATCGAATGCTTCAACCGCAGCCCAGGTTTGGGCTCAAGGACCTCTCACTGCACAGAACCTTCAAGTCTTTGACTCCCCTAGTAGCGGCCTACAGGCATGCTGGAAAGGCAATTATTATGGCGACTCTGACTTCACGAACTTCCCGACCAACACAGGCAAGCCTAACGAGATACCGTTCGACAATAGACTAGGAATGAACATCTGGTACGCTCTCGATAACTCGACATTCCAGCAGTACGCCTGGTATGCTGGCAACGACGACTGGCAGCAGATCAAGAAATGGCAAGGCTTCAACACTCAAGCCGGTGTAGGCTGCTACAGCTGGGGCACCGGCACCACGCAATACGCAATGATGGTCAACAAAGACGAAGACGTCGAATTCTACTGGAAAGACTCGGACACCAACGCAACAACCCAGATCAGAAATGACAAACACCCCATCAACTCCTGGGAAAACGCCACCGGATCCGCTATCCCAGACGTCTGGCCCTCGACAAGCTTAGGCTTCACGACATACTTCTACGCCCAGTCAGCCGACAGGAGTATTCGTGGCTACGACATCGATTTCAACGCAGAGAACACCACATATCCGCAACATGAGAATTTCACGGTCCAGACTCCTGCTGCGCCGCTGTATGCTCTAGGTGGTACCCACATGAGTGTCACTTCGGTCAGTGAGAAGAATGAAGAGGGCGATGTGTTGTACGACAGTCTGTACGTTTTCTTCCAGACGCAAGGCGACGACATCACAGCGGCGACGCGGAGGGTTTTCGGTGGCGAGTGGACCATTGCACCGCTGAACATTCCCGATTCGTAAGTCCGGGCATGATCTATTTGAAGGGACAACAGCGGTGGGGCCCCGAATATTTTTTTTGTCTATATTCACCGTCATTATCCCAAAGGCTGCGCTTTTGCGGTGACGGTCCTGGTGTTATCCTTTTTGATCGGCGTTGTGGAGTTTACGATAACACGGGGTGCGCGTGGTGTTCCGGGTTCACTTCGGCAAATGAGTACAAGCAATTGTGATTGGTCGCCCAAACGAATCGACTCAAGTCGTTTCAAGCATAGAATGGAGGTGTTGCAAGACCAACCTGCAGCGCTGAAAGCAGGACAGAGAGCACAGCGAACGCAGCTAGCGTCCACTTGAAGTGGCGTCCAAAAAACGCATTGTACCGCGAGTGTGCAGGCGGCATGAGCCTGTAGATAGTGTTGAGTCGGTTAACGTTAGTAAGAGTTACATCGAGTTCACCTTAATTCGCGCGATGCGGGCCAGCTGGAAGGGGAGGGTGCGCTTCGCTTCGAGAACGGGGCCGCTGTGGGACGTTATTGCGCGGTTGCACCTGGGGAGGACGGCCCCACGCTTCCTAACTGCGCCCAGTCGAGACAAAGAGGGGTCCAGACGCGCTACGACACCCCACAACAAAGTGTCGCCCTCCATCGACAAGGCTGATTGGCACACATAGCCAGCCTTGCCCATCACGTCCTGCCTGCACGCGCCTTGCCTGCACCATCTTGTCTGCGTCAGCTTATGCGGCACGGCCATGCGATGCAGCCCACGCAGTCCAGCCCAGCCCAGCCAGCCCAGCCATGGCCGCTCACCACCTGCTCACCATGTCAACAACCCTCGGCCGGCCTGCTCGCAACCACCAGACTGCAGACGCTACTACGCTATTCATCGCCCTCGACTATGCACCGCTGAACCACCATGGCCGCCACGAAGAAGGATCCTGTTCTCCGCGTCACGGGCCTCGCAGCCTCGCAGCCTGACGAGGAGCTGACGGCATCGCTCAAGGCCGCCATCAGCGACGACCTGACGAATGAAGAGAAGGCGAAGATAGACGTCAGAGTGGCTGTTGTGCCCTCGTGCTACAACAACGAGGAAAAGGTCGCGCTGGTGGAGTGCCGTGGCGGGCTGCCTGCGTTCCTGTCAGCGCTGACGGCCGATCCGCTGGGCGAGTGGCAGATGGGGATGGGCGACACAGACATCAACTTCGACCAGCACTTCTTTGGCTTCACACAGCTGTACATGCCGGCGTCTGACACACCCGTCGCTGCAGAGTACGTACCGTGCTGCTTTTATTGCTCTTCTAGGCAGCTGGCTCTTCTTATCTGTTAGTTCTGTCCAGCTGCTGACTCTGTGCACAGCGTGATCGCCATCACCGGCCTCGATGGCCACGCGTACGGCTCGTGGCGCGGCAAAGGCAGCCTTGGGCGCATGTGGCTGCGCGACTTCCTGTGCAAGGACCTGCCGTGCTGCCGGACGATGATCTACGGCTACAACTCGAAGCTGTCGAGCCACGGGGTGGACACGATCATGGACTACGGGCGAGGCCTGCTGGAGGAGCTGAAGAAGGTGCGGGGCACAGAGGAGGTAAGTAGAGGGGCGGGCTGTCGTTATTATTGTAGTTTTGTGTCACTGCATGAGCGCAAGGCTGATAGCTGTAACGTACTAGCTACGACGGCGACCGCTCTTCTTCATCGCACACAGCTTTGGCGGCATCATACTCGCCCATGTAGGTTGCATGCCCAAGAAGCTGCGCGCACACGGCTAAGCAGCAGCGTAGTGTCTCGTCAAAGCGGCCCAGATAACAGAAGACCACCCGACGATAGCAGCCCTTCATAGAGCAACATACAGCATGCTTCTGTTTGGGATCCCGCACAGGGGGCTCGTCGTGGACGACATCCAGAAGATGCTTGCTGGGGAGGACCGCCACCCGCGCAGAGGGCTGCTGGAGCAGATTAGGGAAAAGTCTGATCTGCTAGCATCGCAGCTAGACAACTTTAGGAATCTGATTCAAGACCGCAAGGTGGTGAGCTTCTACGAGACAGGGCAGACGCGGCAGCTACAGTTTGTACGATGCTATAAGACAAGGAAAGTGCAAAAAGGTCACTGACGCGTTTGTGACAGGACCGCGAGAGCAAGCGGTGGACGAGGACTGGAGACTTCATTACGGCCGTAGACAGCGACTCAGCGCTTCTCCAGCTCCCAGACGCGATGGAGGAGAAGATCCCTCTAGACGCCGATCACTCGATGATGGTCAAGTTCGACAACAAGAACGCTCTAGGGTACAGCAGCGCGCGGGACAAGCTTAGGCAGTTCGCACAGGACGCTCCGGGCGTGGTGGCAGACCGCTTCGGTACGTAGCTGTGGTACTTCCAATCTACTCTCCGCCAAGCCAGAAGCTGTGTCTTTTTAGCTGCTGCCGTGCTCATTTCTAGCTAACAACGCTGTCTTTTAGCGCGAGCGCAGAATAGGCTTAAACCGTGCAACATGGTACCGTTTCCACCCGACAGTGCATTTGTGGGCCGAGAGGATGTTCTTGCAAAGCTTAAGAAGATACACAGTGGCTCGGCTTTGCCCAGTCACAGCCGGGCAGCACTTGTTGGTCTGGGGGTGTAGGGTAAGCATTCTTGAGTACAAGCAGTCATGGACATCTACTTATTATGCTTGCAGAAAGTCGCAGATCGCAATCGAGTATGCGTACAGAGTCAAAGAGGCTGCGCCGCACATGTGGGTGTTCTGGGTGCACGCAAGCAACGCGGCTAGGTTCAAGCAAGCCTATCAAGAGATTGCAGCTAGGATCGAGCTGCCGGGGCGCGACGACCCCAAGACGAACATCTTCCGCTTGGTGCACAACTGGCTCTGCGACGAGAGGAACGGACGGTGGCTGATGATCGTCGACAACGCTGACGACGATCGTGTGTTCGCCTCTCCCAGCGCCACTGGCGACTTGAGTAGCGCTGCGCAAGGGCTTGAACCCACTTGGGAAGCAGCGGCAGCGTTGGCGAGCTTCCCCCCGCAAGCGGCAAACGGGTGGATACTGGTCACCTCGCGAGATCGGATCGCCGCAGTGAATCTTGTGGAAGCAAGACACAACGTGATCCAGGTGGAGCCGATGGGCGAGCAAGAAGCACTAACGTTGCTGAAGTCGAAGACGCGGGTGGACGAGTCGTCTGAAGGCGATGCGAGAGCGCTTGTCAAGACGCTGGAAGGCATCCCGCTTGCCGTCACGCATGCCGCCGCATACATCACAGCGAACGAACCGATGGTGGATATCGCTGCGTATCTTGAGCTGTTCCGCGAGAGCGAGGAGAATCAAGCGCACCTCCTGAACGACAAGAAGGCAAGAGACATTCGGCGAGACGCCAGTGTGTCAAGCGCGGTCATCACTACCTGGCAGCTGTCGTTCGAGCAGATCCGAAAGACGAGGCCCGAGGCGGCAGACCTGCTCTCGCTGATGACTATGTTCGACAGACAGGGTGTCCCCGAGCACATACTGTATGAGGGCAGAAGCAAGCTGCAGTTTACAGAAGCGGTAGGGCCGCTGTTACGCTTCTCTCTAGTCAGGGCGCAAGCCAGAGAACAGTCAGAAGGGCGACTGCAGGGGCAGCTGTTTGAGATGCACAACCTGGTGCAGCTAGCGACAAAGAAGTGGCTGGAATTGCGCGAACAAGTGAACGTGTGGCAGAGAGCAGCGCTGCGGATCATGGCTGCTGCGTTTCCCAGCGGACAGCATGAAACGTGGGCAGCTTGTCAGACTTTGCTACCACACTCGACGAAGGTGCTTGACTACAGCACGGACAAGAACGACAAGGCGAAGCTGGATAGAGCAACGATCGCGACAAATACGGCGTGGTACCTGATGTCAATGGGGCAATATGCAGAGGCAGAGCGGCATGGGCGCAGTGCGGTAGCTGCGAGAGAGGAGGCGCTTGGACGTGAGCACCCCAACACGCTCATCAGCGTCAGCCAGCTTGGGTCGGTGCTGGAGAGCCAGGGCAAGTACGAGGAGGCGGAAGCGATGCATCGGCGAGATCTAGAGGGGTCAGAGAAGGTGCTTGGGCCAGAGCACCCCGACACGCTCACCAGCGTCAGCAACCTTGGGTCAGTGCTGGAGAGCCAGGGCAAGTACGAGGAGGCGGAAGCCAAGCATCGACGAGCGCTGGAGGGAAGAGAGAAGGTGCTTGGGCCAGAGCACCCCAACACGCTCACCAGCGTCAGCAACCTTAGGTCAGTGCTGGAGAGCCAGGGCAAGTACGAGGAGGCGGAAGCGATGCATCGGCGAGATCTAGAGGGGTCAGAGAAGGTGCTTGGGCCAGAGCACCCCGACACGCTCACCAGCGTCAGCCAGCTTGGGTCGGTGCTATGGAGCCAAGAGCAGTTTGCGCACGCCGAGACGCTGGAAACACGGGTTATGGAGGCAAGGAAGAGGGTGCTTGGAGACAACCATCCAGACACGCTCACGGCAATAGCCAACCTTGCGTTCACACTTAGGTCGCAAGGTCGCCGCCAGGAGGCTTTGTCGCTGATGGAGGGATGCGTCCAAGTGCGGGGACGTGTCCTTGGGCTCGGTCATCCGGACACTGAGTCTTCTACAGCAACGCTAAATCAGTGGCGTTTTAAGAGCTTAGATCTAGGAGCGTAGCGCTTGCTAGGCATAGTATTGGCTGTAGACTTGCCTACAACCACTCAACAAGCGCGTTCCATATTATTATAAGCTTTGCAAACCTGCTTACAGATAGCCGTATAGTGCTTCTAGTAGTAACATTATAGGTACAGCGAGTGACACCTACAGAGAGTAATTGGCCAGCTTATATATGTTATAGCATACAGCCTCGTCTTGTGTTTGCCTAAGCTTTGCCAGGGATCGCAGTAGATGTGCCTACAAAGGTGTGCTTTTAGGAGCGTTAGGCTGCTTGCAGGCTAGTGTACATCTTGACTGTTTGTGTTTCTAGCAACAGTTAGCATGCGCGGTTTTTACGTGCATAAGTTGCAAGAAAACTTAGTCAGGTAAGACACAGTGAACTGTATTAGGTAAGAGGTAAGCAGCTGTTTTCTAACAGAGGCAGCTGGCCCAGCACTTAACGTGCCCGTGTGCAGTGTGCCCGGATTCACAGTGTGCCCCGCAGAACACCACATGCCCAATCTCAAAATGAGGCTGTACAGCGCCACGCAATAGCTTAATATTGATAGAAATATAGTTTTGTAGTAATTAGATGCTTGCAATCAACTTGTACTATCTATATTTTTCTGGGAGATTGACGTTGCGGCCACGTAATGTGACTTTGGCTGGAGTAGCAGATAGCTCATCTCCAGCTTGAACACCAGCGTAAGCAGCGCCAGCGCGTTTTTGACGCTTGTTACTTGGTAAGACTACTCGTGAGGCTTTACGCTTGCGTTGTTGAGCTTGTTGGATAGATTTTTTTGGTGTTGAGCTTCAACTTTGCGCGCGCGTTCAGCTGCTTTCTCAGCTCTCTCCTGCTCCCTGACGTCCTTGATCCTCTACCTTTCCACACGCTTCTCCTCGAGCTCAACTTGACGCTGCAGTTGAGCCTCCTCGCGCTGCTTTTTGGCCCGTGCTTTTTGGAGTTTCTCCTCCATCTCATCTCGCTCCCGTACTACTTCTCTAGCTCGAGCTTCACGCAGCTTGCGAGGAGACCAGTGGACGGCGCTACCGTGATACTCCTGGCGCTGTTGAAGGTCAAGAGCTTTGCCCTTCTTCTTGTGCTTCTTTTTGTGCTTCTTTTTGTGTTGAAGAGCCTCCTTTAAGCCCTCATTCTCATGCTTTAAAAGCTCATTCTGCACAGAGAGATGGTGAACGCTTGAACGCAGCTTTTTTGACTCAGTCTGTTCGGTATCCTTCACAACAGCTCGAACCAATCGGTCCATCTTTCTCCAATCATTGTCAGAGAGCCCTGATGATGAGCTTCTCTCAGCTTCTGGCGTGCTGGCAAATCTACGAAGGATAACGTTGGCATCCATCCGCCAGATCCCAGTAGCTTCCAAGGCCTTCAATACGAGGCTCTCCGTGAAGGAGGATATCCAGGCGCTCCAGAAGAGTGGGAAAAAGTCCCCTTTCTTGATTGGAATAAGGCCTTGAGCCTTGTGGAGATAGTTGGTGAGCTCGTTGGAGTAGGCTTGAGAGAGTGGCTTGAACAGCACTACATCGAGCGGCTGGAGCGTGTGAGTTGAATGGGGTGGAAGGACCATGAGAAGGATCCTGTGGCGATCACAGTAGTCGATAAACTCCATCGTGACATGAGATCCATGGCCATCAAGGATAAGTAATCTCCATCTACCTGATCGTTGCTTTGTACAGCGATCAAACACCTGCTCAAGCCAAGCTAGGCCTATGTTATCGTTTGACCAGCCTGTTGGAGATGATGAGACAAAGACCTCATGTTCTCCTGCCTTGATATCCTCTACCCAACTTGATTGTATAGCTCGTTTTGCAGCTGCGTATATGAGGCTTGGAGGCAGCGAGCTCCCATCGGCGCAACAGCAGGCTAGGAGTGTCAGAAACTCGCGTGATCCATCCTGGAGAGATGCTCGAACCTCTTTCTTCTCCCATTGACGCCTGCTGAATATTCTCTTGCTTCTGCCTATCAAGCCAATCAAGAAGCCCTTCTCATCCATATTGTATATATCTCGAGCCTCAGGGTGATATTCAGTGATCTTTTGATGCAGTAGCTCCAAGTAGAGACGTTATTTTGACTCAGAATCAGCCAGGTGGCGCGTACGATCCATGGCGGTGGTCCACTTTGAGATGAGATGGATCTCGTGCCGGTTGATGAAGCGAGTAACCCAGCTCTCGCTGAGCTGCTGACGGGCTACTTCTGATGAGAAATTCCTGATCATCTCCCTCGTAGGAGGTAGGCCTTGCTTAGTAAGCTTAGTGATATATCGTACAAGCTCTAACTCCTGTTCTGGGTTGAGAGCTTGCCTGCTGGCATGCCCAGCATCCCTAGGCCCTGTCACGCCTCTCCATCGCCGCCCCAGAGTTGACCGGTCAACGCCATGCTTTTCAGCAATTTCCTTCAATGTAAATTGTTCTTCTGAACCTCGCGATTTTAGATCCTCGATCGCCTCATCAATCGGAGCCATGGTCGTGGAGTTATCGCGCGTTGGAGTTGTGGTATTGAGACGCGCGTTGGTGTTCTGCGGGGCACACTGCGCACGGGCACGTTAGGTATCAACAAAGAAGGCTTCTTACCAGCCTTTAAAGACGCGTTTTTCGACGTGTTTACAGAGAAGAACTGTCGAAAGGCTTTTGAGGCATCTGGATTAGTCCCTATCAACGCGCAGATAGTGTTGGATCGCCTTGAAGTGCGGCTGCGTACCCCACCTCCACCTCTACTACAAGAAACACTATGGCAATCAAAGACACCAAGCAATACGCACGAGTTTAGATCCCAGTCAAAGCTAGTAAGCAACTACTTCACTCAGTCACCTATTACAGCTCAGGCTGGCTTCTCCCAGCTTGTAAAGGGTGCTGAGCTAATGCTTCACCAAAACGCGCTTCTGGCTGCTCGGAA
Source organism: Lizonia empirigonia (assembly GCA_009982855.1). NCBI lineage: Eukaryota > Fungi > Ascomycota > Dothideomycetes > Pseudoperisporiaceae > Lizonia > Lizonia empirigonia. The sequence goes on along the minus strand of JAADKA010000043.1, from coordinate 219,696 downwards.
CAAAGAGCTTGAAGAACAATTAGCAGTAATCACTAAAAGAAAAACTCGCAAACGGAAGTATATCCAGCAGGGTGGTACTAAAGAGTATGGTCAGGCAGCATCTCAGGTAGCTGGAGAGGCTTCTATAACGGCTAGCCGATCGAAGAAGGCTCGTGGTCGTGGTGATCAAGGAACAGCCCAACCAGCTCTACGGCGCTGTGGAAACTGTGGTGGGACTGGGCACAACGCTCGCACGTGCAAAAAGGATACAGAAGAGAATTTTGAATCAGAGTTGAGCTCTATATGCACAGAGCTCTAGGTTGATAGTGATGAAATTGAAGAGTAGTAGAATGAGTTGGTACTGCCAAGAGATTCTGCGACACTCGCTGATGCGCGCCACTTGCTGATAGAATACGTTATCCCAGCGCTTTTTCTTTACTACGATGCTCTCTTTGTTCATGCGCCACGTGATGAAGGTGGTAAAAACTTTCGATTGAGTATTATGGACGACCCTGCATATATATGTGCGACCTGACGCACGGACTGAATGAGCTGGCCAATAAGAGATCGCAGAGAAGCACTAGCGCCCTCGCGAACACCACGTCATCAACATTATGCGAATCAGAGATATTTGACCCAACGTATTATGGAGCTGAATTGTAGTTGAGGTAAGAACAAACAGAGGCTAATATTGAATGAGTGTCCTCGCATCGTGACAGTCATGAGGTAACATGTCGGGCCGCGTAACGCCCGGCGGCGCGTAACGCCCCATCAACCCCAACCACCCCAAACTTCAACCACCAATAACTCCACCAATATGAGTCAGATTGATGAGGCGGTTGCAGATTTGGAATCGCAGAGGTCGAAAGGTGAAGTATCTTACGCGAAAGTAGCTGACAGTCATGGTGTTGAGCGATCCACGTTGGCCCGACGGTATCAGGGGCTGGCAGCGTCCCGGGAGCAGAAGGCAATCAACCAACAACAACTCACCCCAGAACAGGAGTCAACTCTTGTGGAGTATATCAATAGACTTACTCACCGACGTTTACCACCTACAAGGCAAATGGTACAAAATTCTGCAGCTCAATTGGCTCAAACAAAGATCTCCGAGAGGTGGGTTTCACGGTTTCTTCACCGCTAAAAAGACCACCTACTCGTGAAGTGGCAGGACGCTATGGATCGAACGCGTCACCGAGCAGACTCAGGGCCTAAATACAAGCGGTATTTCGATCAATTGCACTCCAAGATCGCCGAGTATGAGGTTGAACCACGTCATATATACAATATGGATGAAAAGGGGATCATGATCGGTACACTTGGACGCTCAAAACGGATATTCAGCCGCCGACAGTGGGAGAAAAGAGAGATCAGGAGTACTCTACAAGATGGCTCACGTGATTGGGTCTCTGTGATGGCCTGTGTGTGTGCTGATGGCTCCTGGATACCCCCAGGCATCATCTACGACTCGGTCAGTGGGGATATCCGATCGAGCTGGGTAGAAGAGATACAGTCAGAAGAGCACTCTGTGTGTGTTACGTCATCACCCACGGGCTGGTCAAACAGCAGTATTGGCCTTGCCTGGCTCAAACAGGTGTTCAATCGGTATACTCCGGAGAAATCGCGTCGGAGTTGGCGATTACTCATCCTTGATGGCCACGGGAGTCATGTGACGATCGATTTTCTGGATTATTGTGATCAAAACAGGATTCTCCTGAGTGTGTTTCCCCCTCAAAGTACTCACACGCTTCAACCACTCGATGTGGTGATGTTCAAGCCACTTTCAACCGCATATAAGCGTCACCTGACCGATGTCCTTCACAACAGCCAAGGACTGCTCCAGATCAGGAAGGGGGACTTCTTTCCTATCTTCTGGGCTGCCTGGAAGGACTCCTTCACTGTTGCCAACATCCAGAAGTCCTTTGAAGCCACTGGGATTGAGCCAAAGGATCCAGGGGTAGTCCTCCAACGATTCACTCACACACCTCCCCCCGACGATGACGTCGATAACGATGCAAATACGATTGTTGCAGCAGTTGATATGGGCAGTTGGAGGTCTATCAAACGTCTTTTGAGTATATCAGTGAAGGATATCGACAGTATTGAGTCAAAAAAGCTCAGTGAGGTTGTGCACAACCTCCAGGCCCAATATCAACTCCAGCAGAACGAATTACTAGGATTGAAGCAAGCTCTTACTACCAAAAAGAAGCGTAATAAGCCTAACCGTATCCTGGAGCTTGAAAAGCCACAAGAGGACGAGGGTGAGAGTCAATTTTTCACTCCATCGAAGTTTGACCACGCAAAAGACCTTCACACCGCCAAGGAGCAACAAAAACGTGATAAAGAGGCAGAAAAAGTGATGAACCAGCAGCTCCGCAATGCCAATAAGGCATACAAATTGAAGATACATCAGGAGAAGCTTGAGGCGCGGCGTGTGGCAAAGGTAGAGCGTGAGCAGAGGAAGGCCGAAGAAGTAGCTGAACGCCAACGCAAAAAAGAGACTCAGGAGGCCAATCGCAACGCTCAAAAAGCTCTACAATTGCCCCAAACAGGCAAGAGAAAAGCTTGATCAACTCAGAAACCAGTCAAAAAGCGCGTGGTTGAAGGTTTGGGTGGTGCAGAGAGCGTGGACGCCCCCGACGCTCCCTCACCACCCCCACCTATCACCACCCGCCGCGGCCGCAGCGTCACACTTCGGATGAAATATAGATAGCGCAAATTGATTGCAAGCATCACTTTAGTAATACACCAGAAAATCTCGTGATATTATTTATTGTTGGTGGCTCAATAGCCTCATTTTTAAATTGAGCGTTGAGGGGTTGATGGGGCGTTACCGTAACTAATCAATGAACGGGCCACCTCAACGAACGGGTCACCCCACCAACTTTCTCACCTCCACGGAAGTGAGGCTACACCACCACGTAGAGTAATTATTATTATACAAGAAGCTGTCAGAATAACGTACCTCACAAGCGAGCTGGCCACACAAGCGAGCTGGCCACCTGCGCCAAGACCCTACCAAAATCAGTACTGTACACGACCGTAGAGCACCGTCAAGGATAGTAATTAAGAATCGTAATAGGCTATTCTACTCAGAATCTACTAATACTTCTTGCTTACACGTACGTGAGTTATGCCCTGCCTCGCCGCAGCGTCCACAGCGTCGTTGGCTAGGCTCACCTGCCTCAACGCGCACCCTCTTCTTTGCCTTCTTCCCATCACTACGCGCCTCAAACTCCCTAAGGGTCGTCAGTCGTACGCCCTCCTCAATCGTCAAGGTCCCTTGCTGCTGCACGCGCTTCCTTTTATATGATCTACGCCTACTTGAGACCTCGTTGGCGGCTTGGAGCTCAGCGTTGCGATTAGTCATTAACACCATAGAGTGCGCCATCATCTCAGCTCCCTTTGTGAACTTTGTAAGGGCCTCTACCATTGAAGTTGGAGAGCTATCTACGTGTCTCTGAATCCTCTTTTGAATCAGCTTCGATTGCGACCTAAATTCCAGGGTATTGCTTGGAGTTTGCGACTGCCAGGGAACGTCCTCAATCGTAGGTAGTGGTGGAGTGCGCAGCCGTACGTCAAGCGTCGATATCACCGCCTCTGGATCAAATGGGACTAAGCCAGCGCCTCGAAAGCCTCCTTGTATATTAGCCTTTGTGATCGCAGCGTCAAAAGCGCCTTTAAAGCACGGTAGGAACTCCAGTTTAGTGATATGGGTGATCTTGTTGCGCATCAGATCCTCGGCTTGGCGGCCATACGCCGTCTTCAAAGGCGAGAAACACCCCACATCAAGAGGCTACAGGAGGTGCGATGAGTGAGGAGGCATGCAGAGAGTGATGATCTTGTGATCCTTGCAGTACTGCTGGAAATTGAGCGAGTCGTGGCTCTCATGGCCGTCGATAATGAGCAGCCGATGAGCGCCTATAACCCTCTTTGTATGCTCGTCAAAGTGCTTCAACCACTGCAGGCCAAGCTTATTTGTTGTTCAGCCGTTCTCAGAGACTGCAATAACCCAGTCGCGAGGCAGGTTATCCTCCTTGTACCAGGCAGAGAGGTGATAGTAGCCCTGGAAGATGATGAAGGGTGGGATCGACCAGCCCATCGCGTTGATGCCCTGGATCACTGTAGTCCACTCGCGATTGCCCTGCTGAACGCTCTTTGGCCGTCCTCGACGCTCAGAACTAGTGACTACTGCTCCAGTTGATATCATGCCCATCATGAAGCCAGCCTCGTCAAAGTTGTAGGTGTCGTCATCAAGGATACCATACTTAGCCTTCATGTTCTCTACAAGCCGAAACCAGCCTTGTATAATCTCAGGATCCTCGCAGAGAGCTCTCTTATAGTCATATTTGCGATTGAATTTGACCTTGAGCTCAGGGCGACGTTTGACAAAGTTTGCAGCCCAGTTCTGGCCAACAGGATCACGGTGACGCTCAGCCAGCAAAGAATCAGCCATATCCTTCACAGCAGCAAGCCGGGGCGGAAATCCTCGCGCGTCGAGGTCAAGGGTATGCTGAGTAACTACATCCTCCTCTGTCTTAAGGAGATTTATTGAGTTGGGCGTGCAATCGCGTCGATAAGGTGTTCCAGCAAGGCGATTACTGAGTGTTGCTCGAGAGACGTTGTAGATAGCTGCAGCACGTCTCTGGGATAGCGTCGCGTCGCGTTTGATAGCCTCAAGAGCAAGCTGTAGTCGAGCATCTTTTGAAGGTAGTAGATTGTCTGGTTGTTGGCTCATCGCGATTATACTATGCGCAATAGTATGTTTGGTGGGGTCTTGGCGCAGGTGGCCAGCTCGCTTGTGTGGCCAGCTCGCTTGTGAGGTACGTTATAATATTAACTAACGTGGTTCACCACCGAGTCGCCAACCCCACCGAGTCGTCAGCTCTCCCCCACCAACACGCCTGCGCGGCAACGCTGCGCAACACCACAACAATCTTTTTTACTATACACTACAGTAGATTATACTTCAGATTCTTCGCTATCATCTGCATCCTCTATTTCTACCCTACAGGTGCGGGAATTGTGCCCAACCTCGCCGCAACGGCCGCAGTGCCTCTCAGCGCGCACCCTCTTTGCAGGCGTTTCGCCGTCCTTACGACTACTACCCTCCCTCTCAGCAATTAAGTCTGATACCTCGCCAACTGTTAAGGTCTCTTCTACCCGTACATACCGCCTTTTCCGGCCCTTGCGCTTTGTAAGCTCTTCAATTGCGCTTCGCATACGCGCCTGTTCCTCCTGCAGCAACACCATATTATGCGCTATCTGCTGCGCGCCTTTACTCAGCTGTCGTACCTGCTCATCAAGGGAGCTCGCTAAGGAACCTGAGCGCCTTTGCATCCTCTGTTGAATGAGCGTAGTCTGAGCTTCTAGCTCTTTGGCGTTGCGCGGCGTCTTCGCCTCCCACGCGGCGTCGTCGCGCTGTGGTGGAGTTGGCGTGCGCAATCTCACATCAAGCTTCGACAACACTGCATCTGGGTTAAATGGAACTAATCCAGCGCCTCTAAACCCTGCGCGAGCGTTCTCCTCAGTAAATGTCAGGTCGTAGGCAGCTTTAAAGGCTGGTAGGAAGGTTTCCTTGCTGATGTGGTGGATGTGGTTGCGCGCCAAGGCTGAGATGCTGTCGCCATAAGAGCGCTTCAACGGCGCAAAGCAGGCGACGTCAAGAGGCTGCAGCAAGTGCGATGAGTGAGATGGCATGCAGAGAGCGATAATCTTGTTCTCCTTGCAGTAGTCCTGGAAAGCAAGCGAGCAATGGCTTTCGTGGCCGTCAATAATGAGCAGCCTGTACGCTCCTACAGACTTTGCATGCGTATTAAAGTTTTGCATGCGTATTAAAGTGTTTAAGCCAGTCAACCCCTAGATCGTTGCTTGTCCAGCCATTTGGACTAACTTGGATAACCCAGTCGCGTGGTATACCCAGCTCAAACCAGGTAGAGATTAGGACCTTGCCAGCGAAGATGATGAAGGGTGGGATGCGCTTCCCTGTCGCGCCGACAGCTTGTATCAGGGTAGTCCATTCGCGATCGCCAGGCTGTAGTTTCTTTGCTTTCCCAGGCTTATCTGAGCCTGTCACTACAAGCTGAGACGTGATCTTGCCCATTAAGAAGCCTGATTCATCAAAGTTCCAGGTGTCCTCATCAAGGATACCGTACTTTGCCTTCACCGATTGAACCAGGCTGAACCAGGGCTCGATAACCGCTGGGTCTTCGCAGGCAGCTCGCTGGCGATCGTACGGACGGCTCCATCGCGTTCGCAGCTCAGGAGTACGCTTAATAAACCTATCAACCCAGTTCTTGCCAGTAGGGTTGCCTCCGCGCTCTCCCAGCAGTCTATCCGCCATATCTCATATGTGTGCCTTCGAGAGTGGTACACCACGTAGACTCTCGTCAAGTATACGCTGTATAACCACCTCCTCCTCTAGCTTTGTCAGGCTCTTGCAGTTTGGCTCGCAGTCGCGTCGGGCGCGTCGTCCAGCGCGTCGGTCTCGGATTGTTGTTCGGGGGACGTTGTAGATCTCTGCAGCACGATTTTCGCTTAGAATTTGCTTTAATTTAATATCAGAGATAGCAAGGTAAATGTCTCCTTCATTATAGGACTTTTGCACGTTGCGTTGTTGAGACATTACGCGTTGTTGCCGCGCAGGCGTGTTGGTGGGGGAGAGCTGACGACTCGGTGGGGTTGGCGACTCGGTGGTGAACCACGTTATTGCGAAACTTTTGGCCATCTCAGTTTTTCTGTAGGACGTGTGACGCGGCCACTACGGATCTCAACTCCTCGGGGTGCGGAGCTGGGCTCATGAGCCACCTGTGGACGACGCCTCGCTGCACCACCACCACCTTTTGATATTTTTGACTGCGGCTTCTTTGAGGTCTTCTTCCTTGCCTGTTTAGGCAATTTGGATACTTTCTGCGCGTTCTTAAGCTCTCTCACGCGCTCCTTCTCAGCCTTCCGAGCCTGCTTTTCACGCTCTTCTTGGGCCCTCTTTTGAGCAGTCTCCCCACGCCTCCGCGCAGCCTTCTCAGCATTATCTGCCTTAGTCTTCTCTCTTAGAAGCTTGTTGTTATACCGTAGTTGCTTCTGATCTGCCTTTGCTGCCTCTTCTGCCATCTCCTGCTTCTCCGCATCCCTCATACGTCGATCAGCACGTGCCTTGGATAGAGGATCATAGAAGACTGCCCCCCCTTGTACATTAGGGTCGCGCGGTGACAGTGGTAATACCTTCTTCTTACTTCGCTTCTTCTTGGCCTGTATAGCCTGTTCAAGGTCTGATATCCTGTGATCCTTAAGCTCATTCTGCACATGAAGCTGATGTATAGCCTGTAGGGCTTCATTGGCTGCCTTTTGATCCCCATACCTCACTGCTCGGTCAAAATTTGACCTACAACGTCGCCAATTAGGTGAGGAGGCAGCAGGCTGAGGCTCAGTTTGCTTAGGAGGCGTCACAGGTGGTGGTGGTATTGACTTTTTGAAGCGATCGAGTATGACGTCAGGTTCAAGTGGGTTGGTTGGTTGGTTGGTATTCGATTTTCGTCCATAGGATGGGGATTAAGTCCACCATCACCGCCTCCCGAAGGGCATATAGGACGTGCTAAGCTATGGAATTACAGTGCTGCCACACTACCTTAGAAAGCATTTCTTGCCTGCGCGGGTATTGCTACCATTTCAGAACTACAGCTCCCCTTCCAATTGGGGAGACTGAGCAGTGTGTACATCAGGGTGGTTCCCTTGTGTGTATTCAGAGGCGGTTTGAGTGCCATGAGAGAGAGTAGGAAAGAGTAGGTGGGTGTGAAGAGCCGGTGCCCTGCCGAATCGAAGCCGTGGCTCTGCGCGAGGAGAGCCTTTGTACTAGGCTTGGCCATGCCTGTGTCTGAGGAGATAGGTGTAGTAGGTAGGCAGAGCCAGGCCTGTCCTTCTTCTTTATCCCCAAGGGTCGTGAAATCTAAGGCCATGCTGGCTGCCTTGTTTGCGTGTTGTGTCAGGTCTGGGACGCTGACAGTCGGTCTTCAGAGAGCTGAAAGCAGCTCTCATCGTTGTGGGTGTGGAGAGCCGGTGCTCTGTCGAATTGCGCCGTAGCTCTTCGCGTGGAGAGCCTTGCGGTAGGCCTGGCGATGCCCTTATACTGCAAGAACAAGGAGTGGCAAAACTGTCTACTTGTCTTGCTGGTGGTTGTGGCCTTCGACCGAACGTGAAAATCTGAGTAGCGCACGGGCCATTTTGAAGACATTTCAGCTCAGCGAAGAGCTGAAAGACAAAAGAGGGCAGCGCGCCTGCCACAACGCCTGCAGCGGGGAGAGGACGTTGGGAAACAGATTTAAGAAGGCATTTGAGTCGTGTTTGAACGAAAAATCGATGGAAATCAACCTTTCGCTGACCTGGAAAAGTTGATGTTCGGGTGAGGTTCAAGTGGGTGGATACCTGTGGATTCAAAGGCACTCAACACCAACGTTTCTGTGAAGGTATTGATCCAGGCAGGCCAGAATAGACTTATGAAGTCTGCCTTTTGTACTGGGAGCCATCCCTCCGTTGTGTGGTTGTGATAGATAAGCTCTTTTGAGTAATTTTGACTCAGGGGCTTGAAGCATGATACATCTAGGGGTTGCAGCGTATGGGTCGCGTGTGGGGGGTATACCAGCACCAGAATTCGATTGTCATCGCAGTAATCGATAAAGGGCTTTGTCACGTGGCTGCCGTGGCCGTCTAGGATAAGTAATCTGTACTTTCTCCGAGCTTTCCTCTTAGTGGCGGGATCAAACACCTGCTTAAGCCAGGCAACGCCGAGATCGTCGTTCGTCCAGCCACTGGGTGATACTGAGAAGTATATAGAGTGAGTCTCTGGGTCAATATCGTGTACCCAGTTGGATTGCACCTGATCTCCGGCTGCGGAGAAGATCACCGCAGGGGGAGGGTAGTACCGTCAGCACATATACACCCTATAACGGTTATCCACTCCCGATTGACATCGTGACTAGCTTGTTTGAAGCGCCTCTCCTTGTAGAGTACCTTATCAAATACTCTTTTAGTCTTACCAATTACCCCAATCATAAATCCCTTCTCGTCCATATTGTAGGTATTCTCAGGATCCACCTTAAACTCTGCGACTTTCCTGGCTAGAAGACCGAAATATAGACGGTATCTTCCACCATTATCAGCCTCATGACGACTGCTTTCCATGGGGGTGGTCCAGGCAGTGATAAGGGTGTCGTTGTGACGGTGAATGAGCCTAGAAACCCATGCCTCAGAAGGCTCCCATTGGCACAAGGGAGTCGCGAAATTGATAATCATCTGCCGCGTAGGTGGACAGTGTTTCTTAGTGAGGCTTCTGATGTATTGTACAAGCTCCAGCTCATCGCGTTGAGATAGTAGTCGGCGTTGATCATGAGCCCCTGCACGGGTCGTTCTCCGACCCTGGTGTTGTTCCGTCAAAGTAGTGCGGGAACAACGATGTTTTTTGGCAAGACTTCGGTACGAAAAAGATTCTCCAGATCTCAGAGACTTTATCTCTGCAAGGGCTTCTTCAACAGTCATCATGGTGGTGAGTTGGTGTGGGGGTCAAAGTAAGTGTGAAAGTTGGTGGGGTGACCCGTTCATTGAGGTGGCCCGTTCATTGATTAGTCACGGTATGGAAGACGCGTCGACATGCCAAGACTCTAACGCGTTCAGAGTATCTCCTCTTTAACGGTGAGAAGCAGACCACATCGAGTAGCTGGAGGATGTGCGATGAGTGAGGTGGCATGCAGAGAGTAAGGATCTTGTGTTCAAGGCAGTAGTCCTTGAAATCCTGGTTGAGATAGCTCTCATGGCCATCTAGAATGAGTAGCCTGTACACCCCCACCTTGCGCGTCTTTGTATGCGCATTAAAATGCTTCAACCACTCTAGACCAAGAGCGTTGTTAGTCCAGCCATTCTCAGAGACTGAGACCTTCCAATTATGCGGATATCTGCCTCCTCATACCAGGCAGAGATGTGGACGCGCCCTTTATAGATGATGAAAGGTAGGGTTGCATACCCAGCAGCGCAGATACTCTGGATGACTGTAACCCACTCGCGATCGCCTGGCTGAATAAGATTTGGTCGAGCACGTCTCTCTGCGCCTGTAACCACTTTCATTGAGCCAATAACGCCCATCTGAAAGCCTGTCTCATCGAAGTTGTGCACGTCATCGTCGTGGATGCCGTACTTGGCTTTGGTGTCCTCCACCAGCTTAAACCACGCGCGAATTATCTCTGGGTCCTCCTGGAGTATTCTCTGGTGATCCTTTGCTCGATTGAACGCCATCTTGAGCTCATCTGATCGCGTTACGAATCTCTCAGCCCAGCATTTGCCAACTGGCTCACCACCACGTACACCCAGTAGTTTATCAGCCATATCTGCTACCTCGCACAGCCGGGGCGCAAATCCTCGTGAGTCAAGGTCGAGGATATATCGGACAATCGTCTTCTCTTCAGTTGCAGTAAGCTTTTGGTTGTTGGGGGTGCAATCGCGTCGTGCAGAAATTCCTTGTACGCGTCGGTTGAGGGTCCTTGGGTGAACGTTGAAGGCGTCAGCAGCAGCTTTTTGCGTTCGGAATTGGCCAGATTGGAAAGCTGCAAGTGCAAGTTCAACTGCACCTTCATGATAGACTGAGTTCACGTTGTTTGATGAAGACATGTTGTGTTGAAGGTAGATGGTGGTTGCCAAGAGAATTCTGCGACACTCGCTGATGCGCGCCACTCGCTGATGGAATACGTTAGGTATAGATGTACATATTGCCCCAGGTTGGTGGTTTGATAAGACCCCTGTTGAGGTCTTACCGTGTCCGTGCACTCAATGCACGCCGTCAGTCAATGCACGCGATCGCGATTTCGTCCCAACTTCGCACACCCCACAACTCAACGCCACGACGACTATGGAAGACGCCCTTGCAGAGCTAGATGCTCTTGACTCTAGCGAAGAAGTTTGCTACGCAACAATAGCTAAAAAGCATGGTGTTGATCGCTCAACGTTGTCGCGCAAGCACCGAGGTGTCAGCGGGTCGCGCGCGGAGGCAGGCTTAGCACGTCGCAATCTTCAACCAGAACAGGAGGCAGAGCTTGTAAGGTATATAGAGGGGCTGACAGAGCGAAAGCCACCTCCTACAAGAGAGATGGTGCAGAATTACGCGTCTGATATCGCTGGACACTCTGTCTCTGAGAGCTGGGTTACTCGCTTCCTCCACCGACACCAAGATGAGCTTATATCCCAATGGAGTACTTCTATGGATCGACAACGCCACGCTGCTGACTCTGGCGATAAGTACAAGGTGTATTTTGAACAGCTGGGCAGCAAAATCAATTTCTACGAAGTAGAGCCAGAGCATACGTACAATATGGACGAGAAAGGCTTCATGATTGGAGTCGTTGGCAGACAGAAGAGGATCTTTAGTAAGAGGCTGTTTAAGAAGAAGCAGTTTAAGCAGATGCTGCAAGACGGCAATCGTGAATGGATAAGCCTGTTGGCGTGTATATGCGCTAATGGTACAGCGTTGCCGCCAGCTCTCATATATGCAGCCGACTCAAAGAACATACAAGACACCTAGGTTGAGGATGTGAAGGTGGGAGAACATATGGCCTTCTTCGGAGTATCAGGCAGTGGCTGGTCGAACGATGGACTAGGTCTTGCCTGGCTTCAGCAGGTGTTTGACCGCTTTACAGCAGCCAAAGCTCGGAGGAAATACCGCCTATTGCTTGTGGATGGCCATGGGAGCCACCTAACAGAAGAATTTCTGGAGTATTGCCACAGGCACAAGATACTATTAGGTATCTATCCACCTCACAGCACCCACACGCTGCAGCCGCTTGATGTAGTAATGTTTAAGCCACTCAGCACAGCATACTCAAAGAAGCTCGCAACACGCCTTCACAAGCATCAAGGCCTGGTGCCTGTAACTAAAGCCGACTTCTTTGGCCTGTTCTGGGATGCTTGGGCAAGCAGCTTTACTGCGAGGAATATCTTCAGCTCGTTCAAGGCAGCAGGTGTACACCCCTTTAACCCAAACGTTATACTCGATCGCTTCACCAACAACGACTTAGATACGTCTAGCAACGCTTCAGAGGAAGCTCCTACATATGGTGGTGAGACATGGCAGAAGCTGAATACAGTTATAAAGCGCGCGTTGAGTGGTGCCTCAGAGAAGGACGCATCTATCGTTCGGCAATCGCTCCACCACATGGCTATACAGAACACCCTTCTGCAGAGTGAAAATGAGGGCCTGCTTGACGCTCTTACTGTTAAGAAAAGGAGAGGGATGAAGGGCAAGTCTCTAGACCTGCTGCAACACTATGAGTGCTGGGGGCCTTCGATGATGTGGACTCCCCGGTCATTCAGAGAAGCCAAGACCCGCATGAGGCTTGCAAGGGAGGAGCAAGAGGCAGACAAGAAGGAAAAGGCTGACATGAAGGAGCTTGCTAAGGCTAATAAGCTATACAATGAGAAGATTGCGCAGGAGAAGCGTGATGCACGTGCGAGGGAGAAGGTAGAGCGCGAACAGCTGAAGGCAGAGAAGGCTAAGGAAGTCGCTGAACGCAAGGCAGAGAGAGAGCGCCAAAGGCAAGCTTGCGACTCTCAAAAAGCTATAAAAAAGCCCTCTATAGGCAAGCGCAAGGTTCTAGGGAAAGCAGCACCAAGGAAGAAGCAGAAACGTAGTGCTGAGGATGATGTGGGTGGTGCCTCACGCATAGCGCGCACGCTTACACCTCTACACCGAACCAATACTCGCGGCCGCAAAATCCTTCGGCTAAGAAAGTATTGGTGAGAAAGTTTGTCGCATAGGTCTATAGAGTACTGTGCTAAGTTTCCTTGTAATAATTACTTGTGTGTGTGGCTCTACAGCCTTAATTCTGTGTAGCCCGTTTTGGTGATGCGCGTGCATTGACTGACGGCGTACATTGTGTGCACGGACACGGTAGCAAAGTCGCGCATTGACTACAATACACTGTGCACACGCCCGACCGCAAGTGCGACGCCTCATGGTTGTTGTTGTGCTGGTAATAGTCCGCACTTTACCTGGAGTGAACCTCGCTGAAGGCATTCACAAGCCCGCGCTCGAAGAAAAAGTTTTTTTAGACCGTAAAATTTGCCTATGAGGATGTGCACCCCTGTGCTTGGCGCTGTTTTGGCCCTTGATGCCTTCGCTATAATCCTATGCTAATAAGGCCCGGCGAAAACGGAACCTCGGACGACTTTCCCTAGCGGCTGGCGACTGCTCTGCAGCGCATCGAAGTTGACAAAGGAAAACCTACAGCAGGAAATGTTCCTGCGTTTAAACGCCTTCGCTGAACAACAAGCGGCATAAAGTCCCAGACTTGCGACTCCTAATGTGTCGGCCCACGCCTCCTGAACACCAAATGCAGAAACTCCTCCAGGAATGCAGCAGGATCTACCTGCTACAAAGGGGTGCCGAGCGCAGGGAGAAGTTGAGTGAATGAAACTCGTCGACGAAAAGAATTGCACCGCCTATGCATCCACCAACTGCACCCTCTGGCTCTTCCTGTTCCCAATCTCTACCAACGTCGGCGTCAGGGCCAGCCTTTCCCCCATCCCTACCCCAAGGCGCTTCTCTGGACTTTCCAAGCGTTCTGCACTCTTGCTTGAATCTGTGTGCGGTCTCATAAGCGTTCGCGGTCTGGTCGCCTTGCCGACCGACACGCTCCTCGCGATTCCCACCGTCGCCGTCTGTGCACCCCCATTACCCATGACTTTTGGTTTTCGTTGACTGGTCGTGCGCTTGATCACGGGCCATTCGGCGGCCGTTTGTGAGACAGGCTCGGCAGGTTCGGGGGGTGTGAGCAGCAGTTGCAGGTTCTGCAGCGGCGAGGAGACGTCAATTGGTGCGGAGGACGGGTGTGAACAGAGTGCGCTGGCGGCAGTTACGCGGGGCTGTTTGCGGCTGAGAGAGCGTTCGAGGGTTGCGTTTCGTTGGGGTCGTTCACGGGAGGTGGAGCGGTTCGTAGATGAAGATGTGGCCATCGATGTCGGCTTGGGAAGAATCTCCCACTCGGGTTCTTGACTCTCGACGTGGGCTTTCCAGGCCTTGGCTTCAGCGGGGGCAGTTCGACCGACGACGATGGTTATGGACTCGTTGTCGGATTCGAAGCTGCGAATTGAAGTTGGCGTGAGGGCGGGTTGCTGCGGCTTGAGGCCCGGGGATTCGCTATACAGACGAGTTACGCTTGTCGAGGGCGGTTTGCTTCTCCCTTGTTCTGCGGTCTTGAAGGTTTGATGCGTCGGCGTCCTCTCTGGTGCGGTCTTCGACCTCGCTCGGGGGAGCTGGAGACAAGAGGCGATGGCGCTCGTATCACTGGTGTTCCTGTACGTAGTATTGGGGTACCTGGATGTAAGGTAGGTGTAGTGCGACCAGTAGCAGGGAACAACGACAGTCGCGCTGACGGAGGATTCGACACGGAGGGCGATGTAGCCCATCGTGGGAGTTTGGGTTCTGGTAAGCTCTCCTTGTTGTCCTGCGTTCTTATTAGCTCGTTACTCCTTGCAACGGTATCGCAGACATACCTTGATTATTATTTTGCCCAGTGGTTTAGCCTTGTCTGTGTCTGCCTTCTCTTGTCGCCGCTGGTACAACGAAGACCGATTCGGAGTAGACTCTAGCACGCCGCTAAACATCACACTGTAGCGGTCCATGCTTACATCAGGAATATTCACACCCAACAATCCAGCGCCAGCGGCACTCTGTGTCGACTGCAGGGGTGGAACTGGTAACGATCCCGTGTCCGATGCTCCTGGACCAGCTTGAGGCGGATTTGGGGTAGTAGCTGACCGTTGGAATCGGTATCGAGGTGCAGCACGACCGGCATCGAGTGTTGCCGAACGTTTCCTGCCATGTTGAACTTCCTGCGAAGATAGATTTTCATGTGATTTGGTACGGATTGCCACCATATCTGAGTTAAAGACTGAGACCGGCAATGCGACTCCGCCCGCCGTCTTCAATGTTGGCTTCGTCCTTGACTTTGGTGATGTGTCATGGTGACTGTCTGCACGTGCCATGGTGACTTGTTGTGCCAATTGGTAGAAGGAAGCCTTCTCTCTGGGCGGCGGCGCAGTCTTCTTGAACAGTGACTTCCATCGACTGATCTTGGGCTTGGGCTGTGCCTGAGGTCCAGTGACAGTAGTCATAGATGCGTTAGCATGATTCCAGGCTGACATGTGGGAGTCGGCAATGAGGTTTTCGGTGGTGGCCTGAGGCGTTGAGGTCCAATGCGAGCCAATAGTAGGGCTGCCCAGTGCAATACCAATGACCTCCTGTGGGCTTTCCACGGCGTGCAGTACAGCGGTCGAGCTCGTGGGCGAAGAGAAGGCTAGGAACCGGTCCTCGGAATAGACTGATGGAGCGGGAAGTGTTTTCTTGTGGAACTGTATTGCGCGTTCCCCGGGTCCACCTGACGTACTCGGCCGGGCTACCATCTTAGGGACTTCAGGCGTTCGTTCAGCCCTGAGTCCTGATGAGGCTGCTTTGAACCTGTCAAAGTCTGTTGGAGAGGCGATCGGCCGTGGGCAGAGTTCTGTGCCTGAGACTCTTCTTGCTGGGCGCCCCTCCGACTTCCCTTCAGAAGCCGGAGCGACTTTGATCTCGTGAGCAAGCTCGGCATCGCGTTTCAAGTGGATTGCTAGTGGGTATCAGATAGTAAATTGACGACGTGGAACGACATAAAGCGGAAAGAGAGTGATGCGCAGCCAAAGGAGTGGACAGCCCCGAAGAGCAAACAGTTACACGGCAAGAGACGAGGTCGTGGATCGGAGCAAAAACGAAGAAGATGCAGAATTGCGCCGGCATCAAAACGTCTAGTCCCGGGGGAGTAAACCTTCGCCTCCACAATTCTTTCTCATGCCAGCAGTCATCAAGTCTTCCAGACGCGACTGGGGCTGTTAGGGACAAATTGCGCAGGATTTAGAGGATTTGAGGCTAGGATGGGGATGATCGGCGCACACGGGACAGCATGTGCGGACGGTTGTGGATTGGCTGCATCTGCCGCGTGCGACACCGGCACCCATGGCAGATAACGGGGCTGGCCGTTGCCAGTAGCAAAGATGTCCGTGTCATGGTAACGGGTCGTGGGAGATGTGAGCGGTGAGCTCGGGCCAATGTTTCAGCCCACCTTGAGCAATTTCGCTACGCGCCGCCCAGGGTTCCTCAACGATCTCAAACACCTTCAACATGCTCCCGTTGCTCTGCTGACGGGATCGATTCATTAGAGAATGAATTCAAGAGAATGAATTTTCATCGTCAGTGTTACCCCCTCCACTCCCTGTTTGTAACACCAAGCGCGATGTTGAAGGCTACAACGTGCGAAGCTGTGGCACGTCACCATCAGCCGCAGGGAAATTGGGCATACGCAGGGCAGCGGCTAGCCACAGATTCCCGGAAATCACCAAAATTGCTATTATCGTGGTGTGGGCGCCAGAGATTGCATGGGATCTTGGGTTGCCGAAAGGTCAAGTCGAAACGTTGGCCTACGTAGGCGGTTGAACGGTGGATTGTTAAGATGCTATGTACACGGAGCGTTCAGTACTCGCGTTCAACGAGCCAGAGTCAGGTCAGGGTAACGGCAATCTCATCTGCCCAGCACTCGCCCAGTGAGGGCGACGAAAGCAGACCGGGCGCAGCTGTGCCTCACAAATTTGCGAATGCAATACTTACGTGCATACTAGCCGTGTAGAAGTGTCGTCAAAGAGGCTGAAGAGCGAGGTCCGGGCAGGAATAGCAACACAGGCAGGTCCATGATGTATATCCAATGCTGTGTAGCTAGAATAGCACTGTACATTCGCTGAATTCTTCTATCTAGAATTTCAACAGACATCAAGACAAATCAAGACGGATATCAGGACAGTAAGCTCGGGACATAGAAGGCAGTGGTGTCTCTCGCTCGCGAACCTTAATTCGGAATGGTGCTGACCATGACATCACCAATAAGCTCCCGACAACACCGAGGTCTCAGCATCCATGGACGGATGGCTGAATCAGCCGTGTCAGAGACAGCAACACCACATGTACAATCCCGAGAGCGTATACAATCCCGATACATAGAATCCATAGCATCCTCTCAAACAGACAATCTACATCGCTCTTTAGTTTGCACAATGGCGCTTGGAGCCACAGCTCTCCCCCTCTGGCCCGCCCTCGTCTTCGCCTACATCGAGCCCCGTAAGCGTCACACAGCTCAATAATTTCAAACGACAAATCCTGTTCGTTAGCTAACACTGAAAAAGTGCTTCTTTTCCTCGGCACCCACTCGGCCCTCTCATCCCCTTCAACATTCGTGGCCTCCCAAGTCCCCTTCCAGGACCCCGCCGACCACGTCTCTCCAGCAGCCACTATTTTGGCATACACGCTGGGCAGCATCTTTTTGTTACTAGCGGGGGTTGCAATTCTCTGCACTGTGCTTACGAAAGATGCCCATGTCACAAAATATTACCTCATGATATTGATGTGTGGGGATGTTGGACATCTGGCTGCGAATTACGCGGGCATGGGCAGTGCGGTGTTCTGGGCTTACGGGCAGTGGAACGAAGTCATGTGGGGGAATATTGCTGTGACTATTTTTCTGTTCCTCAATCGTCTGTTTATGGTTCTTGGGGTTTTTGGACGGCCTGGATGGGTCACAGCAGGGAAAGCGAAAGCGAAAGGGAAAGGGAAAGGGAAAGGGAGGAGGAATTGAGATTGGTTGAGATTGCAGGCTTCAATACTGTATCCCCTTCAAAACTCATTGAGGAGATTAGCGATCAGATTATTTTCTTGAAGACTGGCACGTCTCCCTACAAAGGCAACCAAGAAAAAAAACATTTCACGTCTGGAGGAAGACAAGCTGCTCTCTCACACTTTTCACACAATTATGGCACGCCTGGGAGGCCACTGCATCTAAGTTTCCATGGTTTGTCAGCTACCGTAGATTTTTATCGTGTGAATGCTATGCACACACGCATTGCAAGCAGCGAGCAGAATGATCAGTCGATCGTCAACACGCCTTCCATCACCGGTACTGCTGTACCACTCAATTCCACATTCTCAATTCCCTATCCTTCTGAAGTGGTCACGACATTGACGTAGATCTCGCACCGTCTCCCCATCTCCACACCCTGCGTGAGGTGGAATTTCTGCTCCCTCGGCCCTCCTGCCTGACGAGCGACAACGGCAAGGTAGCAGCAAAGTGCGCAAGAAGCGCTCCCGGTACCCGGGTCCTCTCTGCTCCCAATGCTCCTCGTCCTCAAGCATCTCACATTCCCATCCCCTTCCAGATCCACGCCAAGATCAGTGTAGTAGAAAGTGCCTGTATATCATACATCCTATCCAGAGCCTTTATCGAGGTGTGCATTTGGTTGGCAGTCCAAGTGCGGTTAGGTCGGCGAGAGGGACAAGGTTGAATGCCATGCCTTTGACAATGGACACGAGCGGTACGGTGTCGCTGCCAGAGGAGTTCGTCAAGGAAGAGGTAAAGGATGAGGAAGGCGGTTCTCGTGGATGTGGAAAGAGTGTGGTACATTGACACTCACTCTCCCCGTGGTGCTGGAGTGGGTGAAGGGGATGTCACCGGCCAAATTCATGAGTTGCTTGATACCAGGGTAATCTGCTGCGTGACTAGCTACATGGATGGCAGTACCAATCGTTGGGTGTCCGGCGAACGAGAGCCGGGACAGAGGGGTGAAGATGTCGAAGTTTGCCGTGCCGTCCTTATCGCCTACAGTAGGTTCGTGTAGGAACGTCGTTTCGCTGAGATTGAACTCTCGTGCAATCTTCTGCTTTTGTTCTTCTGTCAGAGTGCTACGCATGGTTGCTGGGACGCGGACGATGGTCAGTGGATTACCCACATAAGGTCTTGTTGTAAAGACATTAACAGTGGTGAATGGGAGAAGATTTGGGGTTTTGAAGATTGTAAGATGTCTGAAAAGCTCATGTAGCACTCGCATCGTGCTGGCTTACTATGACTCTGCGTCATCCTGGCCATGTTGGTCGATCTTGACTCACATCACGTGTTTGATTGTGTAGTCTGAAGGTCTTTATCAAACCTAGAGTAGTGACCAGACCTTGATCTGCAACATTGCATTCGTTATCTTACTTCGTCGAGATAATACGGTTCTGCAGAGTGCAATGAACATTTCCGAGAGCCCTGGAGGCTTTGAAATTTGGAAGCCTCCGCCCCCTCGTGCTGCAATACGAGAGCTTTGGTAGACCGCAACAAGCAGAAGTCAAGACACATCATTCAATGCCGACACATCTATTTGTGGGAATCCTGATAGTATCGTGCATTGTGGTCGGTGTTGCGGGCGATGTGGGTGATGCCGGACCTAGAATGGGTCAAGTCAGTCGCGCTTGGAAAAACGCGCGGTCACATGTCCACGGGTGGATTCTGAATTGGCGAGATCACACGAGCAAGTGCTTACACAGTATACGATCGAACATGCATTTCTCCATTGGATGCCTTCAGTCAACTCAGCTCCGGTCAACTGCAAAGCATCGCACCGCGCGGCTGTGCCCACCCCTCACGTCAACGGCGTTTCTATAGCCTACTCCGCCCAGTCACCGCAATACAACGTGCGACCTCACCACCAAGCTTTGACTTTGCCGTCAAGCTTCCCTGGCTCGTCCCGGGCCTTGAAGCTGTCCATGGTAATTGGTGAATGTTGCACTGACAGCAACATGAAGCTCCATGTCAGACCCCGCATCCTCCTCGCTTCACCTTGCCCCAGCTCGACCCTAGCCCACGGGTGAGCGACGCTTCTGCATCCTCATCAGCCGTCGCCCGCTTACAAGGGGGGTGCCTGAACGGAGTAGAAATACGAGGTGCTTGCACTGAGCATCTACTGATCTTTTACAAGGGAAAAACCCCTAGTGTGGCAACTCGTATTTCTGCTCCGTTCAGGCACCCCCCTTGTAGTCGCAGACATGATTGCGCGAGACTGATAAGGCACCGCCACAGCTAGCTCTTATTGGCAGTCATCGATACTCGAGCCGTGCACCGAGGGCAAGCCTGGCGGCGAAGCTCAAGGCTAACCCCGAAGGCTCACAGAGGTAGGCGGGTGATGTGAGGCTGAGTGCGGGCTGTGGTTTGGTAAGAATTCGTCCCATTCCCTGACCACCTTCTCCTTCCTGCCGCCTTTCTTTCTCTCCACTCTCATACGTTTCATCCTTGCGACTGTCCCGCTGTTGGAGGGGATTCTTGTTAGAACAGTCATTTTGGTCACCCCTGTCCAGCTTCCACTTGGGTCTGAAGGCAACGGTCAGCCTTGGGCGGGAAACACCCACCAATCTGTTGAACCGCAACACTCGAGCACCTGCCTTTTTGTACTTGGCTTTGATAATTGCGATCACTTGACTGGCTTCCGTATGCATATTGTTTGATACAAACTGGCTGTTGGCTTAGCTAGGTTTCCAGTCGCGCGGGATACCTGCGACAAACACGATGCCGGGCGTTGAGGTATGATCAGTCTTTGTTGATGTTCCCCTATAGCCAACTCGTACATAGTGAGGGCGAAATATTAATCCACACAGGTTATCGCGGCTGTCAGCGCAGTAGTATCGGCGTTCCACGCCGGCTCGGAATTGCTGAAGCACACCAAGACGAAGCGTCGCAAAGCCCGTACCCAAGCCCAGCAGGAATTCGAGGAGAAGCAGTTACAAGAATCGCTCGTCTATGGCGAACAACAGATAGGCTTTCGGTATGCGCAGGACATGAGGGAGATGGGCGACCTCGTGCGGGTGGGTGACTGTAAGTGTTTTGCTGGAATACCAACCAATGTAGAACTAACAAGCGCAGCCATCGCACGAGATCGCCTCCTACACATTGCTGTCATGCTACAAATGGAAATCATCAAGAGCCTCCAGATGGCTGCGAAGCACGAGACTGCAATACTGAACCTACGAATACTATACGAGGCATCGATCATGAACCGCAAAGACACTTTTGTGACATTAGACGAGATGAAACAAAGGATCATCATGACCCGACCTATGCTCCGCCAGATTGGGGATGGGCCTGCGCAGCGATCATCGATTGCTACACTTCCATCTTCTCCATCAAGCGCCTTTGATGCTTACAATGCTGTCCCAGAAGGATACGTACCGTCAGCGGTTACGCTTGGCTCGCAAGAAGACTCCAAAGAAACAAGGTCTGGTCTAGCCCGCTACTTCCAGATGAAGCGCAACAGCAGTACGTCATCGAGGTCTCTGTCCGCCAGCGCCGGCAGTCCGACAGAGAAGCCAGACATCAATTATAGTGCCGCTTTGGAGGAGTTGGTGAAGGCTAGAGGGGAAGACCGTGCGACGATGATGAAAGACATCGACGAGATCATGGTGTCCTACAAGGGGTTGGATGTCGGGGGGAGAGCACAAGACGAGCCTTGGGGTCAAAATCAGCATCTCAAACCGTACGAGCGGCACGATACATGGAAAATACTGCACGGCGACGGATCTCCAAGACAGGATGCGTTCGCCCAAAGTTGGAGTCCCGCGCGAACGGTACCACCCTCCCAAGCTTACCAGCACCACCCCGCGTTTAATCAGGACATGTTCAATGGCCATCAGCAGCACCCATCATATGCAGCCCCGAATCCATACCAACAGCACCAGACCCAGGCGCCACATCGATTTTCAGATTCATCAAACTCCAGTGCACAGTTCTCAGACAGATCATGGGAGCGCCATGATTCCAACGCGTCACGTACTTCGTACGCCTCATCCGACCCTCGCTATTCAGTTCTTTCACAGCAAATGAGTGAGCCGGCGTACTCGGCATCAACATCCCCAAACGCGACGTTCTCACAACCGTTTGATCATTATGGCCAGCGCTTGTCACATGCTACATCCTACGCACCGACAGACGAGAACCCCACGTCTCCAATTGCGCCACCTGCAATCCCACAAAGGAGTCCACTGAGGGTTTCCCCACAGGATAATGGACCAGCCAACGGGCCCACATACATTCATGAGATGCCGAACTCCCCTGCACAGGGTAGCTACCTAGATCCACAGCGTACTGCAAGAGTCCCAGATCCAATCGCACCCTTTGCGTCTCCACCAGATTTGCCGGAGCCCAAGGTAGAAGGACGAGCAGACATGGGTCCTTCGAGACCTAGCCTCCCTGAGGTGCGCAGACCTCCAAGTTCGCACAGTAGCTCGAGTGGGCACACTATGACGTTCGGAGCATGCCGCAGAGCTGTCTCGGGCCCAACCATTGACCACATCCGACAGCCGTCCATCGCATCAACCGACAGCAGCGGCTCAGGCACATTCGGCATCATCCCGCGCCCCCCCGGCGCCGACATCACCTCGACCATCCAGAGCCCCCCTCCCGGGCAAGAGCGCATGATGGGCGGCCGCCCGTGCAAAGACAACAACTACTGGGGGTTTTGCAAAGGCGCATGGGACGTGCGTGAAGACGTCAAGAAGGGCCTCGCACTCCGCAACATGCCGTCGGGCATGTACAACACCAAGGAGGTGTGGGAATGCAAGCAATGCAACTTCCGGGGCAACACCTACGTAGTCACCTACCCTGGCAAAAAGAAAAAAGAAACCGTCGTCGACCCCAACATCCACACCTCCAAGTCCGGGATCCGGTACCGGTGGATCTTCCTGGCCAAGAGCCACACCAAGAAGAAAACATCCGACGCTGCAAGCGACGAGTGCAATTACGGCTGCGTCATCTGCAGCGTCGAGCTCAAGGTGTCGAGCATCTTCGGCAACGTCGACACCCTCATGTACCACCTGCTCGAGCACGTCAGCGGCATGACGCAGACGACGATGAAGCAGACGCGCTGCATTGTTGGGCGCACGGCGGGCGCGGATGAGGCGTGGGATATTAATATGCCGCTGTTTGCTGACGTGAGCGAGATGGAATAGGAAATGTGGAGTTTAGCAAGATACCCAATGAATCTATCCATCCATGCACTCATCCACCCCCCCCCCACATCCCCCTCATCAAACAGCACGCGCGGCACAACCCCACTAATCCTCCACTCCCCCTCTCTTCCCTCGTATAAAAATGCTTCACAACCGCGACCCCCGTTGCCGTCGCCCCGATCCCGCCGTCCCTCCGAAACAACACATGATGCGCTCGAACCTGCCACTCGGCTACAATCTCGCCCCATGATGCTTCTTCCTTGCCCTCCTCTCCCCTAGCTTCCACCTTCTTCCCATTAGGGGCATTGGGGTGATTGGACTTGGGGTTTTGGGGATGGGTGTCTTAGTGTTCTTCGGGCTTTGGGATTCTAAGGGTCTTTGTGCTTTGGAGATTGTGTTCTCGGGTATCTTGGGGCTCTCAGGGCTCTCTAGGGTAATGCGAACCTTCAAACGATATCCCTCCCACCATATTCAAACTCTTATACGATATATAATGTGTGTGAGATACACTGGGTCCCCATAGTGCAGATACCTCAACCCGCGTACCTCAACCCGCATACCCAACCACCCAACCATCTCCCGCTCCAACGCGTACCTACCCATTCCATCTCCCGCAAGAAAACGCACCCCAGGGTCTCCACATCCCATCCCTCACCAGCGCGCACACCCTCGTAGTCGTGCACTAGGACGGGGCGCGCGCGTCACGGGCGCCGAGTTAGGCGTGCAGCGCTGGGAGGGAAACTGCGTACTAGTGCAGTGAGAGGCTGCCTAGTAGAATGTGTGAGTGAGTGAGTTAGTGATAGGGCCGAATAGAAATACACCATCGAAAGGACATGAGTAGGTATGCGATGATATTCCTACACAAATACTTCATACAGATCCGCCGGGGACGGAAAAGCAGTAATATTCTCACACAATCCCCGATCCGCTGCGTGACACACCAGTACCAGTATCAGTAACAGTACAATACCAGTACAATACAGCGTCGCTACCTATATTACACACCCCACCCATCCCGCCTTCGCCCGCCTTCGCCCGCTACGCAGTCTGCGCGCGCGTCCTAGCAACCAAAAACCTCGCACTGCGCTGGCTGAGGGGCGTGCCAACCGGTACATCCTTCCCGCTTTTCGCCGCACCGCGCCTGCGCTTCGTATCGAGCCCGCGCTCCCACAGGGCGTACTGGACGACCTTCTCAAGACCCGTCTTTGTGCGCTTCTCGGTGAGCGTGGGCTTGGAGCGGCGCAGCTCGACGTTGCCGAGATGGATCAGGTCGCCGAGGTTGGCGCGCGGGCGCGTCGGGGCGGCGGAGGTGGAGGTGGAGTGCTGCTTGGCTTGGGCGCGCAGGTGCTGGCCCTCGGTGTGCAGTGCGGAGAAGAGGCTGGTGGGCGCAGGCTTGGCGGCGGAGCGGAGGTGGCCGTAGAGATCGCCGAGCGTGGAGGTCGAGGTGAGGAGCGGGTCGGCGATGCGGGTGCCGGTGAGCTGGAGCAGGCGTTTGAAGAGCTGAGAGTGTTAATCATAATGTGTGCGTGAGGGGCGGGAGACTTACGGCGAACTTGACGTCGTTGTCGGTGAGGGGGACGTGGCGCCAGAGGATTTCATTGACTTGGGACGCTGAGGGCTCGCTGTTCAGGCGCGCTTCTCTGCGCAGCTGGGTGATGGCGTCGGCGAGGCTCTGGGCCTGGGTCTCGAGTTCGGCGTAGCGCGAGGACGGGGTGTGTTGCACGACGTCCTCAACGACGGGTGTCTCAGCAGCAGCCTCCACCTGCGCAACCTCCTCAACAACGGGCGTCTCGATGGGCTTCGCGCGAGGTACAGGGCGGTTCGACATGAAATCAAACTTCTTCTCGGCGTCCTGCTTCACAACAGCAGCCCTCTTGTACTCGGGGGTCGCAGGGTCCATGACAGGCACAGCAGACGCCTCGGGGACCACCGGCTCCACCACATCCTCGACCAGCAGCTCATCCTCGTCCAGCGCCTCCGGCTCGCAGCCATTGAATTCAGGCGTTGTCTGGATGATCTTGATGAACTGCTCGGCGCTCTTGTACTCGGGGAACGCGAGGGCGAGCTCGCCGCTCTCCGTCTTGTACAGCTTGATGTTCTTGACCCACGACGGGCGCTTGTAGACGCCGCGGTTGGGCAGTTTGGACAGGTCGAGATCTAGGCCGGCCTGCTTGAATGTGTACACTTCGGCCACGGCCTGGGCGAATGCTTTGCGCAGCTTGACCGGGTCGGTGGTCCTCTTGATCACACCGAAGCTGTCGCTCATCAGTAAGGTCGCTCGTCAGTAAAAGTCGCCTCACGGCTGATGCCTACACACTTGTATTCCGTATACGGCCGTCCCGTGACGTTGTGCACCGTCTGGGCCATGAGCAGATTCGCGTCGCGCAGCGTGTACGGCGTGCCTGTCATCTCCTCGATCTCGTCGGCCATGTCGAGACTCAGCGGCGTGTAGGTGCGGAGGGTCAGCTTCTCAAACTCGCTGGCCATGGCGCGCTCCTCGATGCGGGCCAGCCACTCGTCGCCGCCGACGTGCTTGAGCTTGCGCCCATGCTCGGCCCTCTGGTACCGCGGGAACGGCGCACTCGCATCGTCGTCGAGCACTTCAATCTCCTCGCCCTGGTCTTCCGGGGCTATCCGCACCGGCGACGTCGGGTCATAGGGGTCGACGTGCGCGCCAATCGGCTCCGACTCGCCGAGCAGCCGCTTCTGCCACCGCCGCACAAACTGCTGGTGCTTCTTCTTGTCCTGCTTGCCTGCGGGCAGGAGGAAGGCGGCGGCCGGGGTCGTCGAGAAGGGGGCGGCCGCGGCGCGCAAATGCGTGCAGGGTGAGGCCGTGGCCCGTTGGCGCACTGCGGATGGGAAGGCCGACGAGGCGTCGATTGCCCGCGAGGGGCGCGGTATTCTGCGCATGGCGACGGCGGTATTGAGATGGATGTCGTCTCGAAATCTCGACGGGCAAATGTTCAGGCACGCACAGACGCCGCCGCTGAGCCAATCATAGCCACCCAAGTTCCGCCTCACAGCTGCACATCTGACGGGTTGGTCAAGTCTTGTAAGCATGATGACTTGCAAGTGAATAGTTGTGATGCTTGATTATCCTTTCTCCCCCCCAAACCTCCGCGCCAGCCACGTCGACCCCTTCTCGTCGTACTCGGCCTTGTCCACCAGCACCTCCCTGAGCAGCTCCGGCTGGCTCGCGAACCTGGCCGCCCCAAGCCAGATATGCTTGATGGGATCCTCTGCCCGTGATATGTTCAGTAGATAGTCACTTGGCACCAGCATGCGCAACTCAGCTTCCAGCCTGCCCATGAAGCCCTCCATCAGCGAATTCCCGCCCACCACCACCACGTTCGCCAGCAGCCCCACCCTCAGCGCCTCGGGCAGCACGCTGAGCGACTCCATGACTGCCCCTGGGATGCCAGCCTCGGGTATGCCAATGTCTGAGGGGTTGAATAGTAGCTCTGGTACCGCGAACCGCTCGTTGCCCAGCGGCAGAAGATCCTCCCGCGGCCCTTGCATGGGTTGTAGCCCCTTCCTCATCCGACTCTTCGCTGCATCGTGAGGTCTGGCATGTCCGTGGATCGCGTTCTCGTAGTCTGGCAGCACATAGTCCACCACCACACTGCTGTCCAGCTCCCGCCTGTCGCCCAACCGGCCCTTCCACGTCCGCTCCAAGTCGTGCGCGTACTGCTGTGGCGAGGCAGCAACATATGACACGGCCTCTTTGATCTCGTTGAGCAGATACGTCTCCTCCATCATGTTGTAGTGCCGTAGCGACGAGAGCTCCTTCATGTAGTTTGTGAGCAGCTTGCCGCCGACGGAGAGCCGCCGCACAGCCGAGTGCAGCACTTTGCCGTTGTACAGCGGGAGAATCGTAGTATCCGAGTACGACGTATCAATAACGAGGAGGCACTCCTGCGGCACACCAGACAGCGTCGCAGCATCCGGTGAATTCCACGCCGCCATCGCCGGCCCTGCGCACATCAGCACTGCCCTCTCAACACCCGCACCCAAAGTCCAACTCACCCACGCAGCGATAATACGCCGCAAACTCAAACTGCTCAAACACAATCTCATCGCAATTCTTCTGCAACTCGCGCGGACAATTCGGCTTCTCGAGCAGCACCAAACTCGTCTCGCGCGGCTCACACTGCGCTCGTCAGCCCCGTGCCGCACAGTCCCAAACACGCACATACCCACCCTCAGCGCCGCCCCCGCGTCCAAGAATTCATGCTCCCAAACCGCCTTCTGCGCCTCCCAGTTCACAATAAACCCCCGCTCCACCGGCCGCCGGAACGCCAGCTCGCCAAAGTCGGCGCACGAGTCGAGCTCCGAGCCCACGTAGCTGCGCTTGTCGCGCGTGCTGCGCACGATGCAGTTTGGGATTGTAAGGCACGAGGAGGCGCTGGGCGGGTCGGTGGTGGTGGTGCTGGTCAAGATCAGCCCGGCTTTGAGCGTGTAGGCGCCGTTGTCGAGGATGAGCGTTTGCGGTGTTGCGGGGGCGGGTTTGTGGGGCCCTTTGGGTGGCATTGTGGGGGGAGGGTGTGGTGTGGAGGGGGGTTTTGGGCTGCCCCGGTGGGATGATGGGGCGGCGCGAGGGCGCGGTGTCACGTGTTGCTGTTTCTTGGCGTGGAAGCCTCATGCTGAATGGCCGTTGCCGTTCCTTAGAGGAGTTCTTCTTGCATCTGCAGATTCCGTACTCCACACCCACGATCATATTGTACAAGTCATACTCGCCACTCTTGATGTTTGTCACAGGTTGCTCAGAAGCCGAACGCTAGTATCCATGCACGGATTTGGGGAGGATGGGAACATCTCACAACAGGCAAATGGGTCGTTGGCAGATGACGGCTTTGCAAAAAAGAAAAAGAAACTGATTGTGTGGAGTCCTGTCTAGCATATCTTGCTTCTGGAAGAGTCTTCCTGGTACTGAGAATTCCGCTCACGCATTTCGAGACAGTCGCCCAGTAAGACCTGCAAAAACGACCAATCATTCTTGCAGCGCGTTGATCGGAATATATACCATCCAACATGCCCCAACATCGTGGTTTGCTTGAGCGTACTGTGGTAATGGTGTTTTTTACCCAGGCGAAGCAGGAAAGGGACGGCTGTTATAGTTAATGGAAGGAAGGATGGATACAACACATCTTCAAACCGCACCAAAACCACAAGTATTTGCAATCGCAGACGCTCCAAGACACATGCACTCTCATCTTGTGTTACTGAGGTAGATACTCCTTCCGCTAATGTCAGACACGCATAGCGGGGTCGCTCAGCGTATGCCTCCAAGTATATACCTACAGTAACAACTAATCCTACGTCCGCCTTAGCACTTCCTCATCAACCGTCGCCACGATGCAGCTGCCAAACTCAGTTCCCACCTCGTTGCCCGAAGCTGCCGACGTCTTTCGCGTACACCACGTTCGGTATATGACTTGCACTATCGTGTTTACCTACTCCCACTGGCGAAATAATCTGGCACTCGACTTGCTGCACCGACACTGTGGTATAGTTTACTGTGACGTGGTTGAACGCGGCTGCTTCGCGTGGGGAAAAACGCATCCATGAGATCTGTGGTTATGTTATCCGCATACATCCCCATGAGTCACATGTCTCTGAGCCCGAATTTATGACGGACTACATGCGGGCTCCGCGAGAAAAAGGGACAAGTACAATTGTTTGTGTGATCTGGCTGTGGTAGATGGCGAGGCATCGACTACACTGGATTATGGATTGAATCGTGACGAAGAGCACCGCTACGCCTTGCTTTTGCTTGGTCGCGATCTGCGAATTCGATATCGTGAGCAGAGAAATGTTGAAGTCGTTAGGAAGAAGCTGGGGAAGTGTAGATGGAGTGGCAAGGTAGTCTGCTTGGGTGAGGTGTTTGTGGCGTTGACTGTGGATGTAATCACCCTGTACGCATTCAGTGTTGGGTAAGGGCTCCTCGGGCAGTCGAGAATCCAGGTTGGCTCGGCCTTTTGAGAGGCACAAGCGGGCAATCCATCTTGACAAGACAAATGCCTGGCTAGCACGTAGCGAGACAGATCCCCATAGCGGTGTTGCTGGGCTCCAGCCTCAAGTGGCGGAGGCGGTATGCTTCTCCAAGGTCTGTACTCACTCAGTACGGCGCTATCCTACTAACCAAAACTGTTAGAATGTGCAGCAAAGTCTGGAAAAATTCAACTCCCCTACTTCTCCGCCGTGATACACGAGGTCCGCCTCAGCCACGGTATCATGACAATCCTGACCCACATCGCGCCCACCGAGGCCCTGCATGTCTCCAACACTGATTTCACCATTCTCGTAGGAGTGACAGTCGGCATGTCATTGTGGCTCGTGCACCCCAACCCAGCGCTCGTCCCGGAACCAGACGTGTTTCGTCCTGGGAGGTGGCTCGAGCCTGGCGGCGATGCGTTGGAGAAGGTTCTTGTGGGTTTCTCAAAAGGACGTAGGGTTTGTTTGGGCACTGGCGGTGAGAAGATGGGCTGGCGAGGGTGAGGGGATGCAGGTATGGGAGGCGAGGAGGAGGGATACGGAGTGATTTTTTAAATCCTTTTTCGCTGCCGGAGGGTAAGGGTGTGCGGGTGGTGTTTAGGTAGGCGCGGTTTGATGTAGTCTCGAGGTATGGTGTGGTGGAAGTCTTTTGAAAGGACAGATTTGTTTATTTGTTAGGTGCGATAGCGGTAAATCACCACTGTACTTTCGGCTCTGGTATTAGCGAATAATACCCTCGCCGTCTAGTCTATTTCCCGTAAGATGGTCAAAATTTGCATAGCTTATCTAGAGGAATAGCGCGTAATGTCACTGGGGAACTCCTAACAGTTACCCTTACATACACGGACGATCCCAGCCACGTATGCAAAACGAGGAAGTAGTTATGGTTGCTAAAACGTTTCATCTTTGAATCTCAGGCTTCGGAATCTTGTCTGATCGAGTGCTTTGTCCTGGAGTTCGATCTATAGGTTGGGGAAGGGTTGTCCAAGAACATGAAGAGGATGTCGCGTGCATGGCACACCAGGATTATCATCGTGGAGGTTCACTAAAGTCACTGTTATCAGCAGCCACAATTTCAAGATTTGAATTCAGACCTGGAATAGGTCATGATCATCGGCTTCTGAAACATAGGCGCTGACATTCAGTTTGAGGGTATGCATGGGTTGCTACGCCGCAAGGCTGCATTAGCCAAAGGTAACACAACAATACGCGGTGAAGCGTCTACAACGTGGTGATATATCTTAACTGACCAAATTATTCTGCAACTTGACGTACTTACCGCTCCTTTTCCTCTCCAATTGCAAGCCCATATTTACGAACGGTCTCATCGTCAACAGAGATGATTCAAGCAATCGAAGGCCCACTGGTTGGGAAACACTCTGCTGTGCTGGCACAGCTGGGAGATAGGGAGTCGAGTTCAATACTTGAAGCTCAGGTAGTGATTGAAAGCATAAGGGCTGCCAAAGGGTATCTGGAAGAGGATTTCTTGCATGACGTATGTTCCATGAAACCTCAAAGTCGTGACCAGGTTCTACGAATGAACGAGCGATTGCGTGAAACAGAAGCAGCTTTTACTAAAAGGTTGGTGATTTAACCGATTGGTCGGTATGCGCTAATAGTAATAGCATATCAGAGCAGCTATACTCATCCAAGTATCGATTCCTCTACGAGGTCGTGCAGAATGCGGATGATTCACATTATCGTAATATATTCAAACAAGGTGGATCAGCCTTTCTGAGATTCACGATCACCCCGAAGACGCTTGACATCGAGACGAATGAAGATGGCTTTACTCGTGCAAATGTCGAGGCAATCTGCGCAACAGGCAAGAGCTCCAAGAAGGCCAGCGCAACAGAAGATTTCACAGGAGAGAAAGGGTTTGGGTTCAAATCCGTCTTCTCCATTGCAGAAGAAGTCCGCATACAGTCGGGCGTATGGTCTTTTCGTTTCGAGCATCGTTGAGGCGATGATGGATTAGGTATGGTGACCCCTCTCGATGCTCCACCAGAGGTCCTACCTCCAGATGTAACAACCAGGATCTCCTTACGCCTTACCTCCAGTGCAACAACGGAATATGGAAAGCTACTCGACGCTATTGCGGACATGCCAGTTACAGCTCTATTCTTCTTGCGGAAGCTTCAGAATGTCCACATTAAAATAACCCATTTGGATGCGCAAGTAGAGGAGATCACCATCTGAAAGGCAGTCTCCAATGGTGGACAATCCGTCCGAATCGATCGGACACGGAAGTGGAACGGAGTTGACCAGATCGACGCAAGCTTGTACCATAAGACAAGACACACCGTGTCTGACATGCCTCAAGACGACCGCCGAAAAGGTCGAACGCAAGTGTGGGTGGATTTGGCATTCCCAGTTGATCCTGATACCCAGCAACCAAAGTCAAGTGAGATGGGACAGCACGTATTTGCCTACCTACCACTTCAGCGGCTTCCACAACTCCAGGTATGAATGCCCAATTCGCGAAATAAAGATGTATTAACGTTCTGCGTCAGTTCCTCATACAATCGGATTTCATTACTTCGGCAAGCCGAGAGAGTGTCATTGACTGTGCATGGAACAACAGAGAGTGCAAAGTTCGGGTTCATGAACGCACCTGGAAGATGTGGCTTCAAGAAGCCACCAATGCGCGCTACCACCCGAAATTGAGTTTCGAGAGCCCTTTCTCAGGCACCTTGTCCACCGATATCCAAAACGTACTCAAGTATAATTCTCGGGTACCATCAAGGCACACTGGCTGGAGTATCAGATTGATGCACCTAAGCTGAAAACTCAACTCAGAGAATGCGATGTACCATGCAGGTCAGGGGAGTTTGTGCCTCTGCATACAACGTACCTCCCAACCTCAAGCGTGCTCACTCGGCTTTCCGATCTTGGAATCAATGACAGAGCATTGAACATACTATATGTACCGGATGGCGACCTCGGTGATAGCCTGTATAGTTAATGGCGGTTTCTTGAAGACTTTGGCGCCCGCTCCAGGCCAGATCAAGATTTTTACGAATTAGCGCTTGAGGAATTGAGTCTCATGACAGTAGGTCCATTAGTGAAGCAGATGGAAGGTTTGTATCAATCAATGGCTCAGCTGGCTACTATAGCAGACCAGGAGCATCTTCGGTGCGTTGTCACTTTTTCTGCGGGCCTATGTAATCGAATCCTCAACAGTCGCATTTTCCATTGGAATACCTGCATTAGGAGCTTCGACGGTTGGCATAAGATCGAGGGATGCGTTTGGAGTGGTCCCACGTTCCTCCGACCTAAGACTCTACTAGAGGTGTGCTACCCTGGTGATAGTTACCTGAAGAGCTTCTTCACTGTAACTTTGGGCATCAAAGACTCCACCTTCAAAACGGTTTTGGGAGAGTTCAAGTACTGTGGAAACCTTGGTACAGGTTCCTTAACATTGTCAACAGCTCGGGATATGTATACATATCTTGATACGCACACTCATAATGACGCCGACTGGATGAAAGTGAGGTGAGTCCGGGAACTCCTGGCAGCATTAGAGCGGAGATGTTTGAAAAAAAGAGCCATTCCACTACTACTGGGGCAGATGATGCTAGCAGGTACTAACAAAATTCAGAGAGGAGTTCAAAGTAAGCAAGTTGGTGTTCGATGGAGAAGCAACCTGGCACACGCTCAAGACATGCTTCTGGAACAGTCCATTCCCAATTGCCGGCTGTATAGACTTGAGGACCATCTACCCTGAACTCGAGGATTTCTTCACTAAGAAGATGAGGGTCAAGAAGGCCACGCCAGCAATGCTGATTGCGGAAGTCAAGAAAATGGCGGAACGAAGAGAACCCAAAATCGAGGACATTTGACTTCGCCTCATCTAGATAGGCACAATACTCGCCAGAGACAGCTCCGATTTGGATGTTGCAAAGTCGCTTGATGATCTTCGAATGATCAAATTCCTTCCAAAGAAGCTTGCTGACGGTACGATGTCTCTCGTTGGCGTGGAAGACGACTTCGCCATCCTTGATCATGCAAGGTACGGGAAAGCTCTGACTGACCACGGCATACTGCTTGACTTCGATATATGTGACACAGATACTCCACGCCATGTTTGAACGCCTAAGACTCACATACCGCTACTTATCAGTTGCAGTCATGGAACAGTCGAGCGTTGATGACGAGGGAACTCAAGATCAAACGTTGTCGCGTCAGCTACAGACCAGGACTTATGCCTTATACTGGTGAGCTCCTCCAAGACCTTTTGATGGGCGAGTGTTCTTTTCCCTTATTTGCTAGCTTCATTTTGTCCTGTCTAGGCTAACAGCAGGAAAGCTGCGCTGCGAAGCACAAGAGTAGAAAAGCTCTGCCCAACGACCATGCGCTGTTCGATCAGCTGGCTGGAGTAAATATCCATACGACAGACGCAATTACAACAAATTTAGTGCTTCAGCTCGAGGATGGCCCCCTCAAGGTACACAGTGACAGGTCTCTCATCCATCATACAACCAGCGATGGACAGTTGACGATCTATGTTCCTCAACATCCACAACAGCGTCGGATTTGTTACCGGTCGCGCCTACCTGGACTTCTAGCTAGCGTCATGGGTTGCGATCTGGCTGCCGTTGATGACATCTCAAACCTCCTTGGTTGTAGCCTAGAAGAGTTAGATGATGTACTCAGCGAGCGAGACGTCACTGCTGTAATGTGGATCACGAAGCCCACCATAGTTCCATCTGAGCTGCTGGAACTTCAGCAGCGTACACTACTGGATATCGTCGGTGGTGACAACATCGGTGGTGACAGCTCGGCCACAAAGCGTATCAGTGCAGAAAGACGCAGAGATGCGGGCGATGCGCCAAAGACGGCCACCATCACAAGACTTGCAGCGAAGTGGTGATGAAGTGCGTGCTGTGCGGAGGACCGCACGAGTCGTTCAGCAGAAACTGTCGGATGCTTTACCCATCTCAACATGAATAGAGCATTCCGCATGATCCAGCTCAATGTCAGAAAGCAAGGCGAGGTGCACGACAGTCTAATGAATGACGAAGAGATGCAAGATGTGACAGTGGTGGCCATCCAGGAGCCGCACGCGCGGAGGATCCAAGGCCGGCTGCTGACAACGCCCATGCTCCATCACAAGTGGACCAAGATGGTGCCATCGACCTGGCGAGAAGGGAGGTGGCCGATACGGAGCATGTTGTGGGTGAGCAGAGAAGTAGAGGCGGAGCAGGTGCGGATCGAGTCGCCGGACTTGACAGCAGCGATCATCCGGCTGCACGAGCGTCGGGTGCTGGTGGTGTCGGTGTACATACCAGGAGGAGACCGGCAGGCGTTACGAGACGCATGCAACAAGCTAGACGAATTGATCACGGACGAGAGACGAATGGCCGGCACAGTGATGGACGTGGTGTTGGCTGGCGACTTCAACCAACACGACCAGCTGTGGGGAGGGGAGGATGTGACGATGATCAGACAGGGTGAAGCAGACCCGATCATCGACCTGATGACAGAGCACGCACTTAGCAGCCTGCTCCCGCGTGGCACCAAGACGTGGCAGGGCGGAGACTACGAGACGACGATCGACTTGGTGCTAGCGTCGAAAGAGCTGGCAGATACAGTGACGAGATGCGCAATCTATGCAACCGAACACGGTTCTGACCATAGGACAATCGAGACGGTCTTTGACAGCCCGGTCCCGGCGCCGCAGCAGCAGGAGCGGCTTCTACTCAAGAACGCACCGTGGAAAGCGATCAAGGACAGGATCTCCAGGGCGCTCAGTGCGAGCCTGCCAGCGGGCACGACGCAGCAGAGGACGGACAGGCTGATGGCGGCGGTGCTGGAGGCGGTGCACGCACTAACACCCAGAGCTAGGCCGTCACCGTACGCGAAGAGGTGGTGGACGCAGGACTTGACACAGCTGCGCCGCGTCTACACGCACTGGAGGAACCGAGCGAGAGCGGCGAGACGCTCAGGAGCTGCTAGACCAGATCTAGAAGAGACTGCAAAGGGAGCGTCGAAGCAGTACCACGATGCCATTCGACAGCAGAAGAGAAAGCACTGGGATGACTTCCTGGCGGGCAACGACAACATCTGGAACGCGGCCAAATACCTGAAGACAGGTAACGAGGCGTTTGGGACAGTCCCAGCACTTTGCAGAACGGACGGAACAACTACGAGCGACCACGGGGAGCAAGCCGAGGAACTGCTCAGCACCTTCTTCCCTCCGCTTCCCAGCCACATCGACGACGAAGGACACAGGCCGCAGAGAGCGTCTGTAGAGATGCCGACCATCATCCAGCAAGACTGTGGCGAAATGCTGCTCTGAACGGTGGCGGTCAAAACCTGCAGGGGGCTACCACGGTAAACAGTTCCCGAGACAAACGAGTAACGAAAGAAAGCAAGGACTCTA
This sequence comes from Lizonia empirigonia, assembly GCA_009982855.1. NCBI lineage: Eukaryota > Fungi > Ascomycota > Dothideomycetes > Pseudoperisporiaceae > Lizonia > Lizonia empirigonia. The sequence goes on along the minus strand of JAADKA010000043.1, from coordinate 184,480 downwards.
ACGCTACTAGTCAGGGTGCTGAATGGTCAATATGTAACTGCGTGAGCAGTGTCGGTCGGAGACTGTAGATCAACGATTGTATTGCTATCTGTTGTCGTGTTGTGATGTTCGTCTACAGGAGCTCTCGACTCATGGGTAAGTGCACTTGCCCACCGGGCAGTGCCTGCTACAATAGGATGTCATGTGACATCAGCCACGTGGTTACACTATAAGCCCTGCATTTTTTGATCGTTGATAATTCGGCGACCTTCTAAGGTTGGATAATCTCGCCTTTGTCCTCTTCGAGCGCTCGCTATGGCACCGCACCAGGAATTTCTTGTTAAGCCCGATGGCCGTATTACTGTAACGACAGGGAATGAGCTGGTCTCGATTGTGCATTTGCAATGTTTTCCACCAAACTTTTTACCATTCCAATGAACATTTCGCACAAGCACCGTTCCGTCATGTACTCCGTGATGCGTAAGAAAATTAGATTCAGCTCTGCAAGCAGACCGAGCGGCGATCCTCACAAAGCCCATGGATCTGTGATATCTCAAGAAAAGCCGTTCTGACCTGGCAGACGGAAGTCTCAAAGTGTTGTCCCGCTCACAGGAAGCAATGCTTAGAACGTGGAAGCTACTATAGCGCTTTAGTGTAGATGGATCATGTGAAAAAATCATCCTCTTGAGCACAATCATGATTACCAAGTGAAACTGTACCTTTTGGACCATTCGCAGGGCGGACTAGAAATCAAGCCCTCCGTCAACTTCCCTTTGAGTGTCGAAATGTGCGCACGTGGATGCACGCTGTGCGAACAGCATTACGATAGTCAAGAAAATTGATAGAGAGCAGCAGCTGAGACGACTCGTCCGCAACATGTTTCTTGGTAGGCAGCTTGAAATAGTGTACGAGAGAGGAAGTCGCAATGATCGGTTGGTGTTGCGGCTGAACAAGGCGAGGCACTTGCGGTCAGGACGCAGGCCATCTATGGGTCCTTTGCAAAATACCTGTGGCATCTGGTTAGCGTGCGGGGCAGGGCTCGGGATGACGACTGGATCTTCTGCTCACCAAAACCTCATACAAATAAGATACTGAGGCTATTATCAGCCTTCTGAATCGTTCTAATCAATATTAAGGCTTCAATTTTGGCCTATCGTGGCTTTTTTCGGTGTTGTGATGCCTCTGACGCGCTCAAAGAAGACCTCCGCTGATGCGGCAGCCACACAGGAGCCAGCTGCTCCACCATCTACACAAGATACTAGTAAACGGAAGCGGAAGCGTCCTACACCGTTCGAACGAGGGGAGAATCCTTCACCGTCTACAGCTCGTAATAAGCGACCGAAGAAGCGCGTGCGCGTCGAACCCGAGCCTCTGGAGGCAGCAGAAGCGAGCCAGTTTGCCGCTGAGGCACAGGCGGGCGATATAGTGTTTAGGGAGGAGGTGATAACTGGTCAAGGCGTAGAGGATGAGGACAACGACCTCGAAGAATCGGTTGAGCCGTGCCCGGAGGATGAGGAAGCTGTCGCCGCCGTCGCTGGTGCTGTCGGCGATGAAGGAGTCTCTTGGGAAGAGTTTGAAGCTGTTGCAAGTGTAAGGTACCGCGCTTGCCTTGGTGATCTCACCAGGCACCCGCTGGTGGCTTCTGACAGCTTTATGGGTGTCAAAGTTGACGAGATGGTGCTGCTAGATGTGTGGGGGTGGGTAGATGATGTGGTGATAGATTTGGCTCCAAGAAAGATCAGCGTTACAAGCCTGACTGTAGTAGTGTACCCAAATAAACAGGCAAAAAGTGAGCGACGGCAGAAAACGATAAAGCGCGATGGGTACCTAGCCTGGGGTGAATTCAAGCAGCTAGCCAAGCAGTTGGACTTCGAATCGAGCGAAGCCCTCAACGTCGACTTTGACCTGGTGTTGAGTGAGCAGAAAGAGCAGGTACAGCAGGTACAGCCGTCGCGCGTTCGAGCAGCCACTGCGACGATGCTGCAGGAGAGAGCTCTGCCTGGTGTTGTAGCGACAGAGCAAGCCGCTAGTCCAATGGTACTCGCCATCATCGACAGATGGCGCTGTGATAATAGGCACTGTCATAACTACTTAAAGACGTGCTGGGTACCACAGCTGAGTACTCCGCCGCGCTTCGATAGTCATCATCCAGTGCTGAGTCGGCAGCTGTCGAACTGGGCGGAAGATGTTGCAGAAGGTCGCTGTACTATCAACGAGCCGAGCGATCGCGTCAGGCTTGCTCTAATGACATACAAAAGAGAGCGAGATAGCGTAGAAGAGAAGGCTAGTAGGCCTCTATCTGTGGTTGAACAGATCCAACAGATGCAGCAGATGGTGTTAATGCAGCAGTTGCAACAGATGCAAGCTTCTTCACAGCAGTCGCCTACTCAGTTGTCACCAACTACAACTCGATCGGCGGAGTCAACACCTTCAAGGCCGCGTCGGCAAGCTGTTACTATTGCAGCTAGAGTACCCGAGGTAGTTGAGAAGGAGCCGATGGTGTGGCATCCGATCGAGTGCGAGCATTGGCTTGAGTTACACTACCATACTCGCAACTTCCTCCGCCACTTCAAGCAGGTTTGGCGAGAGGATATAGTTGACGAGATAAAAGAGAAGGTAGTTATGCAAGCTCGGATGGATGTCAATATGTTGATGGAGAGTGAGGGAGAGAACGGGCTCGGCATGGGAGTATGGGTACATCACTTCAAGCTCCAACCTGGTGACCTTCTGCGATTGCGACAAGAAGTACTAGTATGGCAGGGGTATTACACCGGCCTTCACAAGAAGCAACAGGATCACGTTGATCGACTTGTAGCTGCAGAGAGGCTTCGGAGAGAGCGCGCGGAGGAGGAGGATGCATCTGATGATGGTGTTTTAACGGAACTTTGACGAGGTTCGTCCATCCGTCCAATATTTCCAGCTCTATTGATCAACACCACAACACAACGCCACAATAAAAAATTAATTCTAGCTTAGAAAGAACTAACAAGCATATACAGGAGCTTCTGCCAAATTTTTAGAACTTTAAAATCGCGATTTGTTGTTGCGCGATCGAATTCCGCCATAGAGGATTCCCATCGGCCGTCTAGCTCATCCCCAGTTCAAGCCGTACCCAGCTATTGCAAACCAGCTACGGCCATCAACTCCGAAGCAGCTCTGTTCTACAGCAAACTGTAGGAAGTAGCTAAAGTCTTCAAACAACTCAGCGATCATCCAGAATCGTTTTATCCAGCTCTTCAGTACTTTGAAACTCTTCTCGATCGGGTTGAAGTCGGGTGAGTATGGAGGCAAGTACTCCAGCTCAACACCTGCTTCACGACAGATGTCTGCAACGCGAGGTGATCGATGGATAGAGGCGTTATCCATGACAACCACTGACCATCCAGGCGTGCAGTATGGCAGCACTTTGTACACCAGAAAGTGCTCAAATAAGTCTGCAGTAACGGCGCCTTGAAACATGAGGTAGTCGAGGTAGCCGTTGACTGTCATCGCTGGTAGAATACTCCATCGCTCGCTGCGCTTCATGCTGTAAATCAGCTCACATGGCTCTCCGATAGGTGACCAGCCGTACTTGCCATCGCCAGTACGTTCATTGCAAGCAGTTTCGTCAACCGCGACTACCTGCTCAGCCTTGTATAAGTAACCAACTTGGGCGCGGAATACTCGTCGAAGTGGCTCACTCTGCTCTCGGGCTCGCTTTGTTGCTATCTTCCGGCTCCAGTTTGCACGCTGGAGAGTGCGGCAAATAGTGCTCAACGACACTACAACGCAGTGCTCTTCAAGTAAATACTCCTTCATCTCCTCCAGGAGCGCTTGTGGGTACCCATTGAGCCATGCGATGAGGTCGTCGATGTGGGACTGCCGCAGTTTGACAGGTCTTCCGAGCTTGACAGAGGCGGGCGAGTATGGCGCTCCCCACCACCTCAGGCTCTGCCTCATCTTTGCAACACAGTTACGATTGACTGTAGTTGCTTTGGCGATAGTCTTATTCGATTCGCCGGCATCTATATGGTCTGCAATATACTGCGTGACTGTGGGCTCGAGGCGGTGGCCAGTACCCCCCATGGCGATAGGAGGCGTGGCCGCAACAACAACACCAGAAAAGCGATTGCGATAGCTCAATTGAGCTCTAGAAAGCGACCCATAGGTGCTACAAGGTCGTCAGAATCGCTGTTGCACAGCTCTATATAGTAAACTTGTATGAGAATCAATGACGGCTGAGGTGCAGCTTACCCCTCGCACTAACCCATCGCGGGTGGTGCCACAGGTATTTTGCAAAACATTATAACGTGCACGGTCACCGTATGCGCGCCCGCGCCGTGTGCGCGAACATCAAAATAACGCCAGTTTTCAACGCGCCACCACTCCACCAATATGAACCCTGTTCAAGCTGCGATCGAAGATTATGAATCGCAAGAACCTGGTGAACAATCAGTACAAGCGGTGGCAGATAATCATGGCGTGTGGCGGTCTACCATGCAGAGGAGAATGGATGGCCAAACAGTCCCACGAACAGAGCACACAGCCAACACTCGAAAGCTCAGCCTACAGCAGGAGGATGAGCTTGTCCTGTATATTGAGAGTCTTACTGCTCGTCGTCTTCCACCCACAAGAGCTATGATCCAAAATTTTGCCTCTGAGATAGCGCGCGAGCGAGTCTCAGAGCGCTGGGTTTCACGCTTCTTGATCCGACACAACAACAGCCTTACACCTCAATGGACCGACGCCATGGACAGGGATCGCCACCAGGCTGATTCAGGACACAGATACAAGGCTTTCTTTGAAGAGATATATGATCAGATAGCCAGGCATGAGATTGAGCCCCGACAATCATACAATATGGATGAGAAAGGCTTCCTTCTTGGAAGGATTGGGAAGTCAAAGAGGATCTTCAGCAAGGCCTTGTGGGAGCAAGGGGGGATACAGAAAAACATGCAAGATGGAAGCAGAGAGTGGATAACTACTGTAGCTTGCATATGTGCTGATGGAACTGCTATCCCTCCAGTCCTCATCTTTGCCTCAAGAAACTCTACTCTTCAATCTACCTGGGTGAAGGATATCAAGGCCACAAAGCACTCAGCTCATATTGGATCATCACCTACTGGATGGAGTAATGATGAGATGGGCTTAGATTGGCTCAAGAATGTATTTGATCGATATACAAGGGAGAAAGCTCGAGGTTCCTGGAGGATGCTTATCCTTGATGGCCATAGCAGTCACCTTACCTCTACTTTTATCGCCTACTGCTTCGAGAACCTAGCTAGAAAAGCCAGATCAAAGGCTGCAAGGCAGGCAGCCAAAGAGAACAAGCTTGCCCTGCAAGCAGTAGCAGCTGATAAGAGGAAGGCAGACAAAGAGAAGAGGGAGAAGGAGAAGGAAGAGCGGGCCCAAAAGATAGCTCAAAGGAAGAGAGAGAGAGAAGAAGCTAGGTCTCTCCCAGCACCCCCAAAGAAGAGGAAACAGGCCTCAAAGCCAGCATCAAACAGGCCCTCTAAGAAGCAGGCAATTAGACAACCAGGTAGCGGTGCATTGGGTGTGGGAGGTGGAGGTGTGGGCTCAGAAGCAACACTGGTATCCCCACCCAAAGTCACCAAAAGTGGGCGCAACATCAGCCTTCCAAGTAAATTTAGATAATATAACTTTGTCGCATTGATCCTGTGAGCCACCTCTGAGAGTTGCATGTAATTTGGCCCAGTGGTGGTGGAGAAACAATTCACTGGAGTTGGGTCATGGATTTGGTGTTCCCGCGCACACGGCGCGGGCGCGCATACGGTGACCGTGCACGTTAACCATACGACAAGTGGGCCCGACCATACAGTGACCGTGCACGCCGTGCACACCTTCGCGCCGTGCACACCTTGGCACCCTCCTGCACACCCGAAAAATGAGGCTGCAGAGCCACATACAATAGATATTATTGCGAGGTTTTTCGTTATAACAGTCTACTAGGTCCTACAGTGCATGCCCTGCTCCCATTTCTTATTTGGCCTTGTTGCGCGGCCGCTGCGCGTGGTAACTGGTGGAGGTGCTGGGGACGGCGACGCTTCAACTACAACGCGAGTTGCACCACGCTTACGCTGTTTTTTGGCTGCAGGCTCTGTACAAGGCTTACTTAAAGCCTTGCGCTTGCCTCTTGAGGGCAATTGGATAGCTTTGGCAGCGTCGCTCTCTTGTTTCTTTTGTTGTTTCTCAGCCTTCTTAGCAGCCTCCCTGTAGGCTTTCTCTTCCCTCACCCTCTCTCGTTCTGCCTTCCTCTGCTGCTTGTCCTGCTCATCTTGAAGCTTCTTCTGGGCCTGAAGCTTCTTCTGATGAGCCTTATCTACCTTCTTCTGCAGCTCTTGCTCCTTGTTGGCTTTATAGCGATCCTCGGCTTGGCGGATCTTGTGAGGGCTCCAAAGAACAGCTGCACTACAGAACTCCTTATCATGCTGCAGGTCAAGCCTCCTCCGCTTGTTTTTAGAGGGCTTAAGCTCTCCAATTACGTTGCGCAGGCCTTCATTTTCAAGCTGTACAAGCTGAGTGTGGGCGGAGAGGTGAGAGATAGTACGCCGCAACCGCTGCACCTCCTCTGCGTCCCGATTCTCTACCACCTTGCCCAGAATTTGGATAGCTTGCTTCCAGTTATCTGCTGCAATTGGTGAAGGTGTACGAGGCAGCTGCCTGCGCTTATTCCGAAACCTATCGACGATTACAGCTGCGTTGGGTGGCGATAGGCCTGTGACTTCGAAGGCCTTGAGGATGAGGCTTGGGGTAAAGGTCTCCGTCCAGGACTTATAGAATAGGTGGAAGAAGTCACGCTTCTTCACGCCTACTAGGCCTTGAGTTGTGTAAACGTGTTTAGTGAGCTGGTTTGTATAGCTTGTAGCCAGAGGTGAGAAGAGTGCTACATCAAGCGGCTGCAGCGTGTGGGTACTGTGAGGAGGGAACACTAGTAGCAGTATCCTATTCCTATCGCAGTACTTGGTGAAGGACCAGGTTATATGCGAGCCGTGGCCGTCTACTATAAGTAGTCGCCAACTTCTGCGCGCCTTCTCTCGAGTATAGCGATCAAAGATTTGTTCCAGCCACGCAAGGCCGACCTCGTCGTTCGTCCAGCCTGAGGGCGTTGCAGTAACAAATACTGAGTGCTTTTCTGCTTCTATATCCTCTACCCAGGTCGATTGTATCTCGTTAGGAGCGCCTGGATAGATGATGCCTGGAGGCAGTGCCGAACCATCAGCGCAGACGCTTGCGAGTATCGACACCCACTGCCTGTTGCCGTCTTGCATAGGCTGGCGCCTTGTTTTTGACTCCACAGAAGCCCTACTGAACACTCGTTTGGTGCGCCTATTGAGTACGCCAATTGCGAAGCCCTTCTCATCCATATTGTACGTGTGCCGTGGCTCAATCGAGTATTCGGTGATCTTGGAGTGCACAAGCTTGAAGTATCGTGTGTACTTCTCGCTGCTATCGGCGTGGAGGCGCTGTGCGTCGATAGCGTTGGCCCATTTGTATAGGAGCTGGTCGCGGTGACGGTCTAGGAAGCGAGTAACCCACGAGTTGGAGACCCTATCTGCAGCCAATTCAGAAGCCATGTTTTGTACCATCTGCCTTGTAGGAGGTAGGCCTCGCTCAGTAAGCTCAACTATGAACTCACAAAGCTCTCGCTCTTGTGTGGGGTGGAGTTTAAGCAGTTGTTGATCAGCGTTAGCACGCGACGCGACAACGTGTCGGTGGTGTCGCGACAAAGTTGTGCGGCACACATTGTATTTTTTTGCAACCGCCTGGTATGAAAGTTTGCCTTGTGCATCTGCTACATCTACCTCTTTAAGCGCTTCTTCTAACGACATCGTGGTGTTGAGTTATGGGGTTGAGGAGTATAGTGGATTTTTGGTGAGGGTGTGCACGGACACTGTACCGTGTTTGTGCACGTGCCGTCCGTATCGCGTGACGATCGCCCCAACCACCATCTTGCACACCAAAACATGAAGCTTTTAAGCCACATACAATAGCTATTATTGCGAGATTTTCTAATGGATTGATATGTTAACTATGGCGAACAATTTGAATTACTCAGATTATGTGTATCTAGTCGGCAGCTTGACAGCGCGGCCGCTGCGGGCGACCTTGGCTGGAACAGCAGGTGCGACTTCAGCAGGTGCTGCAGCACCACTAGAACGTTTTTGCCGCTTGCCCTTTGGAGCTGATACCTGTGAGGCTTTGCGCTTACCCGTCTGGGAAGTTTGGATAGGTGCAGTGGTGTTTTGGGCTGCCTTTCGAGCAGCTGCCTTAGCGGCTTTTTCGGCCTTCTCCTTCTCGCGCTCCTCTCGCTTTGCTGCAGTCGCCACACGCCTCTCCTCCTTAAGCTTCTTATTGTATAAGACGTTAGCAGCCTTGAGCTTCGTCATCTCAACTTTCTGGAGTTTCTCCTCTTCAGCGAGGCGCTTGTTCGTCCGATCACGTGCCTCAGCCTCAGCCATCTTTCGGGGGGACCGGAAGACAGCCCCACCGTGATACTCCTGCCTCTGCTGCAAATCAAGCACCTTGCCCTTCTTGTTGTGCTTCTTTTTGGTGGTGAGAGCCTCGCGTAGGCCCTCATTCTCATCTGTGAGAAGCTTGTTTTGGTTCGCGAGGTGGTGGAGCAAAGTAGATACTTTTTTGAGTTTGGACAACGATCTGTTAACTGCCGCGTGTAGGAGGCGATCCGCCTCACGCTAGGTGGGCTCGGGCTTGTTGTTTGGCTTGTTTGGCGGCTTCGGTGGGAAGCGTTTCAGCACTCTCTCTCGATCCATAGGCCATATACTAGTAGCAGCAAAAGAGCGTAGGATCGTCCGCTTCGTGAAGCTCTCACGCTAGGAGTCCCAGAACAACAGGAAGAAATCGCCCTTCTTGATTGGGACTAGCCCTTGACTCTGTTGGGTGAAGTTTGCAAGCTTTTTTGAATACGCGTTAGCTAATGGCTTAAAGCAAACAACATCTAGCGGTTGCAGCGTATGGGTGATGTGAGGTGGAAATACAGCAACAAAGATCTTGCGCGTAAGGCAGTAGTGTAAAAAGTTGTCTGTAAGGTGGCTGCTGTGGCTGTTGAGGATAAGTAAGCGCTACTCTCTCCTGTGGCGGGCTTTTTTCTTCGTGCAGCGGTCGAAAACCTGCTCTAACCAGGCCAATCCTACGTCATTATTTGTCCATCCAGATGGTGTTGAAGCTACAAAGACATTGTGTTTGCTGGCTTTGATATCAGCCACCTACTGCGCTTGTATCGTACAGTTTACAGACTTGTAGATCAGCCCCAGCAGCAGCACAGTCCTATCCGCACAGATTGCAGCGATAGTTGTTATCCACTTTTGAGAGCCATCCTGGAGGGCAGCGGTGACCTCTTTGCGCTCCCATTGGCTGCGTGTGAAGACTCTTTTCAAGCGCCTAATCACACCTATTATAAAGCCCTTTTCGTCCATATTGTAGCTATTGTAGGGCAGGATCTCATGCTCCTCTATCTTGCCATGCAGGAGCTCAAAGTAGAGCTTGTATTTGAAGTATAAGTTGGCTAAGTGGCGTGTAGCGTCCATGGCGGTGCCCCATTTTGAGATGAGCGCGTCCTCGTGTTGGTGCTTGAAGCGCGTCACCCAGGACTCAGAAACGCCTTCGTGGGCTATCGTAGAGGCAAAATTTCGTATCATGGTGTTAGTGGGCGGTAGGCCTCGCCTTGTTAAGTCTCTAATATAGAGTATAAGCTCCTCCTCTTGTGCTGGCGTAAGTTTCTTTTGGTCGAAGATTTTGGCTTGTCGCGTGCCCTGACGGCCCTGGTGTCTTCGAGCCAGCGTACATCTATCTACACCAAACCAATCAGCATACTCCTGGTATACAAGATCATCTCCTGGCTCGCGCAATTCGATTGCTGCAATCGCTTCGTTAATCCAATCCATATTGATAGAGTTGTCGCGTGTCGAAGTTAGAGTGTTTGTCGCGTAAATTGAAGTTGGCGATCGTCACGCGATACGGGCGGCACGTGCACAAACACGGTAGACTACCGTGTCTGTGCACTGATCGGGCCGGTTCAGTGATCGTGCCACCCCCACCAACTCGGTCACCTACTTTGACCCCCCCACCACCACACCACCACGATGACCTTAGAAGACGCGCTTCTAGAGATAGATTCCTTGGGTCCTGAAGATACTTTTTCATACCGGAGTCTTGCCACAAAACACTGTTGTTCCCGCGAGACGCTGCGGAAACACCACCGTGGGGAAGCAGTGAGCCGTAAGGAGGCATCTGAACGTCGCAAACTTCTTAACCCCCACGATGAGGCAGAGCTTATACAATATATCAGAGATCTTACAAAGAGGCCTGCCCACCTACAAGGCAAATGATTATTAATTTCGCGACGCCCTTGTGCCAATGGGAGCCTTCTAATACCTGGGTTACAAGGCTCTTGCATCGCAATGACGACACACTTCTCACTGCCTGGACTATCCCCATGGAAAGCAATCGTCATAAGGCTGATAACTCTGAAAGATACCATCTATACTTTGGTCTTCTGAGCAAGAAAGTGGAGGAGTTTGATGTGGAACCCGAGAACACGTACAATATGGATGAGAAGGGCTTTATGATTAGGGTAATTAGTACAACAAAGAGAGTCTTTGATAAGGAGCTCTATAAGCAGAGAAGGTATAAGCAACCTTCTCACGATGCCAATCGGGAGTGGATTACCGTTATTGGTTGTATAGGAGCTGACGGTACTACCCTCCCCCCTGCAGTGATCTTTGCCGCAGCCGGAGACAGTGTGCAAGCCAACTGAGTACACGATATTGACCCAGAGAAGCACTCTATATACTTCTCGGTATCACGAACAGGCTGGACGAACGACGATCTAGGCCTTGCCTGGCTTGAGCAGGTGTTTGAGCCCGCCACCAAAGGGAAAGCTCGGAGAAAGTTCAGATTACTTATCCTTGACGGCCACGGCAGCCACGTGACGCGGAGATTCTTGGATTACTGTGATGACCACCGGATTCTGGTACTGGTATACCCACCGCACGCTACCCATACGCTGCAGCCCTTGGATGTGGCGTGCTTCAAGCCCTTGAGTCAAAATTACTCAACCCAGCTTGTTGAGCACAACTATATAACTGAGGGAGACATGCCAGTGGGCAAGGCAGACTTTATAAGCCTATTCTGGCCTGTCTGGGTTGATACATTCACAGAAAAGTTGGTATTGAGTGGCTTTGAATCCACAGGAATCCACCCCCTTGAACCCGACGTTATACTCGATAAGTTCAAAAAGTCAACTTCACCACCACCTGTGACGCCCACACCGCAGACTGGGCCTCAACCGGCTTCCTCTGGGCCCAATTGGCTAAGGTTCAAGTCAAACTTTGACCGTGCAATTAAGGATGGGGACCCCGGGGCTGCAAGTGAGGCAAGGCAGCAGATGCATCAGATGCACGTGCTCCTTGAGCTCAAAGATCATGAACTTCAGGGCCTCAAAATGGCTATGGAGAGTAAGAAGAAGCGGAGTAAGAAGAAGAAGGTGTTACCACTGTCACCGCGGGACCCTAATGTACAAGGGGGGCCATATTCTGGGATCCTGCATCCAAGGCACGTGCCGATCGACGTATGAAGGATGCAGAGAAGGCAGAGTTAGCAGCAGCTGCTGCTGTAAAAGTCGATAAGAAGCAAATTCAGTACAATAACAGGCTTCTTAGAGAGAAGACTAAGGCAGATAACGCGGAGAAGGCGGCAAGGAAGCGTGAGGAGACTGCTCAAAAGAAGGCCCAAGAGCAGCGTGAAAAGGACGATTGCGCGGCTGAAAAAGCACGCATCAAGGCACTCAAGGACGCTCAAAAAGTATCCAAATCGCCTAAACAGGCAAGGAAGAAGACCTCAAAGAAGCCGCAGTCAAGAATATCAAAAGGTGGTAGTGGTGCAACGAGGCGTCGTCCACAGGTGGTTCATGAGCCTGGCTTGGCGCCCCAAGGCGTCACAACCCGCGCTGGTCGCATGACAAGGCCTACAAATAAATTGAGATATCCAAAAGATGCGCAAGAGTCAATATTATAAACCACTAGCTTCTTGTATAACGTACTCCACAAGCGAGCCGGTCACCCAAGCGAGCCGGTCACTTAATTTTACACCAAAAATTGAGAGTTTTGCACCTTAATAACTCCACAACCAGACGATAGAATTGTCTAAAAATCAAAATGCTATGTTTTACCTATGTCAAGATCAGTTGCCCTGGAGATCTAAGCTCTATCCTTAACGTGTGTAGAGTTATTAGAAAGTACGCTAAAATAATCCCTGTATTTTGATTTTTGTTTAATAACTCCGGTGCGACTGATACAGGATCCTAGCGCTTCTATAGAATTGATCTTTACGTAGATGCAGCATAGTATTTCAAGTTTTAGACAATTCTATTATCTGGTTGTAGAGTTATTAAGGTGCAAAAATCTTAATTTTTGGTGTAAAATTGAGTGACCGGCTCGCTTGGGTGACCGGCTCGCTTGTGGAGTACGTTACTAGAGTTTAGTACAAAGGGTGGAAAAAAGTGGACTATCGCTCACGTGAAATTTCTTGGCCGAACACCAAAATCCGGCAGCATCATGAGAACACCCCCGGAAACAGCTGATTCACAGCGTTTTCAGCGCTACAAAAGGTATTTAAATTATGCAGTAAAGTTGTTGCTATAACCAGCCGCTTTGCAGGCGTTTGCAACGTCCCGAAAGTGATCAGGATGGAGCTGATGGGCCATATATTGCCTCATCGTCTCGTCTTGCCAGATTGACTGTACAAAGGCTACTGCATCAGCTTTGGCTTGTTTGGACGCGCTCTTCACCTCATAGTCCCCTAGGAAACCTTCTAGCCTGCCAAAACAGCGCTCAATTGGATGTAGATCAGGTGAGTTGGGGGAATGCGGAGCGAAGCGGATGTCCTTCTCTTCAATTTTGGGTGCGCAGTACCTTAGGCCAAGTCCATGAAGGTAGACGTTGATTGATTGATTGATTGATTAGTTTAACGTCCTATGTGAGTCGAAGACTATGGAAGACGAGAGCAGCTAAGCTGCTCTGGTAATACAAAGGGTGTTTTTGCAGGGAGTGTTTCTATCAAAATACAAGAGATTGAAGGTAGACGTTATCCTGTACTAAGAATACTTGAGCACCAGAATTGCTGGCTCGTACGGCTTCGTAGTATGGAAAAAGGACGTCCTTAAGCACCCGCTCAGCGTACCAGATCCCGTTCATGCCTTTCCCACTTTTGTATATGAAGTCTTTATATTTGAAGAACTTAGCAGGTGTTACAGGGTTCTTAACGCCCTTGCGGATGGCTCCTCCCTTCACTCCAGCAGCTTTGTTAGCAGCCTTGGCAACCTTGTTATTGCGGGTGATATTTTGATTGATTTCACGCAGAGCGCGCTCCTCTTGAGTACCAGCAACTTCAGCACGCGCCCTCTTATTGCCGATAAGCCTACGAGCCTTCTCATTTGCTCGGCGTACGCGTTCAAGTGTCTCCTCACGATCCTCATCCTCCTCTGCTACCCATACTAAACAAGGGCGTTTTGGGCTTGTGAGGGTTGTATCAGAGGATGTAGCAGCGCAGATCATGAGATTGAACGCAGGTGGACGGTATGGGAGGGCGTATTGATTGGCTGGGGCGCCACGAGGCCTCCAAACGTACTGCTTGCCACCACGATTGTTCCTGCCTCCGATAGATTTGCTAGTCTCGTCGTAGCAAACAAATATAAGCCGGGGAGCAAAGCGGTCGTACATAAAAAAGATCCAGGCACAGTAGCGCTCTCTGTTCCTAATATCATCGTCGTCAAGCTCAGGTTTCTTAGGCCGTACGCCCCTAACGATAGCGTAGTCGTGCTCTTGATCACGGTGATCGTGAGCAATATTGATCAGCGTTGGTTGGCTTACTGTGATCCCAACCTCTTGGAGGACGTGGCGGGTGGCATCTTCAATGTTGTAAGTGCCAAATTGTATGATAGCATCTCGTATACAAGCACTGAGAGTGCTGCCGTTGCGTACCTTTGGCTGGGCGCCAGAGGGGCCAATAGGAGTTGAGTTTACTGTAGCTAGGAGGTTGGTGAGCGAGGGCTCGAGTGAGGCCTCCGCACAGGCCTTTTTGACCTGGCTGAAGACCTTCTGAGGTGTTGAAATGCTCAATCCCATTGCTCCGGCGATGAACGCAAACTCAGTGCCGGAGAATTGGCGTAGGGCTACAATAGCACCTTTCTAAGCTTCTGTCAGGTTGCGGGAGTCTTTTGGGCGGCCTCCGGCGCGTTTAGGCGGCATGGTGAGTGTGAAGGGTGGGAAAAACAGTGTATACGAGCTGGTGATAGTCCTGGTGTTGAGTTACGAGCTCAGGCACGGGCCACAAGAGCTTATCGATAAAAACGCTAGCGTCTTGGCTACTCACGTGAGCGATAGTCCACTTTTTTCCACCCTTTGTATTTATAAATATAATTGTCGGTATACACACGTTGTGTCGCCTAACGTGGCCTCGTGCACCGGCCCGAGGCCGAGTGTATCGCGTCGATCCTACTTCGGTCCAACTTCGGATCAACTCTGATCCAAGCACATGTATACCTTCGTAGCCCCCACATTCGTAGTGATCAATACCAATACACAAGATTACCTCAGTTACTGTTATTCACCGTACGATCGTACAGAAGCCTTCCAACACTGATCAGTGATTGCACGGCAGTCACAGACAGTTAGGTTAAGAAGAGATAGATTCTTTACCCCGCGCGTTCCCTAGATTGCCTATATCAGCAAGGCGGAGTTATCTATGCTAAGCTCACTGTTAGCTATATCAGGCGTCGTTCGTGGCTAGCGACCGACCGTTACAGCCGTATCAGAAGCGTTCCAAGACGCCGTCTATACACGCGCCAACCGACCGGTTGAGATTTGACCCGTGTACAACCCACGACCACCGACGCATCCCCAGCGAACGCAGCTAGCGCAGCAAGCGTCAACAAGAACACAATAGAAGAAGAAAGAACACCATCAGAAAGAGCACCGGTATCCAGGACACCGGCAGTGGGAATGGCGAGCAGTAGTAGAAGAGTGGTACCTACACTGGAAGTGCTACTAGGGACCACAAACATAAAACCAAGAGAATGGCATCACATCGATCCAGAGATGTGGGAGGACAACGTTAAAGCTCCAGACGATGAGGTTGGGATTACTACCGCAACAACGTACATTGCGCGTGCGATTGCGGACTATACAGATCGACCAACAGCAGATGAGGAACTCTTTTGGGAGTTCCGTCAGGACTTTGAAGGATGGACAGAGGCAATGTTCCTACGTGCCCAACCAATATACACTAAGGAACTGAAGCGGATTCTCCGCTTTAAGGGCGTGTACACTGGTCGTGTTAATATGTTACCAAGCGAAGCCGTAGCTAAATTACTGCGCAAGGAGGATTGCCCGAAGTGGCCGGACGAACAGTTCAAGAACACCAACTTTGACGAGCGTTCAGTCGCACACAGGCTACAACGGGAGCTGAAGCAAGGACACGACGCTGCAGGACCATTGCAACCTACGGACGTAGGGACAGCGAGTCGAGCACGAAGTCAAACCTCCACAAGGAGAAGAGATCAAGAGGTAGACAATCAACAAGACTACACTCAAGATCAGACCCGCCTCCGTACTCAGTCTAGCCAACAACCAGGGCAAGAAGAACGGACCACAAGTCGGCTTACGGAAACTATCGAACACACCCCACAGCCGGAAACACGACAGCCTACTTCAACCTACAACAATTTTGATCGATTCCGCGAATACACACCAGCGTATCCGCAACGCCCACAGGGACTGAGTGTCCCTCCAATCCAACGATCAGGCGAAACGGACCCGTACAAGGCAATTCCTCCGATCGACTTCAGCAATGAGAAGCTGAGCGCAGCAACGATCAATGTTTTCGTGAAAATGTGGGACCGAGACAAAAAGTATACGGGAAAGCCGTACGACCTCCTAGACGATAAATTGAAGATCTTCTACAGCATCTGTTATCACGCAGACATCCAGCCAAGTCAGTTCCATGCAGTTTTTCCACGGATTCTCGACGGCCGCGCAGAGGAATACTACCTTCACTTTGTCGATCAGCGGATGGATACGTTCTCAACCGCCTACACAAAGCTCAAGAACCACTTCGACACAGACGTGAACCATGGCCATTACTACACGGACTGGACGACGATCTCGTTTGTCAAAGTACGGAGGGAAAACCCGGATAAGAACCTCCACGACGTTCTAGACATTATGCTAGACAAGCTACAGTTGTGTCAGAGGGCGCTTGGGCAACAGTATATCGGGGAATACTCGCTCCGAACAACGGTAATCACAGCATGTCGAGGCGTCAAGGAGCTCGAGATGGCACTCTACAAGCCGTCTCTAGAATGCGAGGTTCTGTTTGGAGATCTACGATCCTCGATCGAAAACTCACTCGCTATGACGGTCTCCGCAAACTTCACTGAGGCGGATCCGAACGATCAGTACTACCTGGACCGTCGGTACAACCAAAACAGCTCTGGAAGATTGCGAGGGAATTACAACTCTCGCGGTGGACGTAGCGGATTTACCTGCAGACGCGGTGGGCTTCAGCACCGCTCTGGAGTCAACACACAAATCGACAAGAAATGTTACGTCTGCGGCAAGACAGGCTGTTGGTCCACAAACCATACGCCCGAAGAAAGAAAACGCTCAAAAGCGCAGTACATCACACACTGCGCGATTACGGGAGAGCAAATGGAGTTTGGCACATTCCTCGTCGCGTACGAGGGGGAAGAAGTCGACCAGTTCTTCCTAGAGGAGCAAGACGAAGATGATGAGGACCAGAGACTAGCGGTTAAGTACCTCACAGATCAGGCCTTTTTGCACCACGTGACCGGAGAAGACTTCTACAGGTGCAAGGAACCTATTACGCCCGCAACGCAGTTCCTTATCGAGGACCGATACTCGCGAATCACGTACCAAGGCATTCTTCCTGACACTGGTGCCTCAAATGTATCGACAGCCGGAAAGGAGCAGTTCCTGGCGCTCCAAACCGAGGACCCTACCGTAACTCTCGATACGTCTACTGCTGGAAACGCATCTGTGCAATTTGGCAAAGGAAGCGTCACTACTTCGATTGGAACCGCACATGTATCGACACAGATTGGAAAGATCAAATTTGAGGTCTTAGACGCACCCACCCCGTTTCTCCTCTGTCTAAAAGACATGGACCGGCTCCACGTGTACTTCAACAATACTACGGACCAGCTAGTACAAGGAAAAGCTACATTTCCAGTGATTCGCAAATGGGGACACCCGTGGTTCCACCTAAGCAAGGCAGAGCGCGCGCGCGTATTCCTTACGGAGACTGAGCTCCGACGCTTACACCGGAGGTTCGGGCATCCAGCCGTCGAACGGCTGATACGATTGCTCAAACGCGCAGGACACGAGGACGTGGATGAACAGCTGCTCCGAGAGATCCAAACGTTCTGCCATCACTGCCAAACGCACGATCCAGCGCCGCGCCGATTCAAATTCAGGCTGAAAGATGATCGGGAATTCAACTTCGAGATCCTCGTAGATGTGATGTATCTGAGTGGGAAACCAGTGCTTCACGTGATCGATTCGGCTACAACATTCAACGGCGCGCGATTTCTACCGTCTATGAGCGCGAAAGACACCTGGGAAGCACTCCGCCTGCTCTGGATTGATACATACCAAGGGCCGCCAGATATCGTCACCCACGACGCCGGCACCAACTTCGCGTCAGTCGAATTCAGATCAGAGGCGAAGATCATGGGAATCACATGTAAACAAGTACCAATCGAGGCCCATTGGTCTATCGGCAAGGTAGAAAGATACCACGCACCGCTCAGACGCGCCTACGAGATCCTGAGGACAGAGCTTGACACTGGCACCAGCGACGCCGCAGTGCTGCAGATGGCAGTCAAGGCCGTCAACGATACCGCAGGCCCGGACGGGCTCGTACCCACGCTGCTCGTCTTCGGTGCATACCCCCGGATATCCATGGATTCACCACCATCTCCCTCGATAACCCATCGCGCGGAGGCAATCCAGAAAGCGATGAAGGCGCTGCGGAAGGCCGCAGCGGAACATGCGGTGAGCAACGCACTTGGTACCAGGAATGGGCCTAACACAGACGGGGTACTATCACTGCCTCTGCAGAGTGAGGTGATGGTGTGGCGCGAGAAGAACGGATGGCAAGGGCCGTATAGAGTCATCGACATGAAGGACCACGACGTTACTGTAGACATGATCAACGGCCCAACGACGTTCCGATCCACAGTCGTAAAACCGTACTATCGCGATCTGACTACAGCGACAGACGGCGCAGATCAAGGCACAGGTGGATCTCCGATCACAGATGAAGCGATTGCTGATGAACCGCCACTACCAGTACCGCCGACGGAAGTCACCCAAGCGGCTCAGCCGCGCAAGCGGGGCCGCCCACCTGGATCAAAGAACAAGCCTAAGGTGCAGTACCTGTCGAAAAAGGAGGAGGACGATTACGCCCTGGCCGTCAAGCTACGCAATGACGGCGTGATCAACGTCCCGGGCGCTCCATTCGAAGCATCCGATCAGAAGGAGATCGACGACCTCGTCGGCCGTGGAGTATTCAGTTTTGAGCTGTTTGACCCAACTCTACACGGCGGGTATCGTATCTTCAAGTCGCGCATGGTCCGCGAAGTCAAAGGCAAGACCATGGTCCCGTACGAGAAATCACGCCTCGTTGTTCAAGGTTACAATGACGAGGGCAAACACGAGATCCTGACGCAGTCGCCAACCATCCAACGAGCCAGCCAGCGCCTGATTCTAGCCCTAGCGCCTGCATTGCTTGATAAGGACATGGTCGTGGAACTACGCGATATCACGCAAGCGTACCCACAGGCACAAACAGAGCTATTCCGTACGATTTTAGCGCACCTCCCAAAGGAGCTTATAACAAAGTATCCCGAGGGAACAATTATTCGCGTAATCAAGCCACTCTATGGAATCGCGGAAGCAGGAGTCCACTGGTTTGCTACGTACCAAGGACACCACTGCAAGGAGCTCGACATGGCTACGTCGACGTATGACCCGTGCCTCCTGATCACGAACGGGGGACGGGAAGCGTTCGGAATAGTGGGCCTGCAGACAGACGATACTCTCGCGATTGGGACGCCTGCATTCTCTGGTGCAGAAGACGCTGCGCTCCAGAAAGCCAATTTTCGAGCTAAGCCCAAGGAGAGACTGTCCAAAGAAGCATCGCTCGAGTTCAACGGATGTACTCTAACGTCGCGCGGAGATACGATTCTACTTACGCAGAAGGGACAAGGTGCCAAGATCGAAATCATTGATCCGAAGGCAGCAAACCGAGCACAGAAGTATATGGAGCAGCGCGCGCGCGGCGCGTACATTGCGTCGATATGCCAACCTGAAGCATCGTTCGACCTTTCCGCGGCTGCGCAAATACAACAACCTGAGGACACGGACTACGTGAAGCTTAACCGCCGGCTGCAGTGGCAATCTGAGAGCTTACAACGAGGCCTACGATACGTCCCTCTCGACCTCGCTACAGCAAAGCTGGTAGTGTTCACAGACGGATCCTTTGCGAACAACCAAGACCTTAGCTCACAGCTAGGGTACCTGCTTATCCTTGTTAATGAGTCGAGTCGACAAGACAGCACGTTTGATATTCGTGGTAACGT
The DNA here is from genome assembly GCA_009982855.1 of Lizonia empirigonia. Lineage (NCBI taxonomy): Eukaryota > Fungi > Ascomycota > Dothideomycetes > Pseudoperisporiaceae > Lizonia > Lizonia empirigonia. The sequence goes on along the minus strand of JAADKA010000043.1, from coordinate 164,823 downwards.
AATCCACTGGAGTTCGACCAAATGCAAACGTGTTACCCGGAGCGTCCTTGCATCAGAAACGTACGGCATGGTTAGCGGCGTCGACATCGCTATCGCTATCCTGACAACCCTCAAGATAATTACAGGACGCCTAGGTCTGCCACCGATCCCACTTATTGTGTGTACGGATTCATACTCGTTGTATGAATGCCTCGTCAAACTCGGAACAACTGCTGAGAAGCGACTGATGATCGATATCATGGCGCTTCGTCAGTCATACGAGCGTCGCGAGATCACGGAGATCCGCTGGATCAACGGAGAAGACAACCCCGCGGACGCATTCACGAAAGCAACACCAAATCGCGCGCTAGAACGTTTTATCGATAGCAACGAGCTGTCGATCCGAGTAGAAGGGTCGGTGCAGAGACCGATAGAGTAGGCGCACATGCCTAGCACATTACACTCCCTAATAGTTTCATTTCCTTACACCAGTCGTTACAACAAGAAAATATTGCCAGTGTCGGTATACACACGTTGTGTCGCCTAACGTGGCCTCGTGCACCGGCCCGAGGCCGAGTGTATCGCGTCGATCCTACTTCGGTCCAACTTCGGATCAACTCTGATCCAAGCACATGTATACCTTCGTAGCCCCCACATTCGTAGTGATCAATACCAATACACAAGATTACCTCAGTTACTGTTATTCACCGTACGATCGTACAGAAGCCTTCCAACAATAATAAGAATATGTTTAGAACACGTTCTGCTAAGCGAGCGCACAGCCTACCTACAAGGGTATAGTCTATAGTCAGGCCCACTTGTCGTATGGTTAGATGGCATGCGGCCTCACTTGCGGTTCGGCTTAGCGGTATGACGTCACGCCGCACTAAGCTCAACCTCTTCCGCCGCACGAACTCGGGAGCCTTTCTCTTTTTATCATCGTTTGGTCCCCTAGTGACGGAGCTTGTTTTCAGCCGCATCGATCGTCGTCGACTAAATCCAACGAGAAGGTCGGCAGGATGTAGAATCGCTAAAGTTTTCTCGCCTTGCCGTCACTATAAGCGGGACCTCCACCTCGAACGAACCAAGATCGTCAAACAACACCATAGCAGGCTCCACCCGCGAGACAGAACACATCGACGATGCAGTGAGAATCTGACCTCATTTTCCAAAAACTAGCGATCAGCTTATCGCACTCCTTTGCCGCCATGTTCATCCGACAAGGCCCACTGGAAGAGTGGAGGTGTGGATGTTGTCGTGCTGGGCGTTGAATCGAATCTGCTGCGTCCCCCGACGTTCAAAAGGCCCTAATGTTCCTCTCTGAACCCCATCTTGTACTCCAGCTTTCCCCCGGCATACGTCATGATGTTTGAACAGGAGAAGTCCAGACAGGCCTCCCCCGCACAGGCTTCTCCGAGGCAACCCTCAGCCAGAGATACACGAGAGACTACTGGACCCAGTTCTGTATGCGAGAAGATCGATGACGAGAAGTCCACGAACAGCAACCCAGAAGATCGCGAGGACGGTGAGCTGCAACACCCGCCTACAGTTCCCGACGCCGAAGGTCGTCGCGAGTTGAAGGAATGGGAGTGCTGGGATAAGCTGGCCTACACATGGCCCAAGTGGAAGAAAGCCATGTACCTGGCGTCTATTGCTGGTATCCAAATCTCCATGAATTTCAACACCTCAGTTTACCCAAGCGCCGTCAACCCCTTGGTCGAACACTTTGGCATCAGCGACCAGCAAGCGCGGGTAGGACAAATGATTTACTTGGTCATGTATTCTTTCGGGTGCGAGCTTTGGGCGCCATGGAGTGAAGAAGTATGTGACCTCAAAGGCCCCGATTGTCCCCTACGCTAACGAAGATTCTCTGAAGTTCGGCAGGTGGCCAATCCTTCAGTTGAGCTTGTTCTTCATCAACATCTGGCAGATGCCAGCTTCTATCGCACCTAACTATGGCACAATGGTCGTCGCTCGCGCTCTGGTAAGTCGGTCAATTAAACTACGATGAACTTTCCTGAAATTCTCAGGGAGGACTCTCTACCGCTGGAGGTAGCGTGACGCTTGGTTTGATTGCAGATCTCTATGAACCAGAGACTCAACATTGGCCGCTGTTATTCATTGTATTATCGTCTACAATCGGTACCAGTATTGGTGGTGTAATTGGCGGTCCAATTGAGAAGTGTGAGTACCGCAAAGGCATCGAAAGTTGCAGAAGCAGCGTACTAATCAATGTTCACAGACTTGTCTTGGCAATGGAACTTCTGGATCCAACTCATATTCGGTGTAACTGTTCAATCCGTACACTTCTTCATGCCCGAGAGCCGATAGACTATCCTGATCGACCGAGAAACAAAGCGACGCCGCAAGACCGGCGAAGACCCCAACATATACGGACCAAACGAGCTCAAGACGCCGCGCGTCTCGCTGAAAGAGGCTGGCAAGATCTGGCTTCGACCGTTCGAGATGTTTGTCAGGGAACCCATCGTCTTGTTCCTGTCTCTTCTTTCGGGTTTCTCGCAATCACGTTCCCTGCGAACTTTGGGTTTGGTACCTTACAGGTCGCATGGGCGTTCATTCCCATCAACGCGTCTTATTTTTTCAGCTATCTAATATATTTCCCTATTTTTTGGCGGGATGAGAAGCTGAAGAAGAAGTATGGCCCCGACTTCCAACCCGAGCGACGTTTGAAGCCGCTTTTGTGGCTCGCGGTCCTAGAGCCGATCGGCCTCATTGGGTTTGCGTAAGTGCCTCTATTCAGTCGGCCTAAGAAACATTTTACTGACAAATCTTCGCAGATGGACTTGTATGGGACCTCCTCAAACCCACTGGATCGCGCCGATGATCTTCTCATTCCTCGTCGGCGTCGCCAACTTTGCTATCTATTACTCGTCCGTTGACTACATGATCGCGGCCTATGGCCCATACTCGGCTTCAGCAACGGGAGGCAATGCTTTCGCAAGAGATTTCCTCGCTGGTATCTCTGCTATGTATGCAGCCCCTCTGTACCACAACCTCAGCCAGACGCGCCCTTCAGAGCTGGCCACAACAACGCTCGCAGGCCTATCTTGCCTCGTCGTTGTACCCATTTACATCTTCTACTACAAGGGGCCGGAAATCAGAAAGGCGAGCAAATTTGCTTCAATCCTGGCAGAAGACAGGAAAGCCGAGGGCGTCAGGCGTCTCAGTAAAGCAGATAACCTTCCAGTGTAGCTCAAAACTCATCGGCCAGAAATTACTCCTCGGTCAAACCACGCGGCTTCTCTGCTAGTCAATCATAATCCGCTATATTGTTTTGACTCGATTTCTTGAGTCGCGTGCAGGTTGAAGGATTGACTCTTTGCGAAGTCCGCTGTTGCCACCGCTCATAAGTGGGGCTTTCCCAGTAAGAGTGGGGATATTAATCTCAGGCGAGAAAGCAATATTGAGACGATATCACAACGTTGTCAGCGCAAGGTTGAAGTTTTATCGGGGCAGTTGCAGAGGACGAGGTTCCAGCCAAGGTAATGAGAGCAAGTGAGACGAGGTCAAGCAATGCCGTCTTCCTAGTCAGTATACACGATAATTCTGAATGCCTGTGTAAACTACTTCCTCCTTTCTCGTTCGCCAGCTGAAACGTCCTCTGCGTCTTTGAATAGGGTCAAAGCAGAGAAGACTACGGACTGTATGCTCAGGCGGCGTAGTACCACCAAGCTTGGTGATGTAAATATGCCGCATTACCAAGATCCGAACGTCGATATCTAGAGCCAACAAACGCGCGAAATCTGCAGAAGCATGTCGAGATTTACAGCATACCATACGGTGTACTCGGCGGCGTATCCCACGCATTGACCTTCTATGTAATTCTCTGCCATTTCTTTGGACGAATGCCTTTATTCCCCCGAAGATTCCTGGAAAAAGAACGCTGGAATCTCGCCGTAGTGTCATTGTCATCGCTAGTCTCTATCATCCTATCAGGAATTACGCTTGCCCGCACGAGAGGATCTCGCCCGCTCATGGTTCTTGCCGGCATGCAAATTGTCCTTGGAGCCCTAGTTGACGTTGTACATATCCACCGCATGGTCTCCAAAGCGCAAGGCTGGACGAACTCGATATCTTTATGGACGTTCCCACTTCTTATCACATCAATCTTCTCAGTTTACGCTTTTTACCAGCTTCCATGTAAGTGACAATAATGCAGTCTGCGGTATAAGGGCGACTAACTAATATATCATAGTCTCAGATGAAGATGGCAAAGTGCAAAACATCTTTCAGTCTGTTTCAGTTATTGCGCTTCTTGTTTGGATCGCACTAACTGGGTTAGCCACTCTGCTAAGTTTTCTTGCATGTGCTTGTTCTCTCTTCAAAGAATCAATGAACTTTACAGTCTCAGCAGTTGTATTCAGTTGTGCTCTCTTCTGGCTAGGAGATTTCGGCATTGCTGTCGTTAGCAAAAACATAGTCGGCACACCCTCAAACCAAGTGAAGGCACTGTATTATACTCTCTGGGTAGCTGAAAGGATCCCCCTGTTCACCTTCTGAGAAAGACTCCATGATATGAATGTAACCTTTATTTTTGTTTTACTGTTGTGCGTGCTGATCACTGGGGTTTTCAAGCTCTCTTACATATGTATTTTAGAAAATCGCAAAGACTCTTAGCTAAAAGCGCCTTTGTATAATGTAAAATTTCATATCCGCGTGATCAGTCTACAATCAGCGGGCAAAGCCATGATCGCGTTTTCCTATAGAAATAACATGCAAGTCGCTCGTCACTAGAGGTGTGATCGGGGTCAGTAAGCAGAATATAAGCGGTAAAGACTGGGTTGATTTCTTTCTACGTGTGCATATTGAGCCAATGCGTTGTGCCAAAGCGTTTACAAAAGCAGCCTGACCGACTGAAAGTGCACAAGTCGCAAGATCCACATGCGTGCTTCGAACTGCAAGCCATCTCCAAAGCTCCTTTCCAGCTTGTTAGATACCTAGATCTCGGCCGTTGGAGTGGGTCGGGAGGTGCGAGAGCGACTGGAAGGGATAGGAAGACCCGATGACACCACTGGTGCTGAAGGACGAACAGAGGGGGCTGCCGGGATTGATGTCTGGATAGAAGGAACGGCTGGTGCCGAGGGGCGAACGGAGGGAGTGAGGGAAGGACGGCTGCTATCGTCAACTCTCACGAAAGCGCTTCAACTAGGAATCATCGTACCCGCTTGGAACTAAGCTCACACTGGAGCGCCCGGGCTGCTCAGCTTGGGGTAGAGCAGTAGATAGGCTACGCGAAAGTCAGAGCCCTAGATTCGGACAATAAGGTAGGAATGCTGCGGACCCAACCATGCCAACGAGAACAAAGATGGAGGTGGTCTTCATTTTTACTGATAGCGTTGGAAGTAAACTTAGGACAATTCAGTGATGTGTTGATGTTCTGGCTTTGATGCCCCTGGGCTCAAGGTCTTTTAACATCACGTTGACTCCTTTCAGTCCAACAAGGATTGGGGATATTACGCGGCTGTCGCCACAATTCCATCAATTTCAGCAGATCCATAAATTACTGACGCAATCTAAAGCTACAAATACGTGATGCTGTGAGTTGTTCATTGCTGGAAAATATTCCCATTGAGCCGGCTCCGGCTTGACAATGTATGGCATCAATTTCGGAAGATGTCACATCACTTTGTAACGGTAAAACAGTATCCGTGGATGAAATCAGCAAGCCCAGAGCTGAGATAGTCGCGAGGATGTATCAATCACGGCATTAGCGCTCAGAACGGACGGGCTAGCCGATTGTACAGAACGCAGAAATGAGCAGTCTGGGATTCCCCGCACCCGTATTTTCTATCTTGTGTAATCGGAACAATCTACTGGCCGTAAATCTACCTTTAAAGTACATTTCACTGTTTTCGGGCCCACTTTCACAATGCATTGTGAATTTTCATCTACTCCATAGCCTCCTGCTGTACCCGTCTAATGACCTGTAAGCCCAGGACACTTCACATGTCATGTGGTCTATCCACTGACTAATCAGTCCACTACTTCCACTACTCCATGTATATACCCCGCATCTGGGACATAGATAGACACAACACAATCTACATCATACATACTACGACCTCCCGACCAGCTCACAGTTATGAGCCCGGCCTAATCCGCATTCTCTATCATTAAAAACTGACCTACGAACGAAACGTCGCTTCAACATGTCGAAAAACACCGTTACCGACATTATCCTTCAAGGCCAGAGCAACTGGGAACTCTGGATCTTCGTCGTTAAGCGCATCGCTGAGGCAGGAGACGTATGGGAGTATATTGATCCTAACCAACTCCATCCTCTTCCTCAAAAGCCTGAGAAGCCTGTTCGGCCAACGCTTATCGTCAATGCCGAGGGACTACCAATTCAGCCTACTCAGCAAGCTCTAGTGCAGTATAACCAAGACTGCAGTGTCTATTACAACGAAATCAAAGAATACAGACGCCTGAAAGATAAGTTAGGACAAGTTGAAGCACATATCACTAAGACAATTCAGCAGGATCTGCTCTATCATATTAAAGATAAGACAGCCGTACGCGATCAGATCAAGACGCTTCAAGAGCTCTACTCTCCGACGACAGCCGACCAAGAATATCGCGTCCAAAAAGCGTACGAAGCAGCAAAAGTTCTACATGCTCGACGATCGAATATCGAAGACTGGTGCAACGAGTTTCTCACTGCATACAACCGAGCGAAGCAACTCGACTTGCCTGAAGTACATGGCTACCGAGCACACAAGGACCTCGTACGAGCCATCAAGCAAGTAGACGCTGCTTATGCCGCAAGTGTCTCGCTCGACATCTTCAAAGCAGAAGAGACTTGGAACTCGAATCGCGATACACCTATACCGAACCAGTCTCAACTGTCCACTGTCTTAGCAGACTTCCTACGCTATCATCGTACAACGCACTCAAGGAAGACAAACATCCTCGGAGGCGTATTCGGCGCTACGTTAAATGGGCAAGGATCTCCATACAACAAGAAGAGATCAAGAGACAATGCGAAGCCATCGAAGCCATGCCTTTGTGGAGACATCCACTTCTGGGGACAGTGTGCGTACATTGACACTTCACTCAGAACAAGAGGATTTGTCGAAGACCCTGAAAAAGCCAAGAAAGTTTCTTTGTTCGAGGCTGCAGACACGACAGGATTACTGAACAAGATCCGAGAGAAGAACCGACGCTACAAGAAGACGAAGAACAAGGATTTGGACAAGCAAGCCAACTCTGATTCGATAGAAATCGACGCTGGCGACGCACCTACAGATCAATCCTTGCACGAAGCATATGCTGTCTTCTCATCAGCCTTTAACAATCAGCTATCTCTCCGACACTATCCGCTTCTCCACTCATGGACTCTCGACCCCGCAACTGATATCCACATCTGCAACAACCCCGCAGAGTTCCGGTGGAAGTCTCCAGCGGCCGACGACGATATCGTACTAGCAGGAGGATCAGAGATGTCGATCGAAGCATGGGGAGAAGTCGAGATACCTCTGTCAACACCAAACGGTATCAAGACAACCACGCTCAAGCGAGTAGCACTTATAACATCTTTCTTCACCAGCCTTGTCTCACTCTCGCGCCTCTCCTCGTCGAACATACACTTCGATTCTGGTCAGAACGTACTCTATCGAGCAACCAAAACATTACGGGAAGACATCGCAAACCTTACCCGATCCGGAGGACATTGGCTAGTCGTGCATCGCTCTCAACCTGCAGCACAGTCAGCACTGCAGCATGCAGCCTTCGCAACCAAACAGCGCAGGCCTCAGTACTCAGCTCAACCACTCAAGCCTCGATTGCTCACAAAGCCACAGCTCCATGTCTTGCTAGGACACGCAGGCAGTGATGCTATCGACCAGCTATCAAGCCACGTCAGAGGCATACTGCCACCCACTGGTTCAGCTCCAGCCACAATTAACTGCGAAGAATGCCTGCAGAATAAGGCTCAGAAAATCATCTCTCGACGCATTGGACACGAACTTGGCGCGTCTCGTCCTTTCGAAACCGTGGCTATCGACCTCATACAGCTCGACACTCCTGGATACAACGGGCACCGATACGTCTTCCATGGATTTGATCTATATACAAAGCTCAATTTCGTGTATACGATCGCAAAGCGCGATAAGGCAACACTGCTCGACGTCCTTACCCGTCTTGATCGATCGATCAAGCGCGAATTCAATACTACTGTTACCTTCATAATCGCTGACGATGAGAAAGGCTACGGTCTTACAGACGACTCAGCGCGAGCGTACTGTCACAGAGAAGGAATTCGACTTCAGATCAGAGCACCACACACTGAGGAGCAGAACGGTTCTGCCGAACGCTCAGGCAAGAACTTGATCGTACGAAGCCGATCCATGAGCATTACATCAAATCTGCCTCTACCGCTTGCTCCTGAGATATACGTCGCTGCAGCATACCTACTCAATCGTACACCTACACGAACACTTGGATGGAAGACTCCATTTGAGATGGCTTACTCCAAACAACCTTCAATTGCTCACCTACGTGTATACGGCTGCCGTGCATATGCACTCCGTCAGCAGATTCCAAGAGGCGACAAGCTATCACCACGAGCACTCATCGGATACCTTGTTGGCTACGACTCCTCAAATATCTATCGAGTATGGCTACCAAATGCGACAAGCAGAGCACATCAAGGAAAGGTTATTCGAATACGAGATGTTACATTTAAGGAGGATCTCTTCTACCAGCACAGAGACGAAGCCGATCCACTCCTACAAGGCGAAGAGCTTGAGGCAATCACGCACACGCTTCATATGCCATCCTTGCAAGATCCAGAAGACTCTTCAGAGGGCGAGTACGATACGATACAAGAGCCTAGTCAGGCTATACACCTTCAAGACAGCAACACAAAGCCTACTGAGCCACACAGCGGAACACCTCTTCTGCCAACACCAGCCATCACAATCTCTCCTGATCCCGATACTCGCTCAGAAAGCGATCAAGCCTTATCAACTACGCTCGGTCACAGCCCTACACCAGATTTCGTGTCACCTTCTCAAGAATCTCGAAAGCGGAAGCGACGCGACGCAGCCGACTCAAACGCTGCACAAAATCGCGAGCTTATCGACAGCAACCTACGCCGTACACACATACTCCCTGAGGGATCGACGCGAGTACGGAAACCCTCTCGCAAGAGCAGCAGCTTCTTTGTCAACAAGTACTGGTCAACATTCGTAGCTGCGTCTACCACAGCACCAAAAACCCGAATACATCGATCGGATCTACCTCCTGAGCCTCAGTTCTATCAGGACGTAATGAAGCTACCAGCTCTACACAAGCAAGGCTTCATTGCAGCTATGCAGCGCGAGATGTCGGATGTCAAGCGCAAGGACACCTACAAGACGATTACTTGGAAAGAGTTTAACGCTCAGGACAACGAGGTCTTGCCACTGATCTGGGTATTCAAGTACAAGTTCGACAATGAAGGATACCTCATCAAATACAAGGCTCGAATCTGTGTACGCGGCGATCTCCAAACAACAGCTGAAGACACGTACGCTGCTACACTTGCCATCCGAATATTTCGAGCATTGATGGCTATCGCAGCCTACTTCAACATGGAAGTTCGACAATACGATGCAGTCAATGCCTTCACGAATGCTCGACTCGCTTCGCCTGTATACTGTCATTTGCCAGAAGGTTTCTCTGATCCTGATCACCTGTGGGAATTACACCGAGCGCTATACGGCCTGAAGACCTCGCCATTACTATGGTACAAGGAGCTTACAAAGACACTTACAGAACTTGGACTTCACGAGGTCAAAGACGCTCCATGTCTTTGGAGAAATGACAAGCTGCTAGTATTCTTCTACGTTGATGATATCGTCATACTCGCAAAACCAGCTCACACAGCTGCTCTCGATGACTTCGAACGCAAGCTGCTACGCCGGTACGAGATTCGATCGCTAGGAGACCTGTCAACCTTCTGCGGCATACAAACGCACCGAGACAGATCAACTGGCTCAATTTGGCTATCACAATCAGCATACCTTGACAAGCTTAGCGCGAAATATCCATCGCCAAAGCCATTTAATCAACCTCCAGCTACACCGCTTCCTCTCGAGGAACTGCTTCCTTCGAACGAGCCAAAGAACGATGCGAACACATACAGATACGCACAACTCGTTGGATCAATCGGCTATATCGCTACTGCCACACGACCCGATGTTTCCAAAGCTCATTCAAAACTGGCAGAATTCCTTGTCAAGCCTTCACAACGCCATATCGATGCTGCATATCAAACACTTAGCTATCTATACTCAACAAAGGATCGAGCGCTCTACTACGATACATCCGTATCCACCGACGTTGCTCAAATAGTCGACCACGAAGAACCAGACTTCTTTGGTGCCACTGACGCCTCGTACGCTGATCACAAAGCCACTCGGAAGAGCTCGCAAGGCTACATCTTCTTCCTGTTTGGCGGCCCTGTTGACTGGAAAGCGACACTTCAACGATGCGTCACTAAATCGACTACTGAAGCTGAGCTAGTCGCCGCGTCTTCCGCTGGCACTGAGCTGCTATGGTGGTGGCGACTCTTCAAGGACATCGACTTCGATCCAGACAACGAGCAGATACTATACTGTGACAACCAGCAGACTATTCGTCTAGTGACTACGGCAACGCCACGACTCAAGACATCACTTCGACACGTCGATGTACATCATCACTGGCTACGACAGGAAGCGCAAGCACAAAACATCAATCTCTCTTATATACCAACCAACATACAGCCAGCTGATGGCCTCACAAAGCTTCTTCCAAAACAAAGACATCAAAACTGGGTATCACTACTACACTTCAATTCATTTCCTACAAAATAGCGAGCTATAACATTACAGTACAGTACTCTTCCTGGTTTTCCTACATGGTTTTTACAGGTTTAACGAGGCTGTACACCTTCTCAAGCTCAATACTCTCAATACTTTCAGGGATACCACCAATCTCCATACAGTAACGCGAAGCAAATCAGGACCTCAATACAAGCTCTAGGAGACGTCTGACTATCAGGGACGCCTGTAGTAAAGAGCGAGGTCCACATACACTGCGACGGCAGACGATCCCCACCTGGAACTGCTCCAATCAAGCGGCTACCCACCGCACTCAAACAAGCAGCTCTACCCCTATACAGGGTAGGGGGTGGCATATGATCACATCAGCTTCTACATGCGTTCGAACCTGAGGGAGGTGTGTAAGCCCAGGACACTTCACATGTCATGTGGTCTATCCACTGACTAATCAGTCCACTACTTCCACTACTCCATGTATATACCCCGCATCTGGGACATAGATAGACACAACACAATCTACATCATACATACTACGACCTCCCGACCAGCTCACATGACCATTGTCAAATTCTGGAATTATCCGGAAATACTCATGAAAACAGCCTGTGAAATGAGTTCTTTGCCCTCCCTGTATCGGTCAAGGAGAGCGAGCTTGTCCGGCAATGGTTGAGACATGGCCTTTGAAACGGACGGTAAATTGGAAGAAATTATCCACGTAGCTTTTTGAGTGGAATAGGAGCAATATCTTGGACCCGAAATCCCCGCAACTGAGGGGTGTTAGGGCTAGTTTTAAGCTTTCCCGGATGCCTGGCATTCTAAAAGCTCATCTAAGCTTTCGACAGTTGGAGCTTTCAGACACGATAGTCCAACGCTCAAGCGTAATAGGGCGGGAGCTCTGCGAATCGGCGCTATGCATAGACATAGCATCAAATGCAATCTGCGGTTATTTGCAGTTTACGGGTTAATTGTACATAGGTAACCTGTACTGTATGTATTTGGGACGGACTTGGCCGTTAGTCGCGCATACAGTGTGAGACTTCCACTGCACGTATTTTAAACTGTTACAATCCCTAGGTATGTTGGAAATTAGCATGTCTGTATGTCAAACATGGGCTACGCGGCCTCGAGATCGCGTAATCTTTTCTAGTGGCATGATCGAAAATTTGACCCTATCAAATCCGCCCGACCATAACATGCTGGATAAGCGAGTGAGCCAGGCAAGCGAGTGAGCCGCCCCACCAACTCTAATCACATTTGAAGCTGCGCAACTCAAACACGTAATGCGATCCTGTATAGATATCAATATGCTAGATTAAGTAGTAGCTAAAGTATCTTTCTTGCATGTACGTGAGTTGTGCCCAGTCTCCCTGCACCTCTTGCAGCGCGCCAGAGCCTGTCGGCTTACACCTGATTGCTCTCCCCTCTGACGACTCTCACGCTCTACCTGCTGCGTAGCGTCCCTTTGAGCAAGTATATCCTCCCCAGCTCTCTTTGTTAAGACTCCCTGCTTCTGTATCTGTTTCTTTTTGCGCTGCCTCCGCTTTGATGCTGCCTCATTAGCTCTCTCGAGGCTGGTAATCCGATCGCGCATCAGCTCAGCCGAGAGCATCATTACCTCAGCCCCCTTCTTGAGCTGATCAATCGCCTCAACAATCGAGGCTGGTGATGAGCTCTTGTGCCGCCGAACGCGATCACGTATCAACGTGGATTGAGCCTCGAGCTCACGTACGTTGCTTGGCGTACGAGCCTCCCAGAGAGCCTCTGGAGCAGCTGGAGTAGGCGTACGGAGCTGCACATCCAGCTTTGATAGAACAACGTCTGGCTGGTGTGGGACAAGGCCTGTGCCTCGGAAGGCTGAGCAGATATTTGCTGCTGTGAACGAGCGATTGAAGGCTGCCTTAAAGGCTGGCAGGAATTCAAGCGCGCGCTTCAACGGCAAGAAGCAGCCAACGTCAAGCGGCTGCAGCAGGTGGGATGAGTGAGGTGGCATGCAGAGCGTGTAAATATTGCTCTCCTTGCAGAGCTCTTGAAACTCAAGGGACTGGTGGCTCTCGTGGCCATCGAGGATAAGCAGCCGACGTGCACCTACTACCCGAGCCTCTGTATGCTTAATGAAGTGCTTTAGCCACTCAACTCCAAGCTCGTTAGTTGTCCAGCCATTGTCGCTAACTACTATAGCCCAGTCTTTTGGTATATCCTCATCGTACCAGGCAGATAGGTGGTACTGGCCGGCAAAGATGATGAACGGTGGGATTGTCCAGCCAGCAGCGTTGATTCCCTGGATCACTGTCACCCACTCTCGATTACCAGGCTGGACAGCCTTTGGCCGGCCTCTCCTCTCCAACCCTGTTACAACAAGCTAAGTTGTAATCTTGCCCATCATAAAGCCCGCCTCGTCAAAGTTGTAGACGTTATCATCACAGATGCCGTACCTGGCCTTTGTCTACTCTACTAGCTCAAACTAGCTCCTAATTAACGCAGGATCCTCACAGAGGGCTCTCTGCCTGTCGTACTCCTGGTTAAAACGCGTTGTAAGAGAGTCTGTACGCTTAACAAAGTTAGACGGCCACTTCTGCCCAACCTGGCCTGCGCCGCGCGCAGCTAGCAGCTTATCAGCCATATCACGTACAGCTGTGTACGTGGGCGCAAATCCACGTTGATCTAAGTCAAGTATATGCTGGACTATCACCTCCTCTTCTATCTGGGTGAGCTTCTTTGAGTTGGGCTAACAATCGTGTCGGGCAGGTCTCCCAGCGCGTCGGCGGTGGAGGGTAGCTCGAGAGACTTCAAACGTCTCTGCAGCGCGCCTCTCAGTCTGAATTTGAGTTGTATTAAGAGCTGAGATTGCAAGGTATATATTAGCTTCTTGAGAGGCGTGTCGGGGTAGATTTGGTGGAGCCATGGTTGATTGAAGTTCATAGGGTACAAAAAGTTGGTGGGGTGGCTCACTCGCTTGCCTGGCTCACTCGCTTATCCAGCACGTTATACCGTGTCTGTGCACTGATCGGGCCGGTTCACTGTTCGTGCCACCCCACCAACTTTCTCACCTCCACAAAAGTGAGGCTATACAAATACGTAGAGTAGCTATTGATAACGTACTCCACAAGCGAGCCGGTCACCCAAGCGAGCCGGTCACTCAATTTTACACCAAAAATTAAGATTTTTGCACCTTAATAACTCTACAACCAGATAATAGAATTGTCTAAAACTTGAAATACTATGCTGCATCTACGTAAAGTGTCGGTATACACACGTTGTGTCGCCTAACGTGGCCTCGTGCACCGGCCTGAGGCCGAGTGTATCGCGTCGATCCTACTTCGGTCCAACTTCGGATCAACTCTGATCCAAGCACATGTATACCTTCGTAGCCCCCACATTCGTAGTGATCAATACCAATACACAAGATTACCTCAGTTACTGTTATTCACCGTACGATCGTACAGAAGCCTTCCAACACTGATCAGTGATTGCACGGCAGTCACAGACAGTTAGGTTAAGAAGAGATAGATTCTTTACCCCGCGCGTTCCCTAGATTGCCTATATCAGCAAGGCGGAGTTATCTATGCTAAGCTCACTGTTAGCTATATCAGGCGTCGTTCGTGGCTAGCGACCGACCGTTACAGCCGTATCAGAAGCGTTCCAAGACGCCGTCTATACACGCGCCAACCGACCGGTTGAGATTTGACCCGTGTACAACCCACGACCACCGACGCATCCCCAGCGAACGCAGCTAGCGCAGCAAGCGTCAACAAGAACACAATAGAAGAAGAAAGAACACCATCAGAAAGAGCACCGGTATCCAGGACACCGGCAGTAGGAATGGCGAGCAGTAGTAGAAGAGTGGTACCTACACTAGAAGTGCTACTAGGGACCACAAACATAAAACCAAGAGAATGGCATCACATCGATCCAGAGATGTGGGAGGACAACGTTAAAGCTCCAGACGATGAGGTTGGGATTACTACCGCAACAACGTACATTGCGCGTGCGATTGCGGACTATACAGATCGACCAACAGCAGATGAGGAACTCTTTTGGGAGTTCCGTCAGGACTTTGAAGGATGGACAGAGGCAATGTTCCTACGTGCCCAACCAATATACACTAAGGAACTGAAGCGGATTCTCCGCTTTAAGGGCGTGTACACTGGTCGTGTTAATATGTTACCAAGCGAAGCCGTAGCTAAATTACTGCGCAAGGAGGATTGCCCGAAGTGGCCGGACGAACAGTTCAAGAACACCAACTTTGACGAGCGTTCAGTCGCACACAGGCTACAACGGGAGCTGAAGCAAGGACACGACGCTGCAGGACCATTGCAACCTACGGACGTAGGGACAGCGAGTCGAGCACGAAGTCAAACCTCCACAAGGAGAAGAGATCAAGAGGTAGACAATCAACAAGACTACACTCAAGATCAGACCCGCCTCCGTACTCAGTCTAGCCAACAACCAGGGCAAGAAGAACGGACCACAAGTCGGCTTACGGAAACTATCGAACACACCCCACAGCCGGAAACACGACAGCCTACTTCAACCTACAACAATTTTGATCGATTCCGCGAATACACACCAGCGTATCCGCAACGCCCACAGGGACTGAGTGTCCCTCCAATCCAACGATCAGGCGAAACGGACCCGTACAAGGCAATTCCTCCGATCGACTTCAGCAATGAGAAGCTGAGCGCAGCAACGATCAATGTTTTCGTGAAAATGTGGGACCGAGACAAAAAGTATACGGGAAAGCCGTACGACCTCCTAGACGATAAATTGAAGATCTTCTACAGCATCTGTTATCACGCAGACATCCAGCCAAGTCAGTTCCATGCAGTTTTTCCACGGATTCTCGACGGCCGCGCAGAGGAATACTACCTTCACTTTGTCGATCAGCGGATGGATACGTTCTCAACCGCCTACACAAAGCTCAAGAACCACTTCGACACAGACGTGAACCATGGCCATTACTACACGGACTGGACGACGATCTCGTTTGTCAAAGTACGGAGGGAAAACCCGGATAAGAACCTCCACGACGTTCTAGACATTATGCTAGACAAGCTACAGTTGTGTCAGAGGGCGCTTGGGCAACAGTATATCGGGGAATACTCGCTCCGAACAACGGTAATCACAGCATGTCGAGGCGTCAAGGAGCTCGAGATGGCACTCTACAAGCCGTCTCTAGAATGCGAGGTTCTGTTTGGAGATCTACGATCCTCGATCGAAAACTCACTCGCTATGACGGTCTCCGCAAACTTCACTGAGGCGGATCCGAACGATCAGTACTACCTGGACCGTCGGTACAACCAAAACAGCTCTGGAAGATTGCGAGGGAATTACAACTCTCGCGGTGGACGTAGCGGATTTACCTGCAGACGCGGTGGGCTTCAGCACCGCTCTGGAGTCAACACACAAATCGACAAGAAATGTTACGTCTGCGGCAAGACAGGCTGTTGGTCCACAAACCATACGCCCGAAGAAAGAAAACGCTCAAAAGCGCAGTACATCACACACTGCGCGATTACGGGAGAGCAAATGGAGTTTGGCACATTCCTCGTCGCGTACGAGGGGGAAGAAGTCGACCAGTTCTTCCTAGAGGAGCAAGACGAAGATGATGAGGACCAGAGACTAGCGGTTAAGTACCTCACAGATCAGGCCTTTTTGCACCACGTGACCGGAGAAGACTTCTACAGGTGCAAGGAACCTATTACGCCCGCAACGCAGTTCCTTATCGAGGACCGATACTCGCGAATCACGTACCAAGGCATTCTTCCTGACACTGGTGCCTCAAATGTATCGACAGCCGGAAAGGAGCAGTTCCTGGCGCTCCAAACCGAGGACCCTACCGTAACTCTCGATACGTCTACTGCTGGAAACGCATCTGTGCAATTTGGCAAAGGAAGCGTCACTACTTCGATTGGAACCGCACATGTATCGACACAGATTGGAAAGATCAAATTTGAGGTCTTAGACGCACCCACCCCGTTTCTCCTCTGTCTAAAAGACATGGACCGGCTCCACGTGTACTTCAACAATACTACGGACCAGCTAGTACAAGGAAAAGCTACATTTCCAGTGATTCGCAAATGGGGACACCCGTGGTTCCACCTAAGCAAGGCAGAGCGCGCGCGCGTATTCCTTACGGAGACTGAGCTCCGACGCTTACACCGGAGGTTCGGGCATCCAGCCGTCGAACGGCTGATACGATTGCTCAAACGCGCAGGACACGAGGACGTGGATGAACAGCTGCTCCGAGAGATCCAAACGTTCTGCCATCACTGCCAAACGCACGATCCAGCGCCGCGCCGATTCAAATTCAGGCTGAAAGATGATCGGGAATTCAACTTCGAGATCCTCGTAGATGTGATGTATCTGAGTGGGAAACCAGTGCTTCACGTGATCGATTCGGCTACAACATTCAACGGCGCGCGATTTCTACCGTCTATGAGCGCGAAAGACACCTGGGAAGCACTCCGCCTGCTCTGGATTGATACATACCAAGGGCCGCCAGATATCGTCACCCACGACGCCGGCACCAACTTCGCGTCAGTCGAATTCAGATCAGAGGCGAAGATCATGGGAATCACATGTAAACAAGTACCAATCGAGGCCCATTGGTCTATCGGCAAGGTAGAAAGATACCACGCACCGCTCAGACGCGCCTACGAGATCCTGAGGACAGAGCTTGACACTGGCACCAGCGACGCCGCAGTGCTGCAGATGGCAGTCAAGGCCGTCAACGATACCGCAGGCCCGGACGGGCTCGTACCCACGCTGCTCGTCTTCGGTGCATACCCCCGGATATCCATGGATTCACCACCATCTCCCTCGATAACCCATCGCGCGGAGGCAATCCAGAAAGCGATGAAGGCGCTGCGGAAGGCCGCAGCGGAACATGCGGTGAGCAACGCACTTGGTACCAGGAATGGGCCTAACACAGACGGGGTACTATCACTGCCTCTGCAGAGTGAGGTGATGGTGTGGCGCGAGAAGAACGGATGGCAAGGGCCGTATAGAGTCATCGACATGAAGGACCACGACGTTACTGTAGACATGATCAACGGCCCAACGACGTTCCGATCCACAGTCGTAAAACCGTACTATCGCGATCTGACTACAGCGACAGACGGCGCAGATCAAGGCACAGGTGGATCTCCGATCACAGATGAAGCGATTGCTGATGAACCGCCACTACCAGTACCGCCGACGGAAGTCACCCAAGCGGCTCAGCCGCGCAAGCGGGGCCGCCCACCTGGATCAAAGAACAAGCCTAAGGTGCAGTACCTGTCGAAAAAGGAGGAGGACGATTACGCCCTGGCCGTCAAGCTACGCAATGACGGCGTGATCAACGTCCCGGGCGCTCCATTCGAAGCATCCGATCAGAAGGAGATCGACGACCTCGTCGGCCGTGGAGTATTCAGTTTTGAGCTGTTTGACCCAACTCTACACGGCGGGTATCGTATCTTCAAGTCGCGCATGGTCCGCGAAGTCAAAGGCAAGACCATGGTCCCGTACGAGAAATCACGCCTCGTTGTTCAAGGTTACAATGACGAGGGCAAACACGAGATCCTGACGCAGTCGCCAACCATCCAACGAGCCAGCCAGCGCCTGATTCTAGCCCTAGCGCCTGCATTGCTTGATAAGGACATGGTCGTGGAACTACGCGATATCACGCAAGCGTACCCACAGGCACAAACAGAGCTATTCCGTACGATTTTAGCGCACCTCCCAAAGGAGCTTATAACAAAGTATCCCGAGGGAACAATTATTCGCGTAATCAAGCCACTCTATGGAATCGCGGAAGCAGGAGTCCACTGGTTTGCTACGTACCAAGGACACCACTGCAAGGAGCTCGACATGGCTACGTCGACGTATGACCCGTGCCTCCTGATCACGAACGGGGGACGGGAAGCGTTCGGAATAGTGGGCCTGCAGACAGACGATACTCTCGCGATTGGGACGCCTGCATTCTCTGGTGCAGAAGACGCTGCGCTCCAGAAAGCCAATTTTCGAGCTAAGCCCAAGGAGAGACTGTCCAAAGAAGCATCGCTCGAGTTCAACGGATGTACTCTAACGTCGCGCGGAGATACGATTCTACTTACGCAGAAGGGACAAGGTGCCAAGATCGAAATCATTGATCCGAAGGCAGCAAACCGAGCACAGAAGTATATGGAGCAGCGCGCGCGCGGCGCGTACATTGCGTCGATATGCCAACCTGAAGCATCGTTCGACCTTTCCGCGGCTGCGCAAATACAACAACCTGAGGACACGGACTACGTGAAGCTTAACCGCCGGCTGCAGTGGCAATCTGAGAGCTTACAACGAGGCCTACGATACGTCCCTCTCGACCTCGCTACAGCAAAGCTGGTAGTGTTCACAGACGGATCCTTTGCGAACAACCAAGACCTTAGCTCACAGCTAGGGTACCTGCTTATCCTTGTTAATGAGTCGAGTCGACAAGACAGCACGTTTGATATTCGTGGTAACGTAATCCACTGGAGTTCGACCAAATGCAAACGTGTTACCCGGAGCGTCCTTGCATCAGAAACGTACGGCATGGTTAGCGGCGTCGACATCGCTATCGCTATCCTGACAACCCTCAAGATAATTACAGGACGCCTAGGTCTGCCACCGATCCCACTTATTGTGTGTACGGATTCATACTCGTTGTATGAATGCCTCGTCAAACTCGGAACAACTGCTGAGAAGCGACTGATGATCGATATCATGGCGCTTCGTCAGTCATACGAGCGTCGCGAGATCACGGAGATCCGCTGGATCAACGGAGAAGACAACCCCGCGGACGCATTCACGAAAGCAACACCAAATCGCGCGCTAGAACGTTTTATCGATAGCAACGAGCTGTCGATCCGAGTAGAAGGGTCGGTGCAGAGACCGATAGAGTAGGCGCACATGCCTAGCACATTACACTCCCTAATAGTTTCATTTCCTTACACCAGTCGTTACAACAAGAAAATATTGCCAGTGTCGGTATACACACGTTGTGTCGCCTAACGTGGCCTCGTGCACCGGCCTGAGGCCGAGTGTATCGCGTCGATCCTACTTCGGTCCAACTTCGGATCAACTCTGATCCAAGCACATGTATACCTTCGTAGCCCCCACATTCGTAGTGATCAATACCAATACACAAGATTACCTCAGTTACTGTTATTCACCGTACGATCGTACAGAAGCCTTCCAACATAAAGATCAATTCTATAGAAGCGCTAGGATCCTGTATCAGTCGCACCGGAGTTATTAAACAAAAATCAAAATACAGGGATTATTTTAGCGTACTTTCTAATAACTCTACACACGTTAAGGATAGAGCTTAGATCTCCAGGGCAACTGATCTTGACATAGGTAAAACATAGCATTTTGATTTTTAGACAATTCTATCGTCTGGTTGTGGAGTTATTAAGGTGCAAAACTCTCAATTTTTGGTGTAAAATTAAGTGACCGGCTCGCTTGGGTGACCGGCTCGCTTGTGGAGTACGTTATACAAGAAGCTAGTGGTTTATAATATTGACTCTTGCGCATCTTTTGGATATCTCAATTTATTTGTAGGCCTTGTCATGCGACCAGCGCGGGTTGTGACGCCTTGGGGCGCCAAGCCAGGCTCATGAACCACCTGTGGACGACGCCTCGTTGCACCACTACCACCTTTTGATATTCTTGACTGCGGCTTCTTTGAGGTCTTCTTCCTTGCCTGTTTAGGCGATTTGGATACTTTTTGAGCGTCCTTGAGTGCCTTGATGCGTGCTTTTTCAGCCGCGCAATCGTCCTTTTCACGCTGCTCTTGGGCCTTCTTTTGAGCAGTCTCCTCACGCTTCCTTGCCGCCTTCTCCGCGTTATCTGCCTTAGTCTTCTCTCTAAGAAGCCTGTTATTGTACTGAATTTGCTTCTTATCGACTTTTACAGCAGCAGCTGCTGCTAACTCTGCCTTCTCTGCATCCTTCATACGTCGATCGGCACGTGCCTTGGATGCAGGATCCCAGAATATGGCCCCCCCTTGTACATTAGGGTCCCGCGGTGACAGTGGTAACACCTTCTTCTTCTTACTCCGCTTCTTCTTACTCTCCATAGCCATTTTGAGGCCCTGAAGTTCATGATCTTTGAGCTCAAGGAGCACGTGCATCTGATGCATCTGCTGCCTTGCCTCACTTGCAGCCCCGGGGTCCCCATCCTTAATTGCACGGTCAAAGTTTGACTTGAACCTTAGCCAATTGGGCCCAGAGGAAGCCGGTTGAGGCCCAGTCTGCGGTGTGGGCGTCACAGGTGGTGGTGAAGTTGACTTTTTGAACTTATCGAGTATAACGTCGGGTTCAAGGGGGTGGATTCCTGTGGATTCAAAGCCACTCAATACCAACTTTTCTGTGAATGTATCAACCCAGACAGGCCAGAATAGGCTTATAAAGTCTGCCTTGCCCACTGGCATGTCTCCCTCAGTTATATAGTTGTGCTCAACAAGCTGGGTTGAGTAATTTTGACTCAAGGGCTTGAAGCACGCCACATCCAAGGGCTGCAGCGTATGGGTAGCGTGCGGTGGGTATACCAGTACCAGAATCCGGTGGTCATCACAGTAATCCAAGAATCTCCGCGTCACGTGGCTGCCGTGGCCGTCAAGGATAAGTAATCTGAACTTTCTCCGAGCTTTCCCTTTGGTGGCGGGCTCAAACACCTGCTCAAGCCAGGCAAGGCCTAGATCGTCGTTCGTCCAGCCTGTTCGTGATACCGAGAAGTATATAGAGTGCTTCTCTGGGTCAATATCGTGTACTCAGTTGGCTTGCACACTGTCTCCGGCTGCGGCAAAGATCACTGCAGGGGGGAGGGTAGTACCGTCAGCTCCTATACAACCAATAACGGTAATCCACTCCCGATTGGCATCGTGAGAAGGTTGCTTATACCTTCTCTGCTTATAGAGCTCCTTATCAAAGACTCTCTTTGTTGTACTAATTACCCTAATCATAAAGCCCTTCTCATCCATATTGTACGTGTTCTCGGGTTCCACATCAAACTCCTCCACTTTCTTGCTCAGAAGACCAAAGTATAGATGGTATCTTTCAGAGTTATCAGCCTTATGACGATTGCTTTCCATGGGGATAGTCCAGGCAGTGAGAAGTGTGTCGTCATTGCGATGCAAGAGCCTTGTAACCCAGGTATTAGAAGGCTCCCATTGGCACAAGGGCGTCGCGAAATTAATAATCATTTGCCTTGTAGGTGGGCAGGCCTCTTTGTAAGATCTCTGATATATTGTATAAGCTCTGCCTCATCGTGGGGGTTAAGAAGTTTGCGACGTTCAGATGCCTCCTTACGGCTCACTGCTTCCCCACGGTGGTGTTTCCGCAGCGTCTCGCGGGAACAACAGTGTTTTGTGGCAAGACTCCGGTATGAAAAAGTATCTTCAGGACCCAAGGAATCTATCTCTAGAAGCGCGTCTTCTAAGGTCATCGTGGTGGTGTGGTGGTGGGGGGTCAAAGTAGGTGACCGAGTTGGTGGGGGTGGCACGATCACTGAACCGGCCCGATCAGTGCACAGACACGGTATGGAACACCATAACGTACTCCACGGGCGAGCCGATCACACGGGCGAGCCGATCACTCTGCCAAGACCACACCAAACCTCCACCCTATTATGGCTCGCATTGGCCCATGTTAGCCTTGTATACAGTAGTACAGCACATAATATCATTCAGTAACACCTTCTGCAGCCTTTTTACACGTGCGCGAGTTATGCCCTACCTTGTGGCACTTTTTACAGCGTCTTTGGGTTGCCTCACCTCCTTCAACACGCACTCGCTTCCTTGCCTTCTTACCATCACCACGCGCCCCAAACTCATTTAGAGTAGTTAATCGAAGGCCTTCCTCAGCTGTTAGGACCCCCTCCTGCTTTAACTGCTTTCTTTTATGCGCTTTACGTCGCGTGGCGGCCTCATTTGCTGCTCGAAGCCCAGTAATCTCCTTTTGAGCCAACACCAGCTTGTGTGCTACCATAGCTGCACCTTTGGCAAGCTTTTCAAGGGCCTCAACCATTGAAGTTGGTGAGCTGCTTGCATGCCTTTGAATCCTCTCTCGAACCAGCGTTGATTGCGACCCTAATTGCAGGGTATTGCTCGCGGTTTGGGACTGCCAGGGAGTATCTTCCACAGTAGGTAGCAGAGATGTCAACAATCAAATGGATTCAATAATATTGTTTTGATTTTGTTTGATTACTTCAAAACAATCAAGCAAATCCCCACTGCTCCCAATAATCAAACAAAATCAATATACCTGCTTCCAATTATTGAATCCGTTTGAATTTGTTTGAAAAATCGTCACGTGTGAGGTTGTTGAGATACCCGTGATAGCAGCCGACGATCGATTTCCTGGGGTAGTACCCCCCCCCCCCAACCCTCCTAAATTAACACCACAGCAATTGTATAGTCGCTAGTAGAGCAAAAAGATAGCTGTAGTCAGATTGAATTAAACCTACAAGCTTAAAAAGCCTGTGGATTTAGTCTAGACTAACAGACGCCTACTTAAGTGGTGGTGTTCGTAGACTTAATTGCGGTCTGCTGGCCTGGACTAAATCCCTTCTCTTCCCCCTCTTTTAGATAGAAGATCCTTAAGGCTATAGATATATATACAATATACTAAATAGGGTAATATTGTGGTGTTGTAGTGTTATGGCAGAGTGAGATTCTGATGAGAGCTTAGGTCTAGCATATAAGCACGAATATCAATTATTGTTGGCAGGGTAATACTGCCGATTATGGCCGTACGGTCTTACACCTTTGGCAGGCGAAGGGGTTGCAAGCTATTGCAGGTGGTTATGGTTGATTCATTCTTCGTTGTTATTGTTCTTCTACATGCTTGTCCCCTCTCTAAGTACCTGGGTAGACCGGAAGCCTGCGGAAACAATATCGGGCCGTATCAACCTCGGTGTTGAGGACACCGTACCAACAAGGTATACCCACAATTATTATATATAACTGTCAAAAAATCGCCAGCCACAACCACGTGGTAAATTTATAAACTAAACTTAGTAATAACTAAAGTAATGCTGCTAAATTGGTTCTACTTGTTAGATTTACTCTAACGTACCCCACGGGCGAGTCGGCCACACGGGCGAGTCGGCCACTGTGCCAAGACCCTACCAAAATCTACTATCACGAACAGTAGAAAACAGTCCTTAACGGTCCTTAACAGTTCTGTACAGTACTGCATAGTAGTCTATATTAATTGTAGACTATTTCTACTTCTTGTTTACAGGTGCGCGAGTTGTGCCCAGCCTCACCGCAGCGTCCACAGCGCCTTTGAGTCGGCTCGCTGCCCTCAGCGCGCGCGCTCTTCTTTGCCTTCTTCCCATCACTGCGCGCTGCCAACTCCTTCAAGGTAGTTAAGCGCACGCCCTCTTCAGCTGTAAGAGTACCCTCAGCCTGTATACGCTTTCTCTTGCGTGATTTTCGACGTGAGGCGGCCTCGTTAGCCGCCTGAAGCTCCTTGACTTGGTTGCTCATCAACACCAAGGAATGCGCCATCATCTCTGCGCCTTTAGCAAGCTTTTCAACCGCCTCAACCATGTGGGTAGGCGAACCATCAACGTGTCTCTGAATCCTCTCTCGAATCAGCGTCGATTGCGACCCAAATTCTAGGGTATTGCTTGGGGTTTTAGACACCCAGGGCGCGACGTCGGTGGTGGGTGGTGTGGGTGTACGCAGGCGGACGTCAAGCTTCGATATCACCGCCTCCGCGTTAAGTGGGACCAAGCCAGCGCCTTGAAAGCCTCCTTGGATATTGCTTTTAGTAATTGAGTCCTTAAAAGCAGCGATAAAGCAAGGCAGAAACTCAAGTTTGGTGATGTGGTTAATCCTGTTGCGCATCAGGTTCTCGGCTTGGCGCCCATACGCCTTCTTCAACGGCGATAAACAACCCACATCAAGAGGCTGCAGGAGGTGCGACGAGTGAGGCGGCATGCAGAGAGTGATAATCTTGTTCTCCTTGCAGTACTGCTGGAAATCAAGCGAGTCGTGGCTCTCGTGGCCGTCGATAATGAGCAAACGTACTGTGCTAACAGTACGTTTCTTTGTATAGGCGTCAAAGTGCTTTAACCACGCTAGGCCAAGTTTATTTGTTGTCCAGCCGTTCTCAGAGACTGCAATAACCCAGTCATTAGGTAGATTATCTTCCTTGTACCAGGCGGAGAGGTGGTTCTTGCCCTGGAAGATCACGAAGGGCGGGATCGCCCACCCAGTCGCGTTGATGCCTTGGATAACGGTAGTCCACTCTCGATTACCCTGCTGTACCGTCTTCGGCCGTCCTCGACGCTCAGAGCCTGTAACTACTGCTCCAGTCGATATCATGCCCATCATGAAGCGAGACTCGTCAAAGTTGTAGGTATCCTCGTCAAGGATACCGTGCTTGGCCTTTGTATTCTCTACAAGTCGAAACCAGCCTCGTATAACCTCAGGATCCTCGTAGAGGGCTCTCTTGTAGTCGTACTTGCGATTGAACTTGACTTTAAGCTCAGGGCAACGTTTGACGAAGGTTGCAGCCCAGTTGACGCCTACCGACGGCTGGCCACGCTCCTTGCGCAGTAGATCAGCCATATCCTTGACAGCAGCAAGCCGTGGCGGAAATCCTCGCGCATCAAGATCAATTATATGCTGAACAATCACGGCCTCCTCTATTAGACGAAGGTTTGCTGAGTTGGGTGCGCAATCGCGTCGAAACTGCTTTCCAGCGCGTCGATCGCTGAGTGTTGTTCGAGAGACGTTGTAGATAGCTGCCGCGCGTCGCTGAGAGAGTGTCGCGTCTTATTTGATAGCCTGAAGCGCAAGCTGTAATCGAGCCTCCTTTGAAGCTGGTAGCTCGTTTAGTGGTTGGTTCATCACGTTTCTACTGTTCGTGATAGTAGATTTTGGTGGGGTCTTGGCACAGTGGCCGACTCGCCCGTGTGGCCGACTCGCCCGTGGGGTACGTTATCTCTGTTGTGGCAGATTGTATAGCGTTTTTGCATCAACCCTTGGCAGAGGCGGTGATGTTGATGGGCCAGCCGCGTCCTTTTCGCGTACACAACGCGTCAACACCTACCCCCCCATCTATCTCACTACACTTACGGCTTGTGCACTATGTACTATGCCTCCAAAGCGTACACACGAGCCTGCCGACGCAGCTGAATCAGCTGCTAAATACCCAAAACGTTCGCCGAAGCCCTCGTTGAAGAAGCGCGAAGGAGACGGGAGCCACTCTATCCATCACAACACTACACCTGAGCCTCCATCTACACCTTTAACTCAGTTAAACGAGCCTATACTTGTAGATGCCTCACCCCGACGTACATCCCCGCGCCGAGACCTACAGTTAGCCACTCCGGAGGCCTTACAAATCATCGACAATAATACCTGGGAGTCACAATTGATGCATAACAAGCCTGAGGCGGCAATTGTACAACCGCTGGCTGGCTCTGACGCAGAAATGGAGGCTACAATTGATGACAACAATGATAGCAATAGGTGGATTAGCAACTACGACGACGTTGACTTTAGTCGATTGCGAGGCATGGCAAAGCCGCTGGCAGGTCCGAAAGGTAACGCCAGTTGGATCTATAAACACGGCTGGCGGGTGTGGAAAGAGCACACGTTTGAGCCGGAGTTGCTCTATTTTGTGTGTAAATACTGCCACACACATCAGCTATCTGGAGCAGTACACCAGACTACCAGATCAACAAGCGCTGCTATACAACACCTCGCTCTTGATAAACCTGGTCATCGACTTAGCAAGGCGGGTCTAATTGCTCCAAAGCCTCGACGGCAACCTGGTCAACAATCGCTACGATTTGCTACTCAGGGCGGCCTTCAGGTCTCTACATCTACCTTCAATGAACTAGGTAACTTTGACGTACACGGATTTCGGCAGGCTGCTGTGCTATGGCTAGTTGAGAACAATCGACCTCTCCGAGAGTTTGAGACGCCAGCGTTTCGTAGCATGATACGGTTTGCCAACCCAGAGGCAGAGGCGGCGTTGTGGAGGTCCCACAACAGCGTCTCACGATTTGTGATGAAGCTATACAGCTATATGCAACCACAGGTCACACGCGCGTTGGCGGAGGCGGAGAGTCAGATACACATAAGCTTTGATGGATGGACGTCTAAAGGCGGCAAACGTGGCTTCTTCGCTGTGGTTGCTCACTACACCAACAAGGACGCTGAGATAGTTGGCCTACCTATCGCGCTGCCACAGGTTGTCGGCGTCCACACTGGCGAGGCTATAGCTGACGCTGTAGCAGCCATCTTACAGTACTTCAATATTGGTCGTAGCAAGCTTGGGTACTTTGTACTTGACAACGCGGCTAACAACAATACTGCTGTTAACAAGCTTGCTGCAATGTACAACTTCAACAGCACCAATCGCCGTCTCCGCTGCGCCTGCCACATACTCAACCTCATCGGCCAAACAATCATGTTTGGTCGCGACGCTGACGCGTATAACAACGAGCCTGAGAACATAAAGGAAGAAGAGTACTATATGAGAGAGTGGCGGAAGGATGGACCATTAGGCGTCTTTTTCAGCGTTATTAACTACATCAACACGCCAAATCAGTACGCGTTGTTTGCGAGCTGTCAACGACAGGCCGTGAAGGAGATGGCTACTGGCTCTGCTACAGCTGCTATCCGCGAGCCTACCAAGCCTGTTGTCACACGCTGGAATAGCTTTTGTAGCTCACTTGAGCGTGGTGTAGAGCTTCAACAAGCCATCACGTCGTACGCCGATTATCACATAACGGAGACCAAAGCCGCTGACTCTACTGCGCGGACTCGCAACAACAAGCTCCCATTAGTACCATCCTGGATGAGGTCAACTGGGCTTACTGCTGCTGACTGGGCAGTGATCAACGACTATATTGCTATCCTACAACCTCTCAAGTTTGCTACTGATCGCCTACAAGGTCGTGGTAAGAGTGGACGTCACGGCGCGCTATATGAGGTTATCCCTGTGCTGGAGTCTATAATTAATGAGTTAGATAGCCGCCTTGAGCCATACCGAAGCGTTGATTATATGCCATCCGAGGCGCCTGAAGACCACCTGCCGATCAACCTACGAGCCGCGAGGCGGAAAGCGACCCAATACCTTGACAAACTACTAGAGTCACCTGTCTACTACACCGCTACAATACTCCATCCGCGCTACAAGACCTACTGCCAGCGGCTCTGGCGCAACAAACCCGACCTTCTCCACGTTGCGCATACAGGCTTCCTACAACTCTGGGCACCGTACAAGCCGACAGACGCGATTACAACCTCACCAATCTCCCTACCAAAGCACGCGATGAGCAGCTTTGACGACGCGATCGATTCTATACTTGACGCTGGCAATAGTGATTGCGACACGATGGAGAAAGATGAATACAAGGAGTGGCTAGAAGAGCCTGCGTGGACAGCTCAACAACACAAGGACGGCGTAACAGCTATACAATACTGGTTATCGCTGAAAACAAAGTACCCCAACCTCGCGCGGCTCGCGATTAACGTGCTAACGATCCCTGCCTCTGAGAGCGACTGTGAGAGAGTCTTCAGTGCTGCTGGCGAAATCTCAGAGCCACAGAGGCGAAAGATGAACCCACATTTACTATCTGCTCTTATTTGTACGCAACGGTGGATACACGCTGGCTTTAAACCACCTGGCGCGACGGCAGCGGCAAAGTACTGCGAAGAGACGCTCGTGAAGGAGTTTAGGATCAAGGATTGGGAGGATCTACCTTAGTAATTGCTATACAAGTCGCCTTGTAGAGCCTCACAATTCTTAATAATCAAACAATCAAACAAACAAAACAGCTCCTGTAGTCTATCAAAACCAATCAAACAAAGTACAACACCAGGAAATCGTCAAACAAATCAAAACTGGGCTTCAAATATTGTTTGTTTTGCTTGTTGACAGGCCTGGTAGGTAGCGGTGGGGTACGTAGGCGGACATCAAGACCCATTATGACCCGTTCTGGGTCAAAGGCGACTAATCCAGCGCCTCAGAAGCCTCCTTGGATATTGCTACAAGTAAATGTCTCCTTGTAGGCGCCTATAAAGCATGGTAGGAACTCAGTTTTAGTAATATGAGTAATGTAGTTGCGCATGAGATTCTCGGCTTGGCGCCCATACGCCTTCTTTAGAGGGGCAAAACAACCCACATCTAGTGGTTGTAAGAGGTGCGATGAGTGTGGAGGCATACACAGTGTAATAATGTTTGCTTCCTTGCAGTATTGTTGGAAGTCAAGGGAGTTGTGGCTCTCGTGGCCGTCAATAAGGAGCAGCCGGTACCCTCCTCGGGTGCGCCTCTTTGTATGGCCATCAAAGTGCTTCAACCAGTCCAGACCAAGCTTGTTGGTGGTCCATCCGTTCTCAGAGACTGCAATAATCCAGTCCTGGGGCAGATCAGGCTCTTTGTACCAGGCAGAGAGGTGGTAGCGGCCTTTGAAGATGATGAAGGGTCGAATGGCCCATCCCGTGCCATTGATGCCCTGTATGACCGTGGTCCACTCTCGATTGCCCTGCTGCACTGCCTTGGGCCGTACTCGACGCTCTGAGCCTGTGACAACTGCTCCTGTAGATATCTGGCCCATCATAAAGCCTGTCTCATCAAAGTTGTATGTGTCATCGTCCTGGATGCCATACTTGGCTTTGACATTCGCTACAAGCCCAAACCAGCCTTGTTTAATCTCTGGATCCTCACAGAGGGCTCGCTTGTAGTCGTACTTGCGATTGAACATTACTTGGAGGTCAGGGCGGCGCTTGACAAACGTATTGGGCCAGTTTACGCCAACATGGCCCATATTGCGCTCAGCACGCAAAGAATTGGTCATATCAGCTACAGCAGCCAGCCGAGGGGCAAATCCTCGTGCATCTAGCTCAAGAATGTGCTCAGCAATCACATTCTCCTCAGTCTGATCCATAATCCGTTGATTCGGCGTACAATCAGCTCGTGCAGGTCGTCCTGTGTATCGATCGTGTAGTGTGGTGTAAGGCGCGTTATAGATAGCTGCAGCGCGTCGCAATGTAAGTGTCGTGTCTTGTTTAATTGCCTGGAGCGCAAGCTGTATCGCAGCTTCTTTTAAGGGCTTAGATTTGTGTTGTTGTTGAGGCATTGTGTGGTAAGGTAGAGGTTTGGTGTGGTCTTGGCGGAGTGATCGGCTCGCCCGTGTGATGAATTATGACAATAAAAGGTTCAAGCGAGCAGCAGATTGAGTTCTAAAGCTGAATCGCGCAGTAGAAGCGTGCGAGATAGCTTTCAATGATATTACTGCTTGTACCGCCAGAGAAAATTCCTCGTCAAGTTTGTGTTATTCTTGAAAGTTATTTCTCCACCATTTTGACTGGGGAACTACTCGCAGCTCGTAGAATCTTAAGCAAGGGCATACTGATATTAGCTTGCAGCATCGGTGTACTCTTGCTTAGTAAAGCCTAGTTCAGGACCACCAGGTATTGGATGTCGAAAATGAGCGAAAAGTGGGTGTGCCTGAGATTCTTGCACTTTTACAGGATTGCGTCAAGGCTCTTCAGCTTCTGCGCTCCAGCTGAAATGATTGACAAGATGTGGCCTGTTCTACGGAAAGTACACCTTGAGTGCTCTGCACCTTGATTGATCTGTGGTTTCAGGATTAGAGGGGTCAAGAGCTTACTTTGATAGTGACAGCCACTTTCTGAGCTTCTCGGGGGCTCAGAAACATGTAACAGCGCTTAAGTATTCATTTTAAGGCTTCCGAAGTGACATAATTGGGAAGCGTCGTGCGTGACTACAAATTTCCTGTTGGAGATGAAGGCTCGGCTGAAGTAAGTGCGCATGGGTTGACGTAATTGTAGGGAACTAGCCCTGTCACGTTTATTCACTGGTTGATGTTATTGTGAATATACCACTATTCACGATTTTGGCATGGTGGGCAATGGTCGGAGTGACTGATTGGCCTTGGGGGCATCCACACTCCCTGGGCTGGATGTTGAGTGCCATGTTCTAATTTGATAGCTGCAACGATCTCGTTTGGTTATTCCGTTAAGGAGACCTCGCCAACATTTGTAAGCAACTGCGGCCGATCTATTTGATCGAAACCCTGACTCTGTCTCAAGTTGTCTAACCATTGTGGACTTCCGATCAGACCGTGGATAGCCACAGATTTAGGAGAAAGAGTAGTTCAACTCACAGTAAGACTAAGCCCAATTTTTGCAGATACAATCTTGCAAAAACATGGTTTTTTCTCTGATGGAATCTACTAAGTGTGGTAATCTTCTCAAAGTCAGATCAACACAGTGTCTAATCACAACCATTGCTGCCATTTCCTAGCCACTAGTGATCTTGTCATGCCAATGTTGTCATTGCTATCAAGCTACCAATGCAACCGCTTTCTTCGCATGTTTGAAGCACCGACAAAAATCTACTTTGTATGGAAACAAAATCTGTGGAGGTTGATAATGAATTCGTCTCAATTTTCCGGCAGATGTAGGTTTGGAGCACTAAGCTAGCCTATGGTACCGGCGTTAATTCACGAAGGCCGAAAAAATACGTCAAGGCAAACAGATTATAATTTGGAGACGCCTCGATCTGTGTCCAGTGACTACTACCGCGGATTGTCACCACAAACGAGATCGATATCTGTTGGATCAGTTGCTGCGTGCGCACAGCAGGCAGCAGTGAAGCACTAGCCCAATTGGGCTAGTGCAGTTTGCTGCCCTGCCGGCTGCGAGCTACTTCTGCTCCTCCTGCTCCATGACAGAAAAAATAACAACTACTTCGCCTCAACCTATCGTATACGATACTGTGGAATCAACAATTAGTCAAGTTAAAAGCACTCCCTTGTATATCAAAACAGTAGGTTCCACAATCAGATGCCAAAACACCAATTCGGGTTGCAGGTCGCATTTTCGCGCACATGTTCTTTGCAATAATGGAAATTGCACTGAAGTCATAGAATTCAGCCTAGTGGCACTTCTAAGTTAATTTCCAGATCACCGAAACACTTTATACGGGGAACAAAATATCACATCGACTACTCGTGCCTGTGGAAAACAGATCAAATGAGAATCCAAGGAGATAGTCAGGCAAAATAGACTTTTGCACAAAAACGTAATGATCGGGTTAGCTATTCCTCTTTGTGTTGACGATAGCATCAATCTAGCGACTAGAACATCTGCAGTCTTCAAGAGACGGCTCAGGACTTCCTAGTTCCAAGACTCAATTACATTATAAACCCCTGCGCACGTAGTTTTTATATCAACAGTAGGGCAAACATTTTAACTATGTGGGGACATAGCCAATCCTGCCAAAATTTTGGATTGATTGTGGTGGAGGTCATGTCAAAGTGGAGGAAAGCTGTTCGCGCCAAACGGGAAGTCAGGGCGTTGATGGTGACATTGCCTTTGGCGGCGTTGCCCTCCACACTATGTTACGGATTATCGTTTAAGATTCGATGGCACAGCTGCTGTAGGAAGGAGCACTATACTACCCGACAAAAATGTTTCAACCCCGCACCTAATATATGTGACACGTGTTGACGTTCTGCATTTATTGTTGGAGGTACCTACCTCACTGGTGGTGGCGGTAGGAACCAGGGTTCCAATTGGGTAACCACTCCCTAGCGTGTTTGTTAGTTAAATAGACTTCCGGCCAGAACTCTGAATTCTGGCTTCATACAATACACAATTTCATTTACTTCAACATTTATTGCCGCCCGTTTCCGTTTCGGGCTCGGAGCACGGTCACCGCCAAAACGGAGTATCAAATAAAGTGTGATCAGATGAACTGCAGGTTTTCTTAGATGGCAAACTGTTTGTGTTGAAGTGTATTGCGCAAAAAAAGGGTCGCACCAAGGTGCTCAGGTACATACCTGGGTGGACCGAGCAACATCGTGGCATAACAACTTCATTCCGGCTGATAGATGAATTGATAAATCTTGGATAGCTCGATGCAATTTATAGCCAATATATTCAGAGTGATTAGCGGTGTAGGAGCCTCCGTATACGAGCAGTATAAGACGTATAACTTGGGCAGTGTAAGACGTATAACTTGGGACCGCATTACAGCCAACACTCTCGTAAAGGAATCTCTGACATACAAACATGCGATCTATCTTTGCTTCTACGGTTGTGGCCGTGTTGTCCTGGACAATCTTGGTGGCTGCGGCCCCGAGCGCCTTAGCTGAACGCCAATCGACAGTCAAGATTATGGCCCTGGGTGATTCCATTACTGGTAGTCCGGTATGTTCATCGCAACACAGTGTAAGAGTCGAGGACTAACACGAATTCAGGGCTGTTGGCGCGCTTACCTGTGGCAGAAGCTTCAGCAAGCGGGTATCAAAAATACCGACTTCGTAGGTACTTTGCCAGCAACAGGATGTGGCTTTACATACGATGGTGAGAACGAAGGTCATGTGAGTTTTTGAAACGGCTACCAGTTTTATCAGCGAATCAAAACTAACGCATCCACAGGCAGGGTTTCTTGCGGTGAACATTGCGAACCAGAATCAACTTCCAGGATGGCTATCTGCATCTCGCCCCGATATAGTTGTGATGCATCTCGGCACAAACGACGTCTGGAATAATCAGTCGCCGGCAGCAATTACAACAGCTTTCAGCAAGCTGGTTGACCAGATGCGTGCATCAAAGCCCACCATGAAAATCCTTGTAGCAAAGATTCTTCCTATGAATCCATCTGGCTGCAGCGAGTGTGGCCAACGTGTCATCAACCTAAATAGTGCGATCGCAACTTGGGCGCCCACGAAGAGTACCTCAAGCAGTCCAATCACAGTGGTCGATGTTTGGACAGGTTTCGATACGGCTACTATGACGGGTGATGGCGTTCACCCAAACGACGCTGGGGCTAAGGTGCTGGCAAATAGTTGGTACTCAGCTGTAGCTGCAGCAATCAAGAGCAGTTAGGAGGCTTTGCAATGCCTAGCTGCTTTTAAAGAAATTGCGCAGGTGCTGTTGACAAGTTTTAGTTTCTTCTTCCTAAATAACAGCAACAATGACAAAGGAAGTAGAATGAAGCCTGCTACAATAACTGTATGACTTGTTAAATAGTATCTGAGGCTACCACGTGCAATAAGACGGCAGTAATCAATAAAGCACAGATTGGCAAGAGGAAAGAGCGCATAGACATTGGTGGAAAGAAACAATCATTTCCATGTAAAAGGAAATCGTTTGTGGTTCTACATCTGCATTAGAAACCTACCTGTCTCTCGGGAGCTTCATCTCTTGCAAAAGTAAACCGTTAACGTGGTTCACCAGCGAGCGGGCCACCCCACCGAGTGGGCCAGCAAACCCCACCAAAGCGCCTTCGCGACAACAACACGTAATGTCACAACAACGCAAAGCTCCCAGAACCTATACTGAAGCTGATATACAGCTTGCTATCTCTGATATCCAATCAAACCAGTTCCAAAGTGAAAGACGCGCTGCAGCTATCTACAACGTCCCTCAAACAACTGTGCAACACCGACGCGACGGGAAACGCTATCGACGCGATTGCGAGCCGAATTCAAAGCGCCTTACAAAGCTAGAAGAGGAGGTGATTATACAGCGGATACTTGACGAGAGTCTACGTGGCGTACCGCCCTCGAAGCTACACGTACGAGCTATGGCTGATAGACTGCTGCGAGAGCGTGGCGGGAAGCCTACAGGCAAGAACTGGGTTGATAGGTTTATCGCGCGTACACCTGAGCTGCGCACGCGATGGAGTCGTCCGTAAGATCGCCAGCGAGCTGCCTGCGAAGACCCAGCGGTTATCCGGCCCTGGTTCAGCCTGGTTCAATCGATGAAGGCGAAGTATGGTATCGTAGATGAGGACACCTGGAACTTTGATGAGTCTGGCTTCATGATGGGCAAGATATCCTCTCAGCTTGTTGTTACAGGCTCAGAGAAACCTGGGAAACAGAAGAAACTACAGCCTGGCGATCGTGAGTGGGTTACCCTGGTCCAAGGCGTCGCTGCGACGGGGCGCATTATCCCACCCTTCCTCATCTTTGCAGGCAAGGTCCTTATCTCCTCCTGGTTCACTGGTCTACCTCGCAACTGGGTTGTCACAGTCTCTCCTACTGGCTGGACCAACAACGACGTCGCGCTGGCGTGGCTCAAGCACTTCGACGCCCATACGAAGGCGTCCTCTGCTGGGGCATACAGGCTGCTCATTATTGACGACCATGACAGCCACTGCTCAATCGAATTCCAGGACTACTGCAAGGAGAACAAGATTATTACCCTCTGTATGCCACCACACTCATCGCACCTCCTGCAGCCTCTTGACGTTGTCCCCTACTCGCTGTTGAGGCGCCACTACGGCGACGGGATCTCGCTCTTGGCACGCAGCCGCATCCACCATATTGACAAAGAAACCTTCCTACCAGCATTTAAAGCAGCTTTTGAGAAGACATTTACACCAGAGAATATCCGCGCAGGGTTTCGAGGCGCTGGGCTAGCCCCGTATGACCCTGACGTTGTGTTATCGAAGCTGGATGTGCAGCTACGTACGCCAACGCCACCTACACCAGGCACTGTCGCCTGGGAGGCGCAAACACCGCGCAACGCCCGCGAGATAGAGGCGCAATCTACGCTAATTCGAAATCGCATACAAAACTATCAGGGGTCTCCAGCAAGTTCATTAGATGAGCAGGTCAAGCAGCTAAGTAAAGGCGCTCAGCAGATAGCTTATAATATGGTGTTGGTGCAGGAGGAAATAGGCCGCCTTCGAGACGCTGTTGATACGCTTACAAAGCGCAAAACCCGTAAAAGGCGGTATATACGCGCAGAGGAGACTCTTACAGTTGGTGAGGTATCTGACCTGATTGCTGAAAAGGAGGGTGGTAGTCGTGAGGAGGGCGAGACGCCTGCGAAGAGGGTGCGCGCAGAGAGACGCTGCGGCCGTTGCAGCGAGGTTGGGCATAACTCCCGCACCTGCAAGGTAGAAATAGAGGACGTAGATGATAGCGACGCTTCTGAATAATATTACGCTATTATGTACAGTACAGTAATTTGTTGTGGTGTTGCGCTACGTCGCTGCGTAGGCGCTTTGGTGTGGTTTGCTGGCCCACTCGGTGGGGTGGCCCGCTCGTTGGTGAACCACGTTAACGATAAGCATAGAAAGGGTTCGGAAGATAAATCGCAATGCGTGATAAAAGGTATGAGACCCCAAGACGTTTCTCAGAAACTAATCGGGAGTTCTGTCGGCAATAGTGACTTTATTACAGGTGGGGTTGTGGGTTACAATGTTGATGAGCTCTCGAGAATTTGACGCTATCCCTGATCTCTCGGGTCAAGCCTTCTAAGGTCAAAGCGATGGTTTGTGGTAGTGGAGGGATGCTGAAAGCGACGAAAAAGAGACTGCATAAGCGGTGGATAGACTGCCAATATGATTCTACCTAGGTAATAACAAGGAAGTCGAACAACATGATGAGTCACAACCAGAACGTAGTGAAATGTGGGAGAACACTCGTGCTATAGATCTACTATTATCAAAATCAGATTCGCACTGTTGCCTGGGACACATTGCCAATCACCCAAATAACAGACGAGAGCATGACAAAGAAGTCCATGTCCTTCGGAAGCCTGGTGTGCAGGTTCCACGTGCCGTCGACTTTGGGCCGGAATGCAGCCTGCCACTGGTCATAGGTCATCTTGTCAAACAAACTGTCCTGAAAAGTCAATTAGCACGTTGCAGCTGACTAAAAAATTAGGCGAAAATACTTGGAGCACCCTGGCACATTGCAGTAATCCTTCGATCGGCCGACCGGTCTTGCCAACTTCGACGACCACATCAATGACACTCTGCTCTAAGGTGACGTCGCAAGTAAGGGCCAGGGTTTCGCACCCAAGTCCATGAAGCTTCTTGAGCTTACTGTTATGGCGATTGCCGCCCGAGCGGGAGAGGAAAACGAGGCGCGTCGCCCCATTGCCTGCCATCAGCTCTGCTACTCTCAAACCCAGGGATCCCAAACCACCGGCCAGGATATAAGTAGCAGAACTGTCGAGCTTTGGCATTCCTAGGGCTGCTGGTAGAATAGGAATTTCAGGTACAAAGCCTCCAGATCCGGGTAGTAAACTGATGGAAACAATGTCGTACGCCGAATTGTTGGCAGTCTGAATGGCTTCATCAAGCTCGGACACAGTAAAAGTATTGGAGGAAGCTGTGTCTGGTATCTTTACGACGCCCATACCCTTGAGAAGTGTAGAAACCAGACGCGGCTGTTCCGTCAAGATACGCAGAGGATCCACTGCGAACAAGCCAACGTTGCCCCCCAACAGTGGTAATGAGATCATTGGCTGATCGGGTGTCACGACAATGGCAATCCGGGCTAGATCTGACAGACACAAACCCACCTCTTCGTCTATCAGAAAGCTGTTACCGGCGTAGACCACAACATCAATGCCACTACTACCGGTCTTCTCTAGGATGTGCGAGAAAAGTGCTCTGGAGCTACCAGCACTGGAACTGATGATCACGGCGTCTTTGGGTAGCCCTAATTCATTGACAAGTTCATCTCTCTGCTCTGCACTCTTGACAGTTGCCTGAATATGAACGCGGAAACTCCCCGCGGCCCTTCTGATCAGAGCCACCAACGTGGAGATCTGTGGAGCCAACCCGCGCTGATAATGCAGAAAGATGTCGTCTGCATAGTACAGAACAAGCCAACCAACAGCGAACAAAAGGTCGGGTTTCGTTCGCGCATCAAGCCATCATAGAAGATTACAGGCGAGATTAGAAGCCGGTCAATCGATGGTAGTCCTGTGTAAACTTGTCGCAAAACGTTTCCATCTGGGAGAGTTCCCGCCGCCTTGACAGCGGCAATGGCTTTTGCAGTGCCGCTCTTGATCAGGGTTCCCCAGAGGACATCATAACCGATGGCTGTCAGGTCAAGAAAGTAGGTATGCAAAATTGTCATTTATCTCTTGCTTGTGCGTTGTCTCTCTCTGCTGCCTTGTGCTGGAGACTCAGGTATAATGAGGCACGGATGATCGGCTGGAGCTCAGGATCATGTTTTTGGAAAAGTCCTATTCCCACGCGAGGTCTAGTAACAACTATAACGTGAAGCACCACCGAGCCGGCAACACCACCGAGCCGGCAACTTTTCCTTGGCATTGCGAACACCATGTACAAAACAAGCAATTACTTACTACCCTCTGCAGAACCCGCGTACGACGCACTTGTATTAGATGCAGAATCTTCTTCTGCATCTTTTTGGCACGTACGAGCGTTGTGCCCAGTCTTTCCACAGTTGCCACAGTGCCGTTGACCTGGCTGGGCTCTTTCTTGACCACTACCACTGCGCGCTCTCTTTGACACCGTACGAGCTGCAGCTGCGCTCTCAGCTACAGACAACGCTGCAGCACCATACTCTATTGTCCCACCATACTGAATCTGCTTTCTTTTACGCCCTTTGCGCTTAGTAACCTCTGCTAATTGCTCCTCAAGCTCTCGTACACGAGCCTTAATAAGACCATTTTCATGCAGCATCTCCTCAGCTCCTTTTACTAGCTTTGAGAACCCTTCCTGAGCAGATGTTGGTGACCGTACGAAGCGCTCGCTTACAAGCTTTGACTGCGACCCAAATTCGTACGTATTGCTTGGTGTTTGGGATTGCCATGGTGTTTCTAGTAGAGGTACTGGTGGAGGGGTATGAAATCGCACTTCAAGCCGATCAATGACTACCTGCGCGTCAGTAGGCACTAGTCCTGATGCCTGAAAGGCCTTCTTGCAGTTATTGTACGTAAACACGTCGAAAAACGCGTCTCTAAAGGCTGGGAGGAAGCCTTCCTTGTTAATGTGGAAGACGCGTTTGGATGCCAAGGCTCGTACGCGTTGGGAGTACTTCAGTTTCAACGGTGAGAAACACACCACATCAAGTGGCTGAAGTATGTGTGATGAGTGAGGAGGCATACAGAGGGTTAAGATTCTGTTCTCCAGGCAGTAGTCCTTAAAAAAAAAAAATTCTGGTTGAGATGGCTCTCATGGCCGTCCAAGATAAGCAGCCTGTACAACCCCTTCTGACGCGCTCTTGTATGCACGTCAAAATGCTTCAACCACTCAAGACCAAGCGCGTTGTTTGTCCATCCGTTCTCAGAGACAGAGAGCTTCCAGTCGTACGGTATATTAGTCTCCTCATACCAGGCAGAGATGTGGACACGCCCCTTGTAGATAATGAAGGGTGGGATAGCATACCCAGCAGCGCAGATGCTCTGGATAACTGTAACCCACTCCCGATCGCCTGGCTGAATAAGGTTTGGTCTTGTACGCCTCTCTGAGCCTGTAACAACCTTCATTGAGCCAATAACTCCCATCTGGAAGCCGGTCTCATCAAAGTTGTGGATGTCCTCATCTAGGACCCCATACTTGTCTTTTGTCTCCTGTACGAGCTTGAACCACGCGCTGATAACCTCTGGATCTTCCTGGAGTATTCTCTGACGGTCCTTTGCGCGATTGAAAGCCATCTTGAGTTCTTCCGTACGCGACACAAATCGCTCAGCCCAGTTCTTGCCAATAGGTGTCCCACCACGTACAGCCACCCGAACATCAACTTTTCCAGGTCAGCGAAAGGTCGATTTCCATCGATTTTTCGTTCAAACACGACTCAAATGCCTTCTTAAATCTGTTTCCCAACGTCCTCTCCCCGCTGCAGGCGTTGTGGCAGGCGCGCTGCCCTCTTTTGTCTTTCAGCTCTTCGCTGAGCTGAATTCTCTTCAAAATGGCCCGTGCGCTACTCAGATTTTCACGTTCGGTCGAAGGCCACAACCACCAGCAAGACAAGGAGACAGTTTTGCCACTCCTTGTTCTTGCAGTATAAGGGCATCGCCAGGCCTACCGCAAGGCTCTCCACGCGAAGAGCTACGGCGCAATTCGACAGAGCACCGGCTCTCCACACCCACAACGACGAGAGCTGCTTTCAGCTCTCTGAAGACCGACTGTCAGCGTCCCAGACCTGACACAACACGCAAACAAGGCAGCCAGCATGGCCTTAGATTTCACGACCCTTGGGGATAAAGAAGAAGGACAGGCCTGGCTCTGCCTACCTACTACACCTATCTCCTCAGACACAGGCATGGCCAAGCCTAGTACAAAGGCTCTCCTCGCGCAGAGCCACGGCTTCGATTCGGCAGGGCACCGGCTCTCCACACCTACCTACTCTTTCCTTTTCTTTCTCTCACGGCACTAAAATGCCTCTGAACACACACAAGGGTCCCACCCTAATGTACACACACTGCTCAGTCTCCCCAATTGGAAGGGGAGCTGTAGTTCTGAAATGGTAGCAATACCCGCGCAGGCAAGAAATGCTTTCTAAGGTAGTGTGGCAGCACTGTAATTCCATAGCTTAGCACGTCCTATATGCCCTTCGGGAGGCGGTGATGGTGGACTTAATCCCCATCCTATGGACGAAAATCGAATACCAACCAACCAACCAACCACGTACAGCCAACAACGATGAGAGCTGCTTTCAGCTCTCTGAAGACCGACTGTCAGCGTCCCAGACCTGACACAACACGCAAACAAGGCAGCCAGCATGGCCTTAGATTTCACGACCCTTGGGGATAAAGAAGAAGGACAGGCCTGGCTCTGCCTACCTACTACACCTATCTCCTCAGACACAGGCATGGCCAAGCCTAGTACAAAGGCTCTCCTCGCGCAGAGCCACGGCTTCGATTCGGCAGGGCACCGGCTCTCCACACCTACCTACTCTTTCCTTTTCTTTCTCTCACGGCACTAAAATGCCTCTGAACACACACAAGGGTCCCACCCTAATGTACACACACTGCTCAGTCTCCCCAATTGGAAGGGGAGCTGTAGTTCTGAAATGGTAGCAATACCCGCGCAGGCAAGAAATGCTTTCTAAGGTAGTGTGGCAGCACTGTAATTCCATAGCTTAGCACGTCCTATATGCCCTTCGGGAGGCGGTGATGGTGGACTTAATCCCCATCCTATGGA
Organism: Lizonia empirigonia; assembly: GCA_009982855.1. Classification (NCBI taxonomy): domain Eukaryota; kingdom Fungi; phylum Ascomycota; class Dothideomycetes; family Pseudoperisporiaceae; genus Lizonia; species Lizonia empirigonia. The sequence goes on along the minus strand of JAADKA010000043.1, from coordinate 124,100 downwards.
CGAAAATCGAATACCAACCAACCAACCAACCACGTACAGCCACATCCAGCCGGAGCGATGGCCTAGCGTATACTGCCGTGCTGATTGGGGATCCAGAGGCCTTCGAAGCTTTCACCCAACTCACACAGTACTACACCAAGGTCTGCCCCCGGTAGCTTACCCTGTGTTGCAACAGCAGCAAATAACCCTACTCTTTCCCCTAATTTCTTCCTCTAACTCTCCTCCTTACTCTCCTTCTCTCCCTCCCACTCTTACGGCACTTAACTGCCTCTGAACACACACAAGGGACTCACCCTGATGTACTCATACGGCTCAGTCTCTCCAACTGGAAGGGGAGCTGTAGCTTGAAATGGTAGCAATACCCGCGTACGCAAGAAATGCTTTCTAAGGTAGTGTAGCAGCACTGTAATTCCTTAGCTTAGCACGTCCTATATGCCCTTCGGGAGGCGGTGATGGTGGACTTAATCCCCATCCTATGGACGAAAATCGAATACCAACCAACCAACCAACCACGTACAGCCAACAGTTTATCTGCAATATCTGCCACCTCACACAGCCGGGGGGCAAATCCACGCGAATCAAGGTCGAGGATGTATTGTACGATCGTTTGCTCTTCTATCGCAGAAAGCTTTCGGCCGTTGGGCGTAGCAGACAGCCGGAAGGTAATTTTGTTCTGCCGATCAGAGAGCCGTTGATGTGGGACGTTGTATGCTAGAGCAGCAAGATGCACGCTCTTAAATTGACCTGATTCGTACGCCTGGAGTGCGAGGTCTATCTGTAAGCCCAGGACACTTCACATGTCATGTGGTCTATCCACTGACTAATCAGTCCACTACTTCCACTACTCCATGTATATACCCCGCATCTGGGACATAGATAGACACAACACAATCTACATCATACATACTACGACCTCCCGACCAGCTCACAGTTATGAGCCCGGCCTAATCCGCATTCTCTATCATTAAAAACTGACCTACGAACGAAACGTCGCTTCAACATGTCGAAAAACACCGTTACCGACATTATCCTTCAAGGCCAGAGCAACTGGGAACTCTGGATCTTCGTCGTTAAGCGCATCGCTGAGGCAGGAGACGTATGGGAGTATATTGATCCTAACCAACTCCATCCTCTTCCTCAAAAGCCTGAGAAGCCTGTTCGGCCAACGCTTATCGTCAATGCCGAGGGACTACCAATTCAGCCTACTCAGCAAGCTCTAGTGCAGTATAACCAAGACTGCAGTGTCTATTACAACGAAATCAAAGAATACAGACGCCTGAAAGATAAGTTAGGACAAGTTGAAGCACATATCACTAAGACAATTCAGCAGGATCTGCTCTATCATATTAAAGATAAGACAGCCGTACGCGATCAGATCAAGACGCTTCAAGAGCTCTACTCTCCGACGACAGCCGACCAAGAATATCGCGTCCAAAAAGCGTACGAAGCAGCAAAAGTTCTACATGCTCGACGATCGAATATCGAAGACTGGTGCAACGAGTTTCTCACTGCATACAACCGAGCGAAGCAACTCGACTTGCCTGAAGTACATGGCTACCGAGCACACAAGGACCTCGTACGAGCCATCAAGCAAGTAGACGCTGCTTATGCCGCAAGTGTCTCGCTCGACATCTTCAAAGCAGAAGAGACTTGGAACTCGAATCGCGATACACCTATACCGAACCAGTCTCAACTGTCCACTGTCTTAGCAGACTTCCTACGCTATCATCGTACAACGCACTCAAGGAAGACAAACATCCTCGGAGGCGTATTCGGCGCTACGTTAAATGGGCAAGGATCTCCATACAACAAGAAGAGATCAAGAGACAATGCGAAGCCATCGAAGCCATGCCTTTGTGGAGACATCCACTTCTGGGGACAGTGTGCGTACATTGACACTTCACTCAGAACAAGAGGATTTGTCGAAGACCCTGAAAAAGCCAAGAAAGTTTCTTTGTTCGAGGCTGCAGACACGACAGGATTACTGAACAAGATCCGAGAGAAGAACCGACGCTACAAGAAGACGAAGAACAAGGATTTGGACAAGCAAGCCAACTCTGATTCGATAGAAATCGACGCTGGCGACGCACCTACAGATCAATCCTTGCACGAAGCATATGCTGTCTTCTCATCAGCCTTTAACAATCAGCTATCTCTCCGACACTATCCGCTTCTCCACTCATGGACTCTCGACCCCGCAACTGATATCCACATCTGCAACAACCCCGCAGAGTTCCGGTGGAAGTCTCCAGCGGCCGACGACGATATCGTACTAGCAGGAGGATCAGAGATGTCGATCGAAGCATGGGGAGAAGTCGAGATACCTCTGTCAACACCAAACGGTATCAAGACAACCACGCTCAAGCGAGTAGCACTTATAACATCTTTCTTCACCAGCCTTGTCTCACTCTCGCGCCTCTCCTCGTCGAACATACACTTCGATTCTGGTCAGAACGTACTCTATCGAGCAACCAAAACATTACGGGAAGACATCGCAAACCTTACCCGATCCGGAGGACATTGGCTAGTCGTGCATCGCTCTCAACCTGCAGCACAGTCAGCACTGCAGCATGCAGCCTTCGCAACCAAACAGCGCAGGCCTCAGTACTCAGCTCAACCACTCAAGCCTCGATTGCTCACAAAGCCACAGCTCCATGTCTTGCTAGGACACGCAGGCAGTGATGCTATCGACCAGCTATCAAGCCACGTCAGAGGCATACTGCCACCCACTGGTTCAGCTCCAGCCACAATTAACTGCGAAGAATGCCTGCAGAATAAGGCTCAGAAAATCATCTCTCGACGCATTGGACACGAACTTGGCGCGTCTCGTCCTTTCGAAACCGTGGCTATCGACCTCATACAGCTCGACACTCCTGGATACAACGGGCACCGATACGTCTTCCATGGATTTGATCTATATACAAAGCTCAATTTCGTGTATACGATCGCAAAGCGCGATAAGGCAACACTGCTCGACGTCCTTACCCGTCTTGATCGATCGATCAAGCGCGAATTCAATACTACTGTTACCTTCATAATCGCTGACGATGAGAAAGGCTACGGTCTTACAGACGACTCAGCGCGAGCGTACTGTCACAGAGAAGGAATTCGACTTCAGATCAGAGCACCACACACTGAGGAGCAGAACGGTTCTGCCGAACGCTCAGGCAAGAACTTGATCGTACGAAGCCGATCCATGAGCATTACATCAAATCTGCCTCTACCGCTTGCTCCTGAGATATACGTCGCTGCAGCATACCTACTCAATCGTACACCTACACGAACACTTGGATGGAAGACTCCATTTGAGATGGCTTACTCCAAACAACCTTCAATTGCTCACCTACGTGTATACGGCTGCCGTGCATATGCACTCCGTCAGCAGATTCCAAGAGGCGACAAGCTATCACCACGAGCACTCATCGGATACCTTGTTGGCTACGACTCCTCAAATATCTATCGAGTATGGCTACCAAATGCGACAAGCAGAGCACATCAAGGAAAGGTTATTCGAATACGAGATGTTACATTTAAGGAGGATCTCTTCTACCAGCACAGAGACGAAGCCGATCCACTCCTACAAGGCGAAGAGCTTGAGGCAATCACGCACACGCTTCATATGCCATCCTTGCAAGATCCAGAAGACTCTTCAGAGGGCGAGTACGATACGATACAAGAGCCTAGTCAGGCTATACACCTTCAAGACAGCAACACAAAGCCTACTGAGCCACACAGCGGAACACCTCTTCTGCCAACACCAGCCATCACAATCTCTCCTGATCCCGATACTCGCTCAGAAAGCGATCAAGCCTTATCAACTACGCTCGGTCACAGCCCTACACCAGATTTCGTGTCACCTTCTCAAGAATCTCGAAAGCGGAAGCGACGCGACGCAGCCGACTCAAACGCTGCACAAAATCGCGAGCTTATCGACAGCAACCTACGCCGTACACACATACTCCCTGAGGGATCGACGCGAGTACGGAAACCCTCTCGCAAGAGCAGCAGCTTCTTTGTCAACAAGTACTGGTCAACATTCGTAGCTGCGTCTACCACAGCACCAAAAACCCGAATACATCGATCGGATCTACCTCCTGAGCCTCAGTTCTATCAGGACGTAATGAAGCTACCAGCTCTACACAAGCAAGGCTTCATTGCAGCTATGCAGCGCGAGATGTCGGATGTCAAGCGCAAGGACACCTACAAGACGATTACTTGGAAAGAGTTTAACGCTCAGGACAACGAGGTCTTGCCACTGATCTGGGTATTCAAGTACAAGTTCGACAATGAAGGATACCTCATCAAATACAAGGCTCGAATCTGTGTACGCGGCGATCTCCAAACAACAGCTGAAGACACGTACGCTGCTACACTTGCCATCCGAATATTTCGAGCATTGATGGCTATCGCAGCCTACTTCAACATGGAAGTTCGACAATACGATGCAGTCAATGCCTTCACGAATGCTCGACTCGCTTCGCCTGTATACTGTCATTTGCCAGAAGGTTTCTCTGATCCTGATCACCTGTGGGAATTACACCGAGCGCTATACGGCCTGAAGACCTCGCCATTACTATGGTACAAGGAGCTTACAAAGACACTTACAGAACTTGGACTTCACGAGGTCAAAGACGCTCCATGTCTTTGGAGAAATGACAAGCTGCTAGTATTCTTCTACGTTGATGATATCGTCATACTCGCAAAACCAGCTCACACAGCTGCTCTCGATGACTTCGAACGCAAGCTGCTACGCCGGTACGAGATTCGATCGCTAGGAGACCTGTCAACCTTCTGCGGCATACAAACGCACCGAGACAGATCAACTGGCTCAATTTGGCTATCACAATCAGCATACCTTGACAAGCTTAGCGCGAAATATCCATCGCCAAAGCCATTTAATCAACCTCCAGCTACACCGCTTCCTCTCGAGGAACTGCTTCCTTCGAACGAGCCAAAGAACGATGCGAACACATACAGATACGCACAACTCGTTGGATCAATCGGCTATATCGCTACTGCCACACGACCCGATGTTTCCAAAGCTCATTCAAAACTGGCAGAATTCCTTGTCAAGCCTTCACAACGCCATATCGATGCTGCATATCAAACACTTAGCTATCTATACTCAACAAAGGATCGAGCGCTCTACTACGATACATCCGTATCCACCGACGTTGCTCAAATAGTCGACCACGAAGAACCAGACTTCTTTGGTGCCACTGACGCCTCGTACGCTGATCACAAAGCCACTCGGAAGAGCTCGCAAGGCTACATCTTCTTCCTGTTTGGCGGCCCTGTTGACTGGAAAGCGACACTTCAACGATGCGTCACTAAATCGACTACTGAAGCTGAGCTAGTCGCCGCGTCTTCCGCTGGCACTGAGCTGCTATGGTGGTGGCGACTCTTCAAGGACATCGACTTCGATCCAGACAACGAGCAGATACTATACTGTGACAACCAGCAGACTATTCGTCTAGTGACTACGGCAACGCCACGACTCAAGACATCACTTCGACACGTCGATGTACATCATCACTGGCTACGACAGGAAGCGCAAGCACAAAACATCAATCTCTCTTATATACCAACCAACATACAGCCAGCTGATGGCCTCACAAAGCTTCTTCCAAAACAAAGACATCAAAACTGGGTATCACTACTACACTTCAATTCATTTCCTACAAAATAGCGAGCTATAACATTACAGTACAGTACTCTTCCTGGTTTTCCTACATGGTTTTTACAGGTTTAACGAGGCTGTACACCTTCTCAAGCTCAATACTCTCAATACTTTCAGGGATACCACCAATCTCCATACAGTAACGCGAAGCAAATCAGGACCTCAATACAAGCTCTAGGAGACGTCTGACTATCAGGGACGCCTGTAGTAAAGAGCGAGGTCCACATACACTGCGACGGCAGACGATCCCCACCTGGAACTGCTCCAATCAAGCGGCTACCCACCGCACTCAAACAAGCAGCTCTACCCCTATACAGGGTAGGGGGTGGCATATGATCACATCAGCTTCTACATGCGTTCGAACCTGAGGGAGGTGTGTAAGCCCAGGACACTTCACATGTCATGTGGTCTATCCACTGACTAATCAGTCCACTACTTCCACTACTCCATGTATATACCCCGCATCTGGGACATAGATAGACACAACACAATCTACATCATACATACTACGACCTCCCGACCAGCTCACACTATCCTGCCTTCTTGCTGGAGTAGCTTAGCTTTGCGTTGTTGAGCCATTGTTGTTTGTACGTGGTGTTCGCAATGCCAAGAAAAAGTTGCCGGCTCGGTGGTGTTGCCGGCTCGGTGGTGTTGCCGGCTCGGTGGTGCTTTACGTTATACTAATATACTTTTAATAACGTACTCCACAAGCGAGCCGGTCACCCAAGCGAGCCAGTCACTCAATTTTACACCAAAAATTAAGATTTTTGCACCTTAATAACTCTACAACCAGATAATAGAATTGTCTAAAACTTGAGATACTATGCTGCATCTACGTGAAGATCAATTCTATAGAAGCGCTAGGATCCTGTATCAGTCGCCCCGGAGTTATTAAACAAAAATCAAAATACAGGGATTATTTTAGCGTACTTTCTAATAACTCTACACACGTTAAGGATAGAGCTTAGATCTCCAGGGCAACTGATCTTGACATAGGTAAAACATAGCATTTTGATTTTTAGACAATTCTATCATCTGGTTGTGGAGTTATTAAGGTGCAAAAATCTCAATTTTTGGTGTAAAATTAAGTGACCGGCTCGCTTGTGGAGTACGTTATGCTCTAACGTGTTGGATAAGCGAGTGACGCAGGCAAGCGAGCGACGCACCCTACCAATTTTGCGCACCTCTACACGCGTATATCTCAACCACCTTATAAGATAATGTATAGATATTGATAGAGTAGATTAAGCAGTATCTAAAGTATCTTTCTTGCACGTACGAGAGTTATGCCCAGTCTTTCTGCACCTCTTACAGCGCGCAAGAGCCTGGCGGCTAACACCTGATTGCTTTCCTCCTTGACGCTCTTCAAGAGCAATCTGCTGGTCAGCCTCACGTTGAGTGAGTAGATCCTCTCCAGCTCCCATTATCAATACTCCTTGCTTCTGTATGCGCTTTTTCTTACGCTGTTTACGCGCACACGCTGCCTTGTTGGCTCTCTCAAGACTAGTAATCCGATCGCGCATTAGCTCCGCTGAGAGCATCATCACCTCAGCACCCTTCTTGAGCTGGTCAATCGCCTCAATGATCGAAGCTGGTGAGGAGCTCTTATGCCGTCGCACGCGATCACGTATCAACGTGGATTGAGCCTCAAGCTCACGTACGTTGCTCGGCGTACGAGCCTCCCAGAGAGCCTCTGGTAGAGCAGGTGGAGTAGGTGTACGCAGCTGCACGTCAAGCTTTGACAGAACAACATCTGGCTGGAGAGGCACAAGGCCTGCACCTCGAAAGGCTGAGCAGATATTGGCTGAGGTGAACGACCGACTAAACGCTGCCTTGAAGGCTGGCAGGAACTCAAGCTTGGTGATGTGGTTAATGTGGTGGCGGATCAGGCTTTCAACCTCACAGCTGTAGCGCGCTTCAACGGCGAGAAGCAGCCAACGTCAAGAGGCTGCAGCAGGTGGGATGAGTGAGGCGGCATGCAGAGTGTGTAGATATTGTTCTCCTTGCAGAGCTCTTGAAACTCAAGAGAGTGGGGGCTCTCGTGGCCGTCAAGGACGAGCAGGCGACGCGCACCGACGACGCGAGTCTTCGTGTGAGCGTTGAAGTGCTTCAGCCACTCCACTCCTAGCTCGTTGTTCGTCCAGCCATTGTCGCTAACTGCAATCACCCAGTCGCGTGGGATCTCTGCTTCCTCGTACCAGGCAGACAGATGATACTGGCCAGCGAAGATGAGGAACGGCGGGACTGACCAGCCAGCAGCGTTGATGGCAGCGATCGCCGTCACCCATTCACGGTCGCCAGGCTGGACAGTCTTTGGCCTGTCTCTTCTCTCTGACCCTGTCACGACAAGCTGAGTCGTAATCTTCCCCATCATGAAGCCAGCCTCGTCAAAGTTGTAGACGTCATCATCGCAGATGCCGTACTTGGCCTTTGTCTCCTCTACAAGCTCAAACCAGCTTCTGATCAGGGCTGGATCCTCGCATAGAGCTCTCTGCCTATCGTACGCTCGATTGAAACGCGTCGTGAGACTGTCTGTACGCTTGACAAAGTTGGCTGGCCACTTCTGCCCAACCTGCCCAGCGCCTCGCGCAGCCAGCAGTTTATCAGCCATATCACGTACAGCATCGTACGTAGGCGCGAACCTACGTGTATCCAAGTCGAGTATATGACTGACAATTACCTCCTCCTCACGCAGAGAGAGCTTCTTTGAGTTGGGCTGGCAATCGCGTCGGGCAGGTACTCCACCGCGTCGGCGGCGGAGCGTGGCTTCAGCTACGTTGTAGATCGCTGCAGCAGGACGGTTGCCCTGGATCTGTTTAGCATTAATAGATGAGATAGCAAGCTGAATATCTGCTTCATTTGAGAGTAATTGAGTAACGTTGCGTGGAGCCACTGTAAATTGAGATAGGAGCAGTGCGCAAAGTTGGTGGGGTGCGTCGCTCGCTTGCCTGCGTCACTCGCTTATCCAACACGTTACCGTAACCTGAATAGAAGCTCTGGCCCTTCCTTTGCACCCGTGATATGGTCCTTAAGGAGGAACTGGACATGGCCCTGGATCACGGGCCTTTGGCCAGCGCCAATAGTAGGATGCTCGGCACGATAAAAGTCAAACTGATAAAGTATATGAGACAGCGTCAAAGTCATCTCATGATAAGCAAAACCTTTGCCAATGCAGCCTCTCGGACCACTAGAGAATGGGTGGAAGGCGCTTCGAGCGAGCTCAACCTGCTCTTTCGTGACCCCGTTTTCGCCATCGAGCCACCTTTCGGGATTGAAGCGGAAAGGCTCGTGGAAATAGCTGGTATTGTGATGCAGACTGTAGATACCGGTGCCAACGTCCACGCCTTGTGGTAGGTGCGTGGAACCGATCGTAATACCACCGGGACCGACCTCTCTCCACAATGCGCCCCCAACCGGTGGTGACATCCGAAGAGCTTCGTCGATGCACGCCCGAAGATAGGTGCAAGAATTCAGCTGAGCACCCAATTTAATCTCGTCGAGTGATGCGAACTTTTGTCGAATTTCCCAATACACCCTCTTGTACGGTTCTTGGTTCTCACTCAAGTAGAAAAGCGTTGCTGCGAGAGTGGAAGACGATGTATCAGAACCTTTCATACGAGTCAACCTGTTGAGCCACAATATCGTCCCCAGTTACAGTGCAATGACTTACCAGCGACCACGAGAGTAGCGCACTCCGCTCGTATCTCAGACTTTGTCAGCGTCTTTTCATTATCTGGATCTTTGGCCGTCTCCAAAAACGAGAAGACATCGCCATTATCTTGGGAAGGTGGCGTTTTGGATCGATCCCGCAACAAAGAGGTAATGAACTTGAGAAAGGCGTTCCTGGCTAGAATTGACGCAGGAAATATGTATCGGTCCACTCGGCCAGTGGTGAGAGAATATGCCTGTACAAGGGTGCTCACTCGGATATTCGAGTCTTGAATTGCCTGGGTTACATGTCGATATGTTGACTTTTTCAGCGCTTCATACTTCATGCCGAAAATGACTTCCGACATAATGTCAAACGCGAACCAATCACCTATTCAGGGTTTCGTTAATCAGTCGGAATGAACTGTGACTTTGGATGTCAACTCACTTTGAAGAGACATGTCGATTAACGTCTGTTTTGGCGAATCGTCTTGTGCAAGCGCGTTCTTCTTCAAATTGTCGCACAGCGCCTTGATGCAACCTTTGACGGTACTTTCGTAGCTAATCATTCGGGCGTCTGAGAACGCGAGACTGAGAATGCGGCGTCTCCGCGCATGAATCTCTTTGTGGCGGATGGTAAGAGTGTTTGGTGCACTATGAACCAGGGCTTGGTAAGCCCTTGATTTGATTGTGTTCGCTCTGTGCGAGTGTACATCTATCATGATGTTAGTCTATTTGATAACTAGGCATGCCAGTATCCATTGCCACGAACCATGAGCCGCGGTGTGCGTGTCAATCAACAGACGTGATGGACCGTATCTCACTATTGGACCTATGCGCATTTGTGTAAGTACCACAAAGGGAAGCGAAAACATGGTCAGGATGGTTCTTTACCATATTTCTGGTGACATCTGTACATATCAACATGAAGAGTGCCCTTCCATGCATAGTACCCGGCATATAAATCTGTGCATCGCGCAAGAAAGGGCCCTGGATACGAGGCAAGTGGGTGGAAGACAAATATCCTCAGAACAAACGCGATAATCTTCATGCGCACAGTAGTGTCAGCGGTGAAGAAATCCAAAGCAAATAAAACGCATAACAGGCAGGGGAAGACAGTACCAGTAACGAAGGAAGGCCCGCCAGTAGGCAGAGTTTCAGAATGTCCGATAATGTAACCAATACACCCATCTTTGCGACTTACAAATTTAGGACAATTCGCCAGGCTCTACTTGGTCAAGTTATAAATATGCTAGGAGAGCATCGCGACCGAGAGTAATTTTCACAGCTGGAAGGACGCTACTGTGCGAAGCATTTCTCACCAATTTACCCTATTGAAGAGGATTTACTCTGTTGGTGCATGTGGCCTAATGGATGAAAATTTGTGTGCGAATGTTTGTCTGCTAGGTTTCGGTGGTACCTGACGTGAGATGTCGTCAGCAACGCACACATGCGCTACACCACATCTATTATCACATGCCCGGATTCTTAGCCCCTGCTGCATGGTTTTCCTCGCATGGTCAGCTTGGTGGAGATATTGTCGGACGTTTCGCTGCTTTGAAAGACTCTATCGCAGAGACTCTACCGGGTTTCACCTTGTGATTGATAGGCAAAATCATATTCCAGTACGGCCCTGATAGATCGCCCATTGTGATAAGGATTGGCGATGTTCTTCATACACGCTCAAGTGCCTGGCATACAGGCCATTGCTGTCGGCCTACTTGGTACGGGAATTGGCGCATTGGTATGTTGAACATCTCATTCAAACTGCGAATGAGGGGAACAGGAACACTGATTAATATTCGGAAATGAACAGCTCATTTTGAGCATCTATCGCCTGTATTTCCACCCTTATGCCAAGTATCCTGGACCTTTCCTGGCCAAATTAACGAGTTGGTATTCTATCTATCACGTGTACATTGGAGATCTACACACGGACATCTTCCGATGCCATGAAAAATATGGTAGGCTGAACTGGGTCGCATTCACTGCCTGTTAGCGACGAAGCGAGAATACGTAGTCGCTAATCTCAGAGCTAGGCGATCGAGTCCGCTATGGACCAAACAGACTCCTCATCAATACAGAAGAGGGGTTCAAAGGTAAGGACACTACGGATTACTACCTGCTTGCCCTTTTGAAGATTGAACTAATCCACATGGACAGGCATCTATGGTCATGGAAAGAATGTTCGCAAGTCAAAGGGTTATCTGCGAATCTCGCTTGTGCCAGGAGTACACCCTACTCTGGGTACGATGGACGACAAGGAGCATGGCAAGCTGAGAAGGCTTCTTAATCAGGGACTCTCAGACTCGCACTTTCGCACGATTGACTCGGAGATTAGTCGATTGGCTTTGCTCTTTGCTTCCAATCTTGGTAAAACTCAGGATATATTTGATTCGAGCCTTGAACCAGGCGAAGGTAGATGGAGTGCTCCTAAGAATCTTGCTGAATGGAGTAAGTGAAAAGTCCTGCACAGATTCCTGATCTGTGAAAATTGAACTTATTGCCTGCTAATCGCTTCCAGGCGACTTTTTTACATTCGATGTCATGTCACAATTGGTCTTTGGCACCTCGTACCACCTTCTCACCGATTCTACCAATCATTGGATCATCGACGGTGTACTTGGACAAATGCGGCGCATCAGCTTCCTGACGACGCTCCCAGAATTGCAAGACATGCGTTTCCATCACATCTTATTCCCGGAAGCTCGTAAGAAAGCAATTCGCTTCTCTGGGAAGAGTCGAGAAATCCTGGAAGCAAGACGTGCACGCGACAAGACCGATACCGATGGCCTTAAAAACGACCTTTTCTCCAAGCTCCTAACTGCCAAGGACCCCGAAACGGGCGAAAGCTTGTCTCAAGCCCAACTATGGGCAGAGAGTAATCTGTTGATTATAGCGGGTAAGCGCTCCGAATGTGTTCTTTACTTACACTACTGCATAACTAAATATACTCTTCTAGGATCCGATACCTCGTCCACCGGTATCGCGGCGTTGTTCTTCTACCTTTCACGTAATCCTCAAGCCTATTCTAGAGTCGCGCGAGAAGTCCGTGAAACATTCACCTCCAACCAGGACATATCGCAAGGACCGAAGCTCTCATCATGCACCTATCTTCGCGCATGTATTCAAGAAGCACTGCGACTCAACCCGGCTGCTAGTGGCGCCATGTGGAGAGAAGCGCTACCCGGCGGCCTGTATATTACCTCCGAGAATCTCCACATTCCAGCGGGCTGCGAAGTCGGCACAGGCATCTTCTCGCTCAACCACAACAAGGCCTACTTCCCAGAGCCGTTCTCATATAAGCCCGAGCGCTGGATTGCAAGTGAGTATGGCGAAAACTTGGTAGCAAAGGCCAGAGCTGCGTTTGCTACGTTCTCAATCGGCCCACGCAACTGCGTCGGCAAGAACTTGGCCATGATCGAAATCAGTCTGGCTGCGGCGGCTGTTATAAGGCAGTACGATTTCCGCCAGGCAGATTCGTCGCTGGGACAAGTGGGAGACGGCACAGGCACACAGAAGGGAGTGTATCAAACACTTTGGGCTTTTACAAGTCTGAAACAGGGTCCATATATCCAGTTCAAGCCGGTTCCATAAATCGGTGCTTGACAGTGCCATATCTGCAACACGTAGCTGTGTCTTCAATGGGCCTTGCAATGGAGGTAGTGGATAGCTGCAGTTAGTTAGCTATACAGTTGTTTAATAATATGTTATAACCACGTTTAGAATCATGGCGTCACTACTTACAGTCAATGTTGCGGCAAGAGCAGACTTAGACAAGTTTATTCGTTTTATGCATAGGGCTGCCTTGCTTTTATATTTACTTTATGTTGAGAATAACTGGGTTCAGTCCAGGGTGGAAGGTGTTCGGGAGTCACATGATATGCTGTTGTGGCAGGCACTGCCTGGTGGGCAATGGCACTCACAATGACAGTGTGAGTCTTACACACAACACGATAGTCAATACAATACGTTGCAGCCACCCCGCCTTGTCCATCCTCCTACTCAGTTATCACTAGTAGTCATACTACTAGTGGGACCTTGTTCCAATACTTTAACAAATTAAAATATTGTTTATGTCTGTTAGAAAGGTATATGTACCAATCAACGCAGGGGCAAAGTGTGTTCAGTGTTCACATTTTGTCTCAACAATGTCGCTAATTTAATAAAGTTGTCAAACTAATTAACAACGTCTTGTTATGTTTTACCTCGCTCTATTAAAATTCAACAGGAAATTTCTCAAAACAATTTGTCCCTTTTCAACACCTAATTTACTAGTCGTTGAATCTTATTAACGGATCAAGAAGCGCAGCCATCTCTTCACTTGGCTCGTACGGTGCCTGATCTTTGATGCATCTTGAAACCATATTTTCATTGACCATGGCGTCGGAGAACGAAGAGCAAGCCAGCTGCCATCTCTTCTGCCTTTTTCTCGCATAGCGTTCGAAGGCCTCCTTCGAAATCGTGGAGAAGAGATAACGAGGGTGGACCACAAGCGCCTGGCAACCCTTTTGACCGAAGCCGAACGAGGTGATTGAGCATGCCTTGATGCCATCCACCTTGTCGGGCTCCAACGTGACATTGGGGAAGTATAAATAGCCCCGTTCACGTAATTTGATGTCAATGTTGTCGGCGTTTCTATTTCCCGTGACTAGGCCAGAGTCCATCATCTGCAAGCAACCATTCAACATCCACGCGCCCGCGGCACCCTTGGAATGGCCAGTCAGCCATTTTTGACTGACACAAGGTAACAGGTTTCCTTCTTTGCGGCCTAGATGTCTCATCTGATGTTCTATGACGAGCGTCTCGTTCAGATCATTGAGAACTGTAGAGGTTCCGTGAAGTGACGCGACGGAGATATCATCGATACCAAGGCCCCATGTTGCCAAGGAGCCTCGGATAGGGGATATGCGTTGAGCTTCATCTTTTTGCCAGAAATGGTGATTGATGTTGAATGTAGCATCTGCTTGCTGTTTGAGTGCTTCGTTTTCTATGTCAATGGTGTTTTGCCGACGGTATTGGAGTCGCTCCTCTTCGCTGAGATGTGAAAAAGCATCAATTTCAGCTTCCATGAATGCAATACTTTCTTTGCGCCACGAAGCTATCTGGTGTCGCCGTTGGTCGAGCTGCTTTCGCCGGTACTTGAGGTCGAGCTTGAGGTCCAGTAATGGCCGGGGAGCTCATTTGCTGTACTGTGTCGCTCGCGTGCGTTGGTCAACACGCCCTTGCCTGGCGCTGGCACAGAACGGCTTGCCTTGTCGGCCGACATACTTGTATGAGCCACGATACCGTATATGGGCAGGCCCATTTTGAGAGCCAGCTCCGCTGAGGTGATAATTTGCACGCCACATCCTTGTGACTCGATGAATCCGCTTCTGCTAGACGCCATAGGCCTCGACATCTCTGATGCGCTACGCCCAGCGGCGAACTCGGCATCGGTATTGCAGGTGGCTTTCATGCTACCGAATTCGTACGACACATCTTCTACAAAATCTTCGACACCACCAACTATGCACACTTTAGCTTTCTGTGCCACAATGAGATCATACGCCGTATCCAGGGACTCGAGTGAGGTGGCACAGGCCCCCACAGGTGTCCTAATTGGGCCTGATGATGAAATCAAAAGCATATTGATCCAAGCACCCGTTGTGTTAATGAAGGTTTCTTGGAGTACATCGCTCTTGACCTGCTTGTCGATGAATCTGTCTCGATGCATGCTTCTGATTGAGGAAAGTCCACCCATGCTAGAGCCAATACAGTTTCCGACCTCCGAGACATGAATGTGCTGGTAGAGCTCGTAAGGATCCAAGATACCAGATGACAAGAATGCCTCGACGGTACAAACGAGAGAGAACAGCGTTACCGGGTCTACTTGATGGATGATGTCATCAGAGATGCCATATTTCTTGGGCGACCAGCCAGTGGGGATCTGACCAGCAACCGTCCGATTGAAACGGGATGTCCGTGGAACCATGAGAGTAGCGCCAGCCTTCAGCTGCACGTGGCACGTCCCAGTATTGTCGGTGGATAGCACTGCCTTGTCGCCATGTTTGCGTCGTAGATCTTCTGCTGACTCGGCCGATGTTTCAAAAGGTGGTAAATCACGCTTGAGGACCAACTCTTGCAAGGACTCCTTGAAGTCGGGATCGTATCCGTTGTCGCAGATTTCAGGCTCGATTTTGCGGATACCGCTATGTTCCAGTATCCTAGGCAAATATCGGACAGGGATTTCGCTGTCCTTGACGGGTTTTTGTGTAGCAGCGTCGACCCAGCCAATCACACCGTCATCGTCCATTGGGTTAGCTGCGTGATGTTTTATCAGACCCATCATCCAGGCCATCTCAATGCACCCCTCGAGGGACAATGAACCATCCGCCTCCATTTCCCATCTAGTCCGACTGTTGCCGTGAGGGCCGAGCTCAGCGAATCCAGTGACGACGACAGTACGACTCAGATCAATCATGTCTTTCAAGCCCGTTGACAGATGAGCGAGCTCATTGTCGTAATCAGGTAGGGCCGGGAAAGGAATCCGCATGTTGCTTTGGATGTCTATGGTCCGCTGCAATTTAGCAGCCATGCTCTTAACTTCAGGGCCAGCAATAAGAGAAGCCTCCATTACCATATCTTCATAGATCGCTTTCGTAGTATGAGTATATGCAGACAAGTCTCGGCGGATGGCTGCAAGTCGATCTTTAAAGCCCTTGATCGAATTAAGACCTCCGCCTAGATCCACAAACAACGGAATGGACTGGCATTCAGCATTGAGACGACCACCCATGAGACACACAATGTTGCTTGCCATTTCGTCGGCAGCAAATGTCTGAACACCCAACGCTTCGACCGCCTGGGCGACCACGTCGTTATCGTCCATGAGCCCAGTACCTCTTGTCCAGCCAATGACGACGCCAAAAAGGGCGAGATACTGCGACCATTCTTCGGAAGACCACTTAGCCATGAGAATCTCGAGTGATCTCTTTGACTCTGAGTAAAGCCCGTCCCCTCCCATCAGTCCATGATTTGGAGAGAGCGGAAGGATGACAGTGGCGGGGCGCGTTCTTATATTCCTATTCTTCTTACTCCTAGCGATGGCTCCTAGGAGTCGAACGAGGTTGGTGAGCATGAGACGGTGCGCAAGCTCCGATTTTGAGTCAATATCCTCAACGCTACGGCCATTCTCAGAGATTGCCGCGAATGGTACAATGTAATCGAGATCCCAATCTGGATCGGACTCCAGATACTCGACCAGACTCTGGACGTCACGCTGACTTCCTTGGTTGAATGGAAGCACCCGAAGGACTGAATGCCGTGATCCGTATCTCCTATACAGATCTTGATACATCTGGGTGGTTTCTGGAGAATAGCTACTTGTCGTCAATGTTACCCTCGCTCCGCCTTCGAGTAAGCAGCGGAGTATGTGGAACCCTATCGACCTCCTCCCAGCTCCATTGAGTAGAACGTTCTTGCCCCGGAAAGGAAAGCCTGTTCGCTTGATAGACTGAAGGTCGGAAGCGAAGGCAGAGCTGAGTTCCTCTGAGAAATTGGCAACGCCATTGCTGAATTTGCTCACGTCGTAGGGTATCGAAGACGGTTTCATCCCTTTCGAGTCGACGGAGATTCGCAGTATCTCTCGGAATTGGACCTTTCCAAGATCGTCAACGATAGTGAGAGGTGTCATGCTCACAGATCTGTCGATAAAGACGGAATTACACTTCTCTGACATGGTACAGGCTTCAAGAAGAAAGCGGAGTGACTTGTATAATGTTGCTCCTTCTTTTACCGCTCTGTTGGCTGTTGACACCAGATATTTGATCTGCGAGATGGAACGATTGCAAGCTCTGTTGACGACATTGAATGACAGATCCTCGATCATGGTCGATTGGCTTTCTGAATGTTGAGTGCCCAGCAGTTGCGCCAGACGCGTAATATCTTGGGTGTTCCAGTTCCAGAAAGAGTCATATGTGCGCTCCTTGTTAACATCAAACTTTGGTAAGATGCCTTCTCCATACACTTCGCCGTGCTCAGATACCCAAACATCCAACTTTTCCATGGCTTCGTTGGCTGCTTGGCTTCGGATATCTGAATCAAGGCTCGCAAAAGACGTGTCTTGAACATGAGAGTCTAGTACTTCTCGAATATCTTTGATAAGCGCCGATGACTTTTCTGTAATCATTCGCATTGCTTTCGAATCAATCATAACAGCTTGATCGTTTACTGGCTCGGCTATTGACATTGAGATTCCTTCTTTTTGAAAATAGCTAGTCACCCAGCTTGTGAGACGTTGGTGGGCCTCCTCGGTCGAAAGACGTTTATCTGGCGGATCAGACACCATGAAGAGTAAGACGGCATCCTGCCTCATAGGGCCAAGGCCCCACTGGCGTTCCAGAGTCTGGCGAACAGTGGATTGTGCGAGTTCAGGCGGAAACTTGGCAGAGATCAGTCTGCTTACCATCGACTCCGTCTGTTTACCGAGTCTCCCTGTGTGGTTGACGCTCAGCAAACGGCAAAGTTCCTCTAGAGATAAGTCTTCGGGTCGCTCAGGTAGCTTGCCCTTGAACTCGGCATGTAGATCTCCCACAATTTCGTTCGTAAGAGTTGAGCGACCTGTGTTGAGCATGAGTTGAAAGCTCTTTTGTGAGGGAATATCAATTTACCTGCCGCGAGACTACTTATCGAAGCGCTCAATGGAATGTCTTGACTACCCTTCTTCAATTTTCCCGCAACAACGGCAAGTAAAATGGCTGAAGTCGGCGTTTCAACATCTGGCACAGATTTTATCGGCTGTTTCTCACTTGCTGTACTCGTTGGTATCGGCACTGACTGTGCGTCTGGCTTTACCGATTCTGTTGGTAACCTGGCCTGGGTATCAGCTGGCGATGGTTGTTCATCTACACTTTCCTCTGGTAGCTCGCGG
Source organism: Lizonia empirigonia (assembly GCA_009982855.1). NCBI lineage: Eukaryota > Fungi > Ascomycota > Dothideomycetes > Pseudoperisporiaceae > Lizonia > Lizonia empirigonia. The sequence continues at coordinate 105,861 of JAADKA010000043.1, read as the reverse complement.
TAATAGATTTCGTCTTGATCACTTTTTGGTCCAAGAATACGCCGTTGAACGCCTTGTGATTCGTCCTGCTCTTTGAAATCTGCGCTCCACGTTCTCTTCATCATATTAGTGAGGATATTGGATGGTCCCACCTCCACGATGCGCTCGGTGCCGAATTGGCCCAAGATGACATCTTGCGTATCAATCCTGTGCACGTAAACCAATCAGAAAAGACACAAAATTCAGCTTCAATGTTTGTCTTCGCATTCTGGCATCTCGCCTTTATAGCCGTTGTTGCATTGGAAGAACTTACCATTTCACGGGGAATGTAAATTGATGTCTATTACAAATCAGTATCAACCATAACTAAATTGCCCGGAAAAATACATACGCTAACAATTCAATTAGGAGCGTGTGTGCGAGTTCACGCTCTACGTCGGGATGCATGATTCCTTGGTCGAAAAGGTGCTGGGCACCTAGTACCGGTGGTATCTTGGATGCAACCCGATAACTCGAGCCAGAGCCCAGTGACTTTGTTTGGCCTGTCGCACGCTCAATCGGCGTCAGCAAAGCCTGTGAACCGAGCATAATTCCTCTGGCCAGATATTTGCTGATTTGGATGAGGCGGTTACGAAGAGGTGTCAGACTGCATGACATCAGCATGGTTTTGAGGCTACTGTGTATTATCGTTACGTGACCCACAATTACGCTGCTGAACACATGGCAGCCCAGAACCCAAGAAAACTGAAACTGAAGCAGCCTCTGGGGTGATTTACTGTAGATATGGATGCTGGCTGTGACTCAATAATTACCTGGAAGTTCAAACACCTGCGTGCTAACATCAGACGAAAATGGACAGACTCAAATTTCCCAGCGCGTTGAGTGCAGCAATCGTATCTGCATGCTTGAATATATTATTATTAGGGATAGCGGTATTTGCGGCAAGATGGTCCTTATTGGCTTTTTCATGACTTGTACTGACACTCATCAAGGTCTGGAACATTACCTTGGCCATACATCGCCTGTACTTCCACCCTCTGAAGTCGTACCCCGGGCCTTTTTTTGCGGGCATCAGTGACTTTTACAACACATTCCACATCTTTGTCAAGGATGAAGCACAGAATTTCCACAAGCTGCATGAGCGCTATGGACCCGTTGTTCGGTACGGGCCTAACAGACTCAGCATCACTACACCCGACGCCGTGAAAATGCTTTACACCAACAGTCGCTACACACGTAAGGCAGATAGCTATCTTGCTTTTCCACGGGATCCAACAAATGCTAGTCTCTTCTCGAGCATCAACAAAGAAGTGCACGCTCGCAAGCGTCGTGTTTTACGCTACGGCTTTTCGGACAGTGCCTTGAAAGAGGCGGGAGTGACTATCAAAAAGCATGTAGCCATTCTCTTGCGCTGCCTGGAGCACCTTGCCGACGACGATCAACATGGCTGGACTGTCGACGAGAAGAAATCAACCGGACAATGGAGCACTCCAAAGAACTGGGCGGAATGGATCAATAGGTATTCGTTCGATCTATCGACCGAGCTTTCCTTGAGCAAATCTTTCGATATGATGCGTCTTGGCGAAAGAAGACATTTTGCGGATCTGATCCACGAGAACATGTGGGCCGAGAATGTGGTAAGAATATCCAATTAGGCCTGCAACCGTTCCTTCAGAAACACTCACACTGTACAGACTGGCTCCGCACTCACGCTTCTGCACCGCCTGGGACTGCGTAATACGTTATTGTCACGATGGGTGCGAACCAGCAAGCCGTTCGACGACTTTGTCGAACGTGCAGCTGCCGCACGCATCGAACAGACAACCACAGGAGTCGAGCTGGGCAAGAAGGATTTCATGACCTGGCTCACAAACGATGCTGATCCAAATAAGGACGTTTCAATGGACGAGATCAAGGAAGAAGCCATATTGCTAATTACTGCCGGTAAGTAATGGCTCGCCTCTACGCGTGAGCAGGACCAACCAGAACTGACTTGAATTCATTTTGCAGGCGGCGACACCACCTCTACGACCATCTCAGCCGCCATGTACTACCTTCTCCACGACCCCGAGAAACTGCAAAAACTGCAGGCCGAGATCCGCCAGACCTTCTCCAGCGTAGAGGAAATAAGACTGGGCAGTGCGCTCAACTCGTGCACGTACTTGAGGGCGTGCATCGAAGAGGCTCTACGCATAGCCCCGCCTGCTGGGTCGGTACTACGGCGCGAGGTCGAGGTGGGCGGCGTGCACGTCGACGGCCTGTACATTCCAGGAGGCACAAACGTTGGAGTCCCCGTATCGGCCATGCACCATGACGCAGCCTACTTCCCGTCGCCATTGAAGTTTCAGCCCGAGCGGTGGATCCCCGGCTCTGTGCTCGCAGATGGCACAGAAGTTACGCCTCAGTTCGTAAAGCGTGCTTATGGCGCGTTCCTGCCCTTCAGCGCAGGGACAAGAGGCTGCATCGGCAAGCCGCTGGCCTATCTGGGTATCTCGATTCTCTACGCGACCATGTTGTTCCAGTACGACATGCGTCTGTGCCGCGAGAGGTGGGCGAATGGGCACCGCAGCGGTCTGGGTCCAGATCCTACCATTAAGTATGAGCTCGAGGACATCTTTACTTCTTGGAAGAACGGTCCATTAGTTGAGTTCAAGGCCCGAAAAGTGGAGTAAGCGACACTTGTATCCGACTCGGGACCTCGGGAAGGTTTGAAAAGTGACTTGATCATTCCCATGCCGGGTTTGCCGTCGAAGTTATCCTCCCTCCATTTGAATAACGGTATATTAAGGGGGGCAATGATCAATTTCTTCTTGGCTTCTGCGCGCAGCAGCAACAGGCTTTGCAAGCATCGAAAAATGTTTGACAGGTCGGTCGTACAAAAATCATAGAAAATATCTAGACTAGACAAACAATCCGTAGCGCGCACCTTAGGGCACTTGCTAAAGGCTTAATATTATGACTACAGGATGTCATATTAGGCAATTATCAGCGCTGTAAAGCTCTTAAGGCACACCTCAAAACTCAAGACCCGTAGACAAGTTCTATCTACCCGTGGACAATAGGACGCCACAGGATGCCCCAGGCAGAGATGCCAGTAATCAAAATAGTTTCAAAATTTTGATTGATTTTGATTGAAATTTCAATCAATATCAATGTCAATATCGTGCCTACAGATTTCAATCAAAATCAATATACTCGTGAACTTTTAACGTACTCCACAAGCGAGCCGGTCACCCAAGCGAGCCAGTCACTCAATTTTACACCAAAAATTAAGATTTTTGCACCTTAATAACTCTACAACCAGATAATAGAATTGTCTAAAACTTGAGATACTATGCTGCATCTACGTGAAGATCAATTCTATAGAAGCGCTAGGATCCTGTATCAGTCGCACCGGAGTTATTAAACAAAAATCAAAATACAGGGATTATTTTAGCGTACTTTCTAATAACTCTACACACGTTAAGGATAGAGCTTAGATCTCCAGGGCAACTGATCTTGACATAGGTAAAACATAGCATTTTGATTTCTAGACAATTCTATCATCTGGTTGTGGAGTTATTAAGGTGCAAAAATCTCAATTTTTAGTGTAAAATTAAGTGACCGACTCGCTTGGGTGACCGGCTCGCTTGGGTGACCGGCTCGCTTGGGTGACCGGCTCGCTTGTGGAGTACGTTATCCAGCTTCAATTTTGATTATTTTGATGACTGGCATCTCTGGCCACAGGACGCCCAGAGAGACATGGTGGTCAACGTCTTGGCATACGCTCGTACAGCAGCAAACAAGCTTCCGGGGAAAAAAAAGCTTACCACGCCGGCCTCGTGCGTGATCGGGGCCCTCATCTCAGATGGCGCTACTGCACATACTTAGGTAACTAACAGTCTCGAGGTCCGTGCGCCATGCTGACGTGATCTGACATAAGCAAACCACACCTGCACAGGTGCATGCACACAATCCTGTACCTGTGAGATATGGAACCGTCACGTAGTGAACATGATGAAAAATGTGGGGATGGTATGCACAGAGCTGATGATATGTAGATACATAGATGGCGTGATTATGGCCCGCTGGATACACGAGTGCAATTTCCCCACATTATGTTAGAGGGGGGCAGTCGATAAGGGATCAAATTGATAGATTGGATCAGTATGGGAGTGAGTATGAGATGGAGATTACTCATTAGCGAGATACTAACGTGGCTACCTTGATTAAGCGAGTGTGGCTAGGTATGTGGCTACTGTTCGCACAGCCTCTATCCAGGTACATTCTCCTCAGCCTGCGAGAGCTTGGCCATCTTACGGGACCCGAACTATTAACCGAATATATCTTGAAGAAATCACTGACCTCGAAGTGTGGTATGGGGGGAAACTGTGTCGACTTTTCTATTTTAGTGTCGTCATCATGGAACGTAAACAAACGGTCGATAGCTACCTGTAGAAAGGTAAAAAATAACCTTGGAAGGCTGTATCTACTGGCTTATGGAGTGCGCTCAGAGTTTGAAAAATGACGCTATCAAGTTCCGTCTGCCTCAGCGTACGATTACTTAGTCGAGGGTTTCCGCTTGCGCGCCATTCAAAAACTCGACTCTATAAGTCCACGACCTCTGCTTGTCATCAAGCGCTCACCAATGCTAGCAACATAAACATAGGCTCAAAGCAAAGCAATATGACGATCCCGGCACCAAATCCCAATTATCGTAGGTAGTGTGATGCCCTAGCAAGTAGCGAGAAGACAAGCTGATTTTTTATCTACATAGAATGGGGCGTGTACAGTAGCAAAAAGAACAATGGTGAGCCAAATCGAGAGATAGCCTTCCCCCTGGTCCACTTTCATGACCAAAACCGGCGGAGAAACAGGAGCTGATTAGGAAATTTTTGAGCTACAAAACAGTCAACGGGCACTGTATTTGTAAATGGACCGCAGAGAAAGGCTGGTCCGAGCCTGAGTTTGTCCAGAGTCCCTACTTGCAGGTGCACGGTCTGGCGCCTGGGCTGCATTATGGTAAGCATAGCGTCTCTCAATCCAAGGCAAACCCCCGAATTTTATTCCCTGGGAGATACTAACCGCATGAGCAGGTCAGCAAGTCTATGAAGGACTACAAGGTGCGTTTGTGGTTAAAACTTATTCCCGGGAGCATCTCGGTGCTGACGGCGATTGCTGCGTGGAAACAGCACGGCGAACGCAGGACAACAATATACTCATTTTCCGCGCCGAAGCGAATGCGAAGCGCATGCAACGGTCGGCAGAATCCGTCTCCATGCCCAGCGTGTCAGAAGAGCTTTTCCTCAAGGCTGTCCACCTGGCCGTAGCACGGAACGCCGAGTTCGTCCCACCTGCTGACTTCGCAGGAAGCCTGTACATCCGGCCCTTTCAGTTCGGTTCAGGTTGCCAAATTGGACTGGAGCCGCCAGACGAGTTCATATTCTGCGTCTTCGTACAGCCGCACGTGGCCTTCCACGGCCATGGGACGCTGCGTGCATTGGTATCCGAAGACTTTGACCGGGCGGCCACACGCGGCACAGGATCCGTCAAGGTCGGCGGCAACTACGCGCCTGTCATGAAGTGGTCAAGGGAAGCGCGGAAGCCAGAGAACGGCGGCTGGGGCGTGCTACTGCATGTTGACAGCAAGACACAGACGTTTATTGATGAGTTTAGCACCTCGGGCTTCATCGCCTTCAAGTGCACGGTAGATGAAAGCACACAGCTCGAACGCACGACGGTAGTGGTGGCTGATAGCTCGGCTGCCATTGAGAGCATCACGGCCGTGACGGTTTCGGAGCTGGCATCATCATTTGAGTGGGAAGTCGTCAAGCGGCAGGTGAGCATACGGCCTTGAATTGCCAACAAATTTTGTCTTGGAGGCTGATACGGCAGTATAGGTGAGACTGGACGAGCTCGGGAGCTTTAGCGAGGTGCTTGCGGTGGGTACGGCCGCCGGGCTGGTGTCGGTTTCAGCAATCCGACACCAGTCCACAGATCGCGATTTTAGCTTCGTTGAGAACGGGCCCTGCTACCAAAAGCTATCGAGAACGCTGAAGGACATTCAGCATGGCAGGGTGGTAGATACCTTTGGGTGGTGCGCGCCTCTGCGGTTCGAGGAATTTGTAACTGCATAGGTCGGTTGAGGCTGAGCAGGAGAGCATGTCGTAGCAGTAATTCAAGATTTGCAGCTGCTTCAATGCCAGCGTTTACGTCTGTGTTGATGATGTTGGATGATGTTGTTGTCATGTTGTGACACAAAGCAAGAAAGCATGCAGGCCATTTTAGTTCGTGACTCGTCGCAATCACAGCTGGACAGGTCTATTTTCATAAAACTTATACTAAAATTGAGTTTCCTGCACAATGACTCTCACCCGGACCGTAACATGCTATCGATGCTGCCTGCCGTAAGGCATCCATCTTTTTGCGGAATGGGTCAGCGGGGTGGGGCACGGGCAGTACCTAACAATGTCTGCCAAGCCTGCAGCGTATCCCCTGGATGGCGGGAAACTGCCTTCGGTTATGTAGCCAATCTGAAATCGCCTTGGCGCTTACAAAATTAATCACGTTTTAGCTCGGTTCAACCACTCATAGGTCAGCGCGTGACTTGCATGGTGCACGTGATTGCTCTGTAAGCGCCAAGGCAATTTCAGATTGGCTACATAACCGAAGGCAGTTTCCCGCCATCAAGGGGTTATCCTTATTAAGCTTAGCATTTACCTTATCCATACCCTGTGTAATGTGTGTAAACTTTGGCATTGAAAAACACGACAAACAGCGAGAACTCAATTTCTGGAATTATCGTCACAAAGGACTGCAAATACACCCGCCAAAGGCCGCAACGGTCTCTACAGGCCATCGCGCGGCCCCCCGCGTCAGTTTGGTACCTGTAGAGCTGCTGTTGCGGCCCTGGCTGGCACAGATAGCAAATTCTGCGAGCAAGCTACTTAAAATGACACGTCTACCAAATGCAGCGGCAGCCATCTAGCCACGACACAGCAACGCAAGGCGCGACGACGGAGCCCAGACACCCTATCCAGCATCATGGTTACGATACACACACACAGTCATTGGTGGGCTTTCTGGCTAGCCTATCATCATCCGACAAAGTCTGCGACGTCCCGCATCGACGAGCCGTCGAGCTGAACGGCATCACCTCTCGCACGAATCTCTTCACAGACATCCTGGCATGCTACTATTGGTGCCACAACACACTTACAGATCACCAGACAGCCTTGTCCACTGTCGCCCCACGTGTTGAAGGAGTGGTCTCCCTTCGACACACCTGACAAGGCCTGAGGCGATTCGCGCAAGAGCTCTCATGCTCAGTAGGCTCGACGGCACGCACGAGCGGAGCATCGCTTCTGTGAAGCTGCGTTACGACGAAATGCTGCTGCCGCTGCGCCCGGTGGCAGGTCACACCACAAAACACGGCCACATAGGAACCTAGTGGACGGCATCATAACACTTGAAGAACACGGGGAACATATTGTAGGCCCTGGGGGTATTGGGGCAAGCTAGCACACACGACAGCTGAACGCTAGGGGGAGACTGAAGGTATTACGGACGCAAAGCATGAGGCAACCATGCCTCTACGAGCCTTGAACAACGCTGCACATACGAGGCTTCGAGTACGGCATACATACGGAAACATAGTTCGCAGAACACAAACACAGGCAAAAGACGTCACTTCTGGAGACGAAATGTACATAGTCGTAGATAGAAGCCAGACAACGCCAGGCCTCTGGGGACAGATGGCTCTTTCGAGAGTGAAGTGGGGCGGTGCAGACTCACGTCCGCACCGTGTCGGCTGTCTGCCACGTCTGGCATCCGGGCATAGCTGCATTTAGCGGCTGAAACCGTGTAGGAATCAACCAACCAACCAACCAACTAAACTTTGGCATTTGCCTAATTCATACAACGCGTAATGTATCTCAAACCAGCCTGCACGCTCGCAGCGACGTCTTCTCTGCCAATCAATCCATTCCCCACAGACACGCCGTCTTTACTGTCAGCCTCGATGAGCAAACCTGCTTCTTGGAAAACGTGCTCGGGCGCCACGGTAACCCTTCCTGCCTTGAAGACATACTTTGACACCATTGTCCCAAAAAGGATCTTGCGCAACTGGGTGTCCTTGGCCAGGGCTTCAGGCCCACCCAGCAGGTCCAACTCCCTCGCAAGCTTCATGCCGGGTTTCATGAAGTAGGTGACTACGTACATGGCCTTGTCGCTCCAAGCCAGGATGCGCGACGACACGACATAGCTTTGGTAGGGGCGGATCTCCCTTTGAAACTTGCATTGCACCCCGGCCAAAATGAAGGCAGGCGATCCAAGATTCGCCAACGCTTGACTCAAAAGACTCGTTATGAGGTTGGCGCGGTTGATGTCGGCGTCTGCGAAAAACGTGCTGTTCGACTTGTGAATGTTTATGTCCAGATCAAATGCGACGGCCCGAGATTGTAAGGTGTAATGCTTGAACAGAGCGGGCTGTGCAGCATAGGATGTTGCCGTTGTAGAGGTTGCCTGACGCGCCGATGCGCCTTGACTGTGTTTCGACCAAAACTTTGCCCTCAACAGTCTGTACAACGAAGGGGCTAGTCGCAGCGTATGGGCTAGTGGCAAAGATTTGGCATTGGCTGCTAAGAAACCGACGAGCAGAGTCCCGGTGAACAAATAATGGTGTGGCATCTGTCGGATGATATCGAAGACTTGGTCAGCCATTGTTCTGGTTGGTACTTAAAAAAGGCTTATTTAGGCAGAGCACCGGTGGCGGTCTAATGTTGGTTAGAATGAGTTGTCGAGTAGACGGGGTTGTTCAAGAGACGTTGCTGTAAATCATCAACGCAAGCAAAGAAATGCCTCGATGTTCGAGGAGGAATCATGAGAGGCAAGTGCTGCTAGGGTGTTTTTGAATTCTACCAACTCCTCCTCCATCAGAGTTGACGCTCATTCATGCGGTGGTTGGCCTCGTGAAGTGGTCGTCAGCTTGTCTACGTAAGCATATACGTAGTGTCTACTCCATGCTATTGTCATCAAGTAGTGATGGATGCTATTCAATGGCGATAGGTAGGCAACAAGTAAGTGGACCCGAGTCGAGTCTAATCAGCTAGCGTCTGCAAACAGGCCTGGGGAGCAGCTGACTTGTAAGATAAGGTAACCTTGGACGCAGGCCATCTGACTGTACGACAGTAGTAACATCGCACTGGCAACAGGGGGTGCAATGATTCGTATTCCCTCAATTACACAAGGTCGTCAGCCGCAAAAAGGCATAGCAGTAGCAACAAATGACTAACAGCACTCACCACCCAGAAGAAACTAATCAGACGGTTTTAGGTGACAAAGCCACACCAACCGTCCGATTAATTCCTTCTGGGTGGTGCACTCTTGATTTAAAAATTCATAGAGAAGGTAAAGACTGCTATTTAATGTCTAATTTAAACAAGAAGTTTTGTAAAACTTTATTTTTGGAAAGCTGCTGTTGTTGTTGCTCTTGTAGTTGACAACCTAATCTTAATAAGCAAAAACGAATTATTGCACCACCTGTTGCAAGCCACCAAGCATACCTTCCGCGCGGGGCCGTTGACTAACGGGCCGTCGCATGCATGCGTTCCCTTTAGCTCTTTTTGCCATCAACGCTAGTTCAGCACAATTTATCTTCCAGCTCAGCGAATGTGCATATCATGAACGCGCTCAGTAACATTGCTTTTTTCTGCCACACCTCGCCATGGATGATGTCAATGAGCGCCGCAAGGCACAGAATAGGGCCGCCCAGAAAAAATACCGTGAGTTGGTCGACGCCTGCCCAGAGACTGAGCCCTTGATGCCGCAGGTCAAGCCAGGCCCCAAGACGCAGCGGAATCATGTGACCATACTGCTAACTGTCCTGCCCCAGGTACACGACAGAAATTACGCATCGACCTCGCCAGAGCTATCTTGTGCGATAAGCCACACCAGCAGACCAACGCGACGGACAGGCGCGACTGGATATCCTCGGTTAGCGATTGTGACGACGGCTATCAGATTGTCGCTAGCCGGGACCACAGCACCAACAACAACAAGAACAACACCACTTCTCCCAACAGACAAAGGTCCTCATCTCCCGTTGATACGCTTCAATCTCTAGCTGCCAGACATCTCCTACACACAGATAATGGCCGATCCACGAGGCTGCTGCGCGACAGCGACGCCCTGGCCGCCGCTCTCGAGCAGTATGGCATGCCCTTTGATCTTGATGGAGGCAGCACCCACGACATGAATTCCGCCGACTCGACAACAGCAATGGGCGACATCAGTTGTCTGGACCCGTCGCTCGCCCGTCTCGACTGGATGCACAGCAACAGCGAAACAACTTCCAAAGCGCTGCCATCATCCGGCACCTCTCCGCTCTTGTCCAGTGATATCGACAAATATATGATGAGTCCTGCATCGCATCATCTACCATCCTTATCATCCTTGTCTTCTTCGTCGTCAACATCATCATCATCAACGGCACTCACGTTCGGCAGCCTGACTACGCCCGCCTCGGACTGGTCGACATCCGTCGTCGCCGACACCCCCCTCAGCAACTCTTCAAACCCCTTGCTATTCAAGAGCTGCTGCAACCGCCCCCACCCGGAAGGCACAGAAGACCACTCTAGCTGTCCCAACAGCAGCAGCAGCAGCTCCACGGTACTAATCGACGAAACCTCGAGCCCGCTCTACACTGCCATCTCACTTGGCAATATGGACATGGCTCGTCTCCTCGTCCGCTCCGGCGCAAAGCTAGACCTACCCGACCGCAATGGCGACACCTTGCTGCACCACTGCGTCCGGCGCGGTGACGTCACGACGAGCAGTGCGCTGCTTGACCTCGGTGCAAATGTCCTGCATACTACCGCCGGTGGCAGAACGCCGCTGCATCTGGCCGTCAGTACGGGTAACGTGGCCATGGTTACCTTGCTGCTTGATTGGTGCGCCAATGACAAGAATCCGCCCTTTGAGGCGGCCGCTGCTGCTACTTCGCCTACCGCCACCGTCACAACAACAACAATAACCACAAGAACCAAGCAGAACACGGCCGTTTCAACGTCTTCAGGTCGCAAAATTAGTCTGCTGGTCCACGTCATAGATGCATGCGACGCCCACAACATGACGGCCCTCCATCTCGCCGTCAAGCTGCAGCGCATCGACGTCCTCAAGGTCCTACTCGAGTACGGCGCTAACGCCAACCCAGGTTGCCATTAGCTAGTCGGCTCTTGTCTTTTGTATTGGTAATCTTTTGCCTTGAGCTGTTTTCTTCGTCTCTGGTTACTTCATCTTCGCACAATTTGCACGGCCTTGCCGAGACCTACTAACGTGCCTGTCTGCGGGTGCGCGTGCCGACTGATCAGCCTCCACCCCTACACTTGAACTTGTGATATTTCAACAATGATAACAGCTATTAAGCAAGTAGTTGCAGCAGTTGAAGCGCTAGAGCTAGATAAGAAAGTTATTCATACTAGATTTACTAAAACACTCAAGTTAAATTGCTAAATGCTATTATAGAAATAGAAGCATAACGACTTATTTGTCTTGGAATATCAGAAAAAAAACATATTGCCAAGAAGCAAAATGAAAGAAGGCTTGAAAGTTTGCTGTGTTGTTTTAATTACGTGCCCTGTGCTTCGCAGGCTTTCTTACCAAGCGTGACAAAAAGGCCAACTCTGACAAAAGAAGTTCCATCGAACTCTTAAGAAACGGCCTGCCATCGTAGAAGCTAATGTCCACAGCGGGGTAGCTGGGAAGGTGAGCCGTCCGGCTGCATGGCGGCAGCCATTTCTCCGAGCGTGGGATGGTCGAACATGGTCGGCACATGGAGCAGCCAGTTGTGGCGCTTCAGCTCGGCGCAAAGCCGCAGCGCCCGCACCTCGTTGCCTCTACAATCATCGAAGAATTGGTCATGCCTGCTCAGCTCAGTTGATTGGTCAAGATTCAGCGTCTTGATCCAAAGAGAGGCCAGCAGGCGTTCGCTCGACGAGAGTGGAGCGTCGTAGCCGTGTATCTCGGGACTGATGGCTAGCGAGTCGGCGGGTGCGTCTCGCACGAGCTCCTGGAGGCGGGTTCGATCGATGTGGCCGGCCGTTGTCAGTGGGAATGCGGAGAGCGCCGTGAAAAATGATGGGATGCTCGTGGGCGACACAGATGCGTTGAGTTTGGGCCGGAGATCTGTGGCTAGTTGACCGGCTAGATTGGTTGCTGCTCCCTGCTCGCTCGTCCACGGTGCTGTGCGGCTCGCCGTCACAACGGCCCCAAGTCGGAGATCGGTTCCCAGTATTTGGGGAGCGTACAGATCCACCACTACGTCCGAGGAGCTAGGTAGGTGCTGTTGGATTGCGTCTTCAATATCTCTGACCTTGATTCTATGGCCATTGACTGTCAGCTTGCGTTCAGCTGCTGACTCGATTAAAGTCAGCGTTCTGTCTGCATTAGCTCTGAACCGCTGCAGCCCCTCGGTGTTAATTTGCCCAGCTTGAGTGCTCGAGAGGCTGAAATGCTGAAGCTTAAGGATGCCAATTGCTCCTGGTGACAAACGCTCGGAAAAGGTGTGTGGGTTCACAACGGAAGCACAGCTCCCCATTGCAGCGCCAACAAACTCTCCATGTTGGCTTTGCGAAGGGGATCCCAAAAATGCAATGGTGCCCATCTCCGCCACACCCCAGGCCAGGAACAATCTGGCACGTTGGTTCCATCGAGCCACATCGTGACGTGTCGGAATATCGCCGTACAAACATACCTGTCGCAAGGCCGGCATGTCGTTGGGCTCAAGTATCCTGGATACAGCCACAGGAATGGTGAAGGCGTTAACACCAAAGTATGTGATACTTTCGCCAACATTGGAGATGCTGCTACCTAGCGGCGAACAGCAGATCGTGCCACCGTATGCAAGCGGAGCGAGGATATCGACCAGCATGGTTGTAGACCATGATTCATTGTACAACAGTGACCGAATCTCTGTGTCCATCGCCATCTGTTCCCCTACCTGAAATATTGCAGCGCATAGTTCGCCTTGAGTGACGTAACCTGGAGCTGATCCGGTGTCTGCAGAGAAAGATTGGAACGTAAAAGCGTAGTCTGATGCTGTTGGAGGTCGGGGTGAGCGAAAAGCCGGCTTAAGGAAAGCCGTAGTTGGTGTCGGTAAAGTCTCTGCGGCAACAACAATGCACCGGCAGCCGGAGAAAATTGAGGCATAGGCTGGCGAAACCAGAACGGTGGACGTTTTCGCGTGGTGTAGCAAGGCAGGTAATGAGCTACTGTCTGTGCTGGGATCGATAGGCATAACGTAACCCCCGGCTTTTAAGACGCCCAGAATGGCGACAATGACCCATGGAGACTTATCAAGAACTAGACCGATGGCTTGGTTCGATCGTACGCCTTGGCGGACCAGTCGCTCCGCCAATGAGTTGGAGTAATCTTCGAGCTGCATATATGTCATGCTGTCATGCCAGGACTCAATAGCATGATGAAATGGGTTGCGATCGACGTGCTGTCGTACGAGATGCTGTAAATACGATCCGCTCAATGCAGCGTTGGTGTCGGTTTTGCCGTTAAACCCGACCTGCTGAGCCTGCCGTGTCCACATATGAGATTGTGAAAGTGTACTCAGGTCTCCCACTGGTGTCGAAGATGGCTTGTGGACCATCTGTTCAAAAAGCGTGATGAAAGTAGCCATGATGCTCTCGACCTGCGAACTGTGCAGGATGACGGGGTCGTAATGGAACGTCACCAGGATCTCCTTTCCACCAACCAATGTCGCCAAGTCAACATTCAAGGCATTGGGAGAAAAGCCTTTGAGATTCTCGTACACTCTTGGGGAATAAACACCAGCCGCTTGAGCGTCAAGGTCATCAAAAGCAACAGCTTGGAAGTTGAACAAGCTATGCAGTTTGCATGCCTTGTTACAATCTTCATCAATCCGTGATATTCTTTCCGATCCAATGTGAGCATATGGTATAGTTTTAAGGTGACCATCATGGCACTGGGCCAGAAAAGATGAGATGCTGAGGCTATGATCGATACGCGTGCGGCAGGGGATAAGAACAGCCGTGGGTCCTGCCATCTCCTCTATGCCTGGAACAACGGCAGCAGCTGTAGCGCGACCAGATAGGATGGTTTTGAAGATGACATCGCTGCTTCCACTGAAATGGCTCACGGTGAGTGCCCACGCTGCTTGTGCAATGGTAGCTACTGTCGCGCCAGACTGGCGAATATCATCTGGAGTTGGAAGAGGCAGCTTTTGTTTGATCGACGACGAGGCCATGGGCACATAGTTCGCAGCGATATCTGCTGGTTTCTCCGGGAACTCTGCTCCGGATGCGCCTTCGAGCTTCTTCTGCCAAAACGTGATGGCATCCGCTGGATCCAATGCTGCTTGGTATCGTATGAACTCTTTGAATGGTGTAGCTCTGTCGCCGCAGTTATCATCATTCTCGGTCGATGGACTGGAAAATAGCCTAGACCAGATCATGTACAAAGACCATCCATCGTAAAGTCCATGTGAAGCACTGAAAAGAACGGTGACTGTTCCGCTCGGTTCCTTGGCGTCTTGCAGCGAGGGGGCTGCCTTCACAAATCCGACACGAGCCAGCGGCTGGCCGTAATCGTGGTTGTCGTACACATATTTAGCGAACGTTTTAATATCTGGCACTTCTTCCCACGTCAGAGCAGAACTTTTCATGACGACCTGCAAAGCACTACCATCATGGCCTGGAATCATCCGGGTTCGCAATAGCTCGAACCTCTGGAATGCAGATTCCCAAGACCTCTTGAGAATCTTCATATCGGATGTGGGTATGTCCATGTGAGCAATCAAAAGGTATGCATAAGGGGTTCTCGCGGTCGAGGCCATGGAACCCTCCTGGAAAGGCGTAGCTGGATATATGTCTTCAACATCTGCAAATTCAATGCCGTACTTCGGGAGCGTATAGTGAATCGCGCTCTGTGCTTCGGTTTCGGATATCAAATCGAATTGCGCTGATACCGGTACATTGAGGGGAATCTCGGAGGTCACCGCGTCTTCCGACTCTGGCTCAATGTGGACTGCCATATCTGAAAGTCGAGGGTTTGAAAATATGGCAGAAAAGGTCGTTTTATAGCCAAGAGACCGAGCCAAGCTGACCAGTTTGATTGCAGAGAGTGAGTTGCCTCCCAAAGAAAAGAAGTCGCTGTTCACAGTCACGAGACTCTTCTGGGCGCCTAATAGGCGCTCCCACCAATCCCTGAGCATATCCTCCTTGGCGTTCAGCGGGTGAAGAATTTCCGTGCTATCCCTGTTTGAACTCTCGAGATTCAGGGAGCCGAGACATGTTGATATGAAACCACGGTCCAGCTTGCCTGATGCAGTATTCGGTAGCCTATCCAGAGCAATAAATATTGAGGGTACCATGAACGATGGAAGTACTGCCCGAAGACTGTGTTGCAATTTGCTGGCTATCCTGTTAGGATAGTCGGCACTTGTCGTGCGCAAATGTGAGAATCGCACACCCGATAGCGCGTCCACAAAGTCCAGCTCCATGACAAGGAATGCTACCAATACGGGGTCTGTCTTAGCACAACCATGCTGAGAACTACCAAACGATGGATAGCAGAGCTGTACAGTGCAATGACGGAAAAGCTTGTCGGCGGCCATCGATTTCTGAATGTGATGCTGCACCTCGCCAACATCAATGCGCTGACCACGAATTTTGACTTGGCCATCTCGTCGGCCGAGGAATTCAAGACTCCCATCTGACGCATATCGGACCAAATCTCCAGTACGATAGAACCGTGCTGTACGCATTGATCCATGTGCAATACCAAAAGACTGTGTGCTGAAAGAGCGTAACGTAGCCTCTTCCATGCCGAGATAGCCACGCGCCAACTGTTGACCACTGAGATGAAGCTCGCCCACCGCACCGATTGGAGCGAGAGTATTTGATTCTGGTCTCATCACCCATACGTCCACGCCAAGTCCCTTTCCGATGTTGCGACTGCTTTTCTGATGGCCACCCTGCACGATATCTCTGGCGGTCGCATAGATGCATGCCTCGGTAGGACCATACGCATTGACAATGCGACGTCCGGGTTGCACCCAAGCATCAATGTCTGGCTGCGCCAAAGCTTCTCCAGCAAAAACTAAGAGTTTTACGTCCGTGAGCTTGCCGCCATCCAAAATTCGTGCAACCGTTGGTGTCAAAGATAGCACATTGACTTTCATCTCGAGGATAGACGCAGTCAGATCATCCATGCGTGCCTGCTCGGATGGGACGCATACGCAACCTCCGGCAGCGAGTGTGGTGAAAATCTCGAAAAGACTGACGTCGAAGGTGAAGTTACTGAATTGTAGCATGCGCGTCGTCCGACTCAGTTTGAAGTAATCCTTCTGGAAGGCTATGGCACTCGACCAAGCTGCATGATCAATTTCCACCCCTTTTGGCCTACCTGTGGTTCCAGATGTGTAAAGGAGGTATGCGAGCTGAGCTGCTGGGGAAGCTTGGGTGTGACATTGGCTTGAAGCGCTGGGTCTTGGTGATGATTGCGATAGCGCCGATAACTCGACTTGTAATACACAACGATTTGTGAATATATCCGACAAACGGTGGGCATGACTAGGAGAGGTTAATATGATCTGCACCCTAGCTGTGTCGACGAGAGCTTCAAGGCGCGATGCTGGCTGGGTAGGATCAAAAGGTACAAAAGCACAGCCGGCTTTGAGTATTGCAAGCATCGACACCAGTGCGGCCGCTGACTTTTCGATATATAGACCGACGAAAAGAGATTCGCTATTCTGAGGTTCGCGCTCCAGTATGTCTTGCGCCAGGATATTGGCGAATTCGTCCAGTTGCTGATATGTCAGAGTTCCATCATGAGACATTATGGCCATGTCAGATGGTTGCTCATGAGCGGTCTGCTCCACTATTTCATGCACAAGTCTTGGAAGAAACCCCTTCGACTGGCTCGAGTTGAAGTCGAGAATGGCGTCGATATGGCTGGGAGCTGTATCCATGAGGCTACCAATGTCACGAAGTGACGAGTCCGAGGTGCATCCGCTGACGTTTTGCAGAATGTGATCAAATTGCTGCATCGCGAGGGTAAGAGTCGATTCATCGATGCAGTGAGGATCAAAAGCGGCTTCCATTTTCAGCGAACCGTCTTCGATGCTACATTCGAGGACAAGAGGGTATGGATGGAAGTCAGCTGAATCGATAGGTAGGGGAACAATGCCGATCTCGCTGAGAGAAGAGTTGTCCGTAAGCGAAGCCGGAGTAATAACCAGTAGTGTATTGAAGTCGCAAGCCTCCCGCGCAGCTGGACTAAGGCTTTGGATCTTTTGGAGGCCAAGGTGCTGATGAGGTCGTGCTGAATTGGTGACTTGTTGCAATGACCGCAAGTAGTCTGCTAAGCTCATATCATGTCGGACTTCTATTTGTCTCGGGACTGTAGCGATGGTCGGTCCAACAATGTTCTCGATATCGGGAAGTGCGATGTCTCGGCCAGATAGTGTTACGCCATACGAGACCAAAGTACTATCCGAATACCTAGCCAGGGTCATAGCCCACACGGCATTGACAAGATCAGCTGAAGTTACTGAGAGGTTTCGACTGGCCTGTGCACTGTAGTCGAATCGAAATGTCTTGCTCGAGCTTGTAGACGGCTTATGAGAACTCGCCACCGGTGGCCACCTAAAACCGTTCTCGTCTTGGGAAATTAGCTGGTTCTTCCAGTAATGTTCAGAAGGTAGATTGCTCTTCAAATTGAGCTCTCTGATGAAAGATTGGAATGATGGACGAGCATGAGTTGGGCCCGGATCCCCGCGAAAGGACCCAATCACAGTATCCCAGATTAGTTTCATTGACCAACCATCATAGGCTGCGTGGTGAACGCCAATGATTAAGGAATTCGGACCACCCTGTTCTCCTGAAACCACACCTAGGCGCAGCAGTGGAGATCCATAGGAAAATGCTTGAGTGCGTTGTGATGCGATCTGTTCCGCGCATGATTTTCCGATGACAGAATAAGCAGCGGGAGCAGATCGAGCGACAACGATGAAGCTGCCGTGAGGTCTCAAGATAATTCGACTCCTCATCATTGCAAAGCGAATACTGGTTTGCTCCCATGCCAGGAGGAAACGGGAGACATCCATTTCCAGAGGTAAGGTGAAGGCAGCATGGAGACAATATGCTTGTTGTTTGGGGTCTGAGGAGGATATGGCCATCAACGCTTCCTGCATAGGACTGCAGGGATATATGTCTTCGATGTCTTCGACAGATAGGGAGCATTCTGCCGATATCTCTTGGAGTAACTCATCATCAAATTTGATGTCGAGATGACGCACCAGCGAGAATGGCTCACTGCAAGAGCCTCCGCTTATCGTAGATGCATTGGTAGATGCGCTTGATGATACTAGATTTGATGACGCAGTGGAAGAGATGGTTGTTGAGGTACTGGTCAGAAGACTTGCCATATCGATCAGATCCGGATTGGCGAAGATTTCTGCAACAGAAAGATCAATTCCAACGCGCCGGCATTCCGCCCTCAATCGCATTGCAATCATTGAATCTCCCCCGAGGTTATGGAAGTTACTTCTCTTGCTGGTCACTTGGATGTTCAGGACCTTCTCCCATAATTCGCCAAGGAGCACCTCTTCGTCTGTTTCGAGATCGTCGCCATCAGTTGATATGGTAAGTGCCGCTGTGTACCCAACCAGCCGGGCACGGGCCAGCGCTGAGGTTGCTACCTGAAGGGCACGTCTGTCGGTTTTGCCAGATGTTGAGAGTGGGATCTTGTTGATCGGAATATATGCTTGAGGAAGCATATATCGTGGGAGCGATGATGTTGTAGATGGTTGACGCAGTATCTTGGCCACCACAGAACGTAATTTCTCGATCGAATCTGCATCTGTAGGAATGAGTTCCTCACTCGCAAACGATTCTTTCGATGGCTCCGAGTCAGGCCTTACGCAGACAAAACAGACTAGCATATCGCTCTCTCCGAGGCTAGCCCGCTTGAGCAAATCGACGATGATGGGACTGTCGTCTCGATCAAGACTGGTGCTCAGTACAGTCTCAATCTCGCCAACCTCAACACGCTGGCCATTGATCTTGATTTGTGTATCTTTCCTCCCAATGAAATTCAACGTCCCATCAGAATTGTAGCGGACAAGATCGCCTGTTTTGTAGAGTTTGCTATCAGGCCGAAAGCCCTTAAGCCATTCAGGACTGTCAATGAACACTGCCGCCGTCGTCTCGGGCCTTTTGAGGTATCCTCTGGCAAGTATAGGTCCTTCAATGAGTAGCTCACCGATGACGCCTACTGGTCGAAGAATATCGTGATTATTCTCATCAACAACCCACGTAGCACAGCGGTATCCACGCCCAATATTCGACGCACCAATCTCCCGAGTCACGGCTGAGTGCGATACGCATGCTATAGTGCATTCAGTAGGACCGTACATGTTGATCAACTGAAGACGGCTAGCCCATGCGTTCACTTGCTGTACGGAAAGGGGCTCGCCTGCCAGACAGAGGGCTTTCAGGGTGGATACCGATAGCGGGTCAAGTATGGCAGCAAAAGACGGAGTTATACCTGCCCAAGTAGCCCTGCTACGTGCCACGAAGGCTGTGATCTCGACAGGGCTACGGTCTTCTTCTCTCGGAATACAAAGGCAGCCACCAACTTCAATGGTGGTGAAGATGTCACCTATTGACGCGTCGAAACTGTACGACGCAAACTGTAAGGACCGTGTATCAGGTCCCAAAAGCGTCATGCCTGTGGCGACTGCATGTTCTCTCAATCCTGTGGCCAATCCGCGGTGGGTTATTAGGGTACCCTTTGGCTTTCCCGTGGTACCAGAAGTGAACACCGCGTACATAAGATTCTCTGGCTTCACTGAATCGCAGATCGGTACTTTGTCTAGTTCGTGTTGTCCAGAAGAAAGAAGTTGATCAACAAGCCCTTGGTCAATCTCAACTACGGAGATCGTCTTAGTTTCGGTGGCTGCACGGAGCCTGAAGCCTCGCGACTCTGCTATCAATGGCGAGCATACCACGACAGAGGCTTCTAGTTCGTTTATAAGGTTCCACAAGCGTTCTTCTGGGTGCGCTGGATCTAGTAGCACAAATGCTCCCCCAGCTTTGAGAATACCCAGTATAGCGACGACTGTCCAAAGCGATTTCTCGAAGCAAACAGGAACCAATGTCTCTGGGCCAATACTATACTGCAAGAGGTGTCGGCCAATGCAGGTGGACGCATCATCGAGTTGCTTGTATGTCATGGTACCATCCCAGCTGTAAATCGCCTCCCTGTCTGGGAACGCTTGCACCCGTTCGGCAAAGATCTCATGTGCGCATTTTTCCAGGGGAGTAATCAAGGGACTGTTCCACTGGAGGAGCGAAGTCATGTCGCGTTTTCCCGGCTTCAAAATATCGCGAAGACTTTGATGCGGATCCCGGACCAATTCTGAGAGCATATGGCTGAGTGAACCAGCCACATTCTTGATATGCTCGCTCCCAAAGGCCGAACCCAAGAAGTCAAAGTGCATCTCGATTTGCCCGTCAATATCGTCGACTTCAACGAATAGAGACAAGTCGAATTCTGTGGGATCCTTCTCCGTGATAGTCTCAAAGATCAGGTCTTGGCCGCGATCGATCTGAGATTGTGGCGAAAGCTTAGGGAGAAATGAGATGCCGCTATTGAACAGCAATGAGTTTCCCGGCAATCCTATGGCGCTTTGGATCTCGGCGAGAGAGGTTCCCTGATGTGCGATGGCATCGGCTGAGCACTCCTGCATCCAGTTCATCAATTCCACCAGAGACGAGTTTACGTCCTGACCAAAGTCCACGAAACAGACCAACATGGCGATGAATGGGCCAATTGCATCTTCAATTCCGTCAAGTGGTGCGTCACGTCCCGAAGCAAGATATCCAAATACAGCATGGGTCTCGCCGGTATACAGGCGCAGCACTAGCGCCCATGCCAAATGGACTAGAGTTGGTATGGTAACCTGCAAATTGCCCGCGACACGTTGAATTTCCGACAAGTTCACCTCTAAAGGCACCGGAGCATGGCATCTCTGTGGCTTCTGAGACTTGGGTGATTCCTTGTCCATCCTGGCGTCCAACAGATGAGGAAAAAGGCATGGCTTGACACCATTGAGGTGGTCCTTCCAGTATAACAGACTGCTGTTCCGGCGCTCCGGGTCGCGAATGTAACGGATGAACTCAACAAAGGTGTTTCGCGTGCTATCCAAAACTAGTACACCTTGGCCATATGCTCTTGAAAGACTTTGTAGCAATGGCAACTGTGACATGCCATCAAAGATGATATGATTCACCTGAAGCCTGACAAAGGTTCTCTTGTCAGAAGTTGAGCAAATGAGGAGCCTATGCGGGGGCTTCCTGTCAGGGAACAGGCCTTGATCTCTGTACGAAGTATAGTTGTTCAGCTGCTGTAGTGCATCTTGTGAGTCTTCCGCTTTCAGAAGAACAGAACATGGCATATGTTCCTTGAGAACGATTTGGTAAATCGCTTCTGATCCAGTGGCACTTGCAGATTCCAGGAAAACTGTCCGGAGTGTGGAGTGGGCTGCGACTGTTTCACGCCAAGCTGCTAAGAGCTGATGTGAGTCGATAGATCGGCCTGCTCCTTCGGTGTGATCTGTCGTGACCTCCCACGTAAAGTCAATCTCATAAGCGTCTAGATTGGTCGTTTTCAATTGGCTCAGTGCCAAAGAATCTTGCATTGGAGAGCCGTCCAAAATTGCCTCGACGTCACCGAGATATTCGACTTCTGGAATGGCCAGTATCGTTTGGGCAAGAGAATCAATCTCAGAATAATCCATAGTGCTGCGTTTTCCGATGTCATCGAGGGTCAATTGCTCCCTTTCGTTGAGCAGTGATCCAACGACATCCTGCAGAACCGAAGGTAGAGCAGATTCCAGCCAAGAAGATATTCGACTCTGATGTCGTGTTTTTGAGTTCCATGCACCTGTCAGATGCAGCTTCCCATCAGAAAGTACAGCAGCCGATAATTCGAACAAGCAGAACCTTTGGAGATTAGGGCCCATGTCAGCCAACTCCTCGCCTGCTGTCCACGACTCAGGCTTGAGAATTGCATCTTCCTTTTCCAGGGATTGGTAGCGTCCCTCGTAATTGAAGAGAATTTCGGCTGGCAGATGATTCTTGTAAGCTGACCGCCCCTCAGTCAGATATTTGGATGAGAAGTACTCGAATCCCTTGGCAGGCATCGCTCTTCGCCAGTCCTTCACTCGCCGAACTACGTCCACAGTATCGTCGGTATTGACGTTCTTTAGGAGAATAGGTGATACAACAGTGAACCATCCCACGGTCTGCGAAATGTCAATCCGATCGTTCCATGGCTCCCTCCCGTGAGATTCGTTAAAGATTGGAGGTAAAGCGTATTCCGGGAAAGCTTTGCTGAATGATATAAAGATACTTGCCAACAGGAGATCTACAGGCTCTGTGCGAAGCGCTCGATGGCAATCGTGAAGGAGCTGGGACGTGAGCGTTGAATCGAGAGCTATGCGAATTTCTTGCACGTCACTGTACACATTTTGAGATGATGAGATCCCCCAAAAAGAGAAGTCTGTAGCAGGCACAGATAGACCATATGGGATTGTTTGTGCCGGGAAGAGTCGTCGGCTGTGGCGCCTTTGTAGCTCAACCCAAGCAGAGAACGGCATTGATTGCGACCGGTCTCGTAAGACCGGCGCAATTGCCTGACTGTCTGCCTTAGTCAGAGCGGCAATTGATGCTTCTAATTCTTCCACGATGACCCTCCATGAGACCAAGTCGATTACGATATGGTGAGCAACGATAAACAGCAACGAGTGTTTTTCGGCAGGTTTTTCGAACAGTTGCGCACGCACGATGGGGCCATCGAAGAGGTTGAGGGACTGTCGCGCGTGGAGCATTCTTTGCTTTTGCTCATCTCTTGATAAGTCATCCGAGATAAGTTCCAATTGGAAATCACAGTCTGTCGCAGTAGCAATATATTGCATCCATTCCCCATCTGAGGAGGCTCGGAACCGCGCACGCAGCATTGGGTGCCGCTGGATGATATCTGCGAGCGCTTGTTCGACAAGCTTTGGCTGCACAGCCACCGTTAACCGTAGGAGAACATTCTGGTTGTAGTGATGCCAAGCTAAAGATGAATGCGCTGTCTCTACGAAGAACTGCTGCATGGGTGAAAGGTGAAAAAGCTGTTGCTCCTCGATCACAGGAATCTCCAATCGCGAAGATGTTTGCTCGCTTATCTGGTCAGCAACATCCAGAAGTGATTTTGATGTTAATATATGCTTGACAGAGAGGAACCCAAGACCGGCCCTTCTCGTTGCGGAAGAAATCTGCATAGCCGTGATTGAATCACCTCCGAATTTGGTAAACGAATGGGTCATGATGACTCTATCCTTTGGCAGATTGAACACCTGACCGCAGATTTCCTGAAGAATCTCTTGCCGTTCATTGAGGGAAACTGTCTGATGGGCTTGCAAATCTCCATCTATCTGTGTGAGGTGCATTGACTGATCCTGCGACAAGATCTCGACCTCATTCAGCAGAAGTTTTCTGTCGAGCTTTGAGGAGGTTGAGTACGGGAATTTGTCGATTCCTAGCCAGTGGGATGGAATCATATACGGAGGAAGGCTTTCGCTTAGCTTCTTACGGGTTTCTTCGATGAAAGCTGAGTTGAGTGGTGTGAAGTACGAATCATCTACGTCTGGCGTTCTTTGAGTTTGGAGGATTGCCGTCAGCCGGTTTGCAAGCGGGCCTTTTTTGGGAAGGACCACAGCCGCCCTGCATGACTTGATATGTGCCTCAATATCACTGAGTTCTATGCGCTGTCCACCAACCTTGACCTGTGAGTCTGCTCTACCGATCACCTCAAACGAGCCATCGGCGAATTGTCGTGCTAAGTCGCCACTCCGGTAGAACCGCCGTGGAGACGATTGCTCCGGCGTTGGATTGGGGAAAAAGTCCACGTCAAGCAGAAAGCTGGCAGCCGTCCGAGTTGGGTCATTTAAATACCCGTCAGCCACCTGCGGACCTTCAGATATTAGTTCTCCAATGGCGCCAACTGGTAAAATGCGGCGCTTGTCCATTTCAGCAACCCAAACGCGGGCATTCCTTGGTCGAGTCGTGTTGTAAGCGGCTCCTTTAAAGATCCGCCCAAAATTGAGGATGAGAACATTCTCCGCGGGACCGTAAACATTATAAACCTCTGCGCCGCCATCTATCCAGCCAGCGATGTCTGATTCCTTGACTAGCTCACCGCCGAGAAGCAGCTTTCTGATTGTTCTGCAGACAGCAGGATCGAGAAGTCGAGCCACTGTTGGCGTCAAGTTTGCCCACGTTGGGCGTGAGCGTTGGATAAACTCCTGTAGGTTTCCCATACGGTCATCCTCAGATGGAATACAAAGTGTCGAACCATGCAGTAGAGCAGTGATTATATCTGCGTAGGACATGTCGAAAGTGTATGATGCGAACTGAAGCATCCGATCTGCGGGGTTCGCATTACCAATCCTCCCAAACTCCCAAGCCCCAGTGCAGACTGCAGCATGCGAGGCAATGATGCCTTTGGGAATTCCAGTGCTTCCAGATGTGAACAAGCATATTGCAGGATCATGGGGTTGTGGTAGATGATCCTCGACTTGCTTGTCAGTCGATGGTCCTTGAACACTGAGCTGAGTGACTTGGACGACCTGAAGTTCTTGGGATGATCTTTTCAGCAGCGCAGCAAGATCACCTTCAGCGACCACCACATGGGTCGCATTGGTGACGTTAATGATCTGTCGTATGCGCGATTCTGGGAATCTGGGATCAATAGGCACGAAAGCTGCACCCGCTTTGAGCACAGCCAGCATAGAGGCGATCGACCAGCGTGATTTGTGGAAGCAAACCAGAACCCATGATCCGACGCGGACCCCGCGGCGTCGTAGCTCTCTGGATATGTCTGTTGAGACATCATCAAGCTCTTTATAAGTCAATCGGCCGTCCCAAGCATCGATAGCCTCGGCATCAGGCTGTGAGTCGGCCACTTTGGAGAATTCGGTGTGAACCAAAGACTTCTTGGGGATGAAATCGATCTTGTTCCATGCTATGATGTTTTTCAGGTCCTGTTGACTAATGGTCAGGTCTTTGAAGAGCTTGGTGCTCTTCGTCTCCAGGAGAGCATCGAGCGTCGAAGAAAGCGTTGCGCCAAAATTTCTGGCCTCGGGGTTTGACATGAAGTTGTGGCGGAAAATCAGCGTGTATGCAGACGGCTCAACAAGCAAGGCAAGATCAATTTCTTGCCATAAAAATTTGTTTGGACCCCCGGACGCTTGAATTGGATCTTTGTCGGTGGAGACAAGATGTTCGCCATCGATGTATATAATTGCCGTATTGCTTTGATTCTGCTCAACCAAATCCGACCCATTTTCATGGCTGCGAAGATTGGTCGAGATAGATCGCAACTCGGTGGTTTCCAGTATGTCGCATAATCTGCTCGCTATCTTTGCGTTGGCGGCTTTGCTCTGGAAGCAGATCTGCGACAAGTTGGTGTATAAGCAGAGTGTTGCAGACCATCCAGCTTCAATTGTTGCTGCCGACAAAGGTAGTGTGGATGGTGCGCTCAATCGCAGCTCCTCGCTTTCGACAGCTTTGGAATGTTCATTTCTTCCAGGGAACGCAGGCAGTTTGCAAATCACCGCCTTTCTGGATGTCGGCAATGAAGTTTTTGTCATTACTTCGATGTTATCCGCTGCGATATGATTACTTGCGCGATCAAATGCAGCAAATAGGAGGCACGATCGGCGTTCGACGGTTGCGCGGGGACAACGACAGACGGTCAAGCTTCACACCACAGACAGCGATTTGTCCCAAGCAAAAAAAAGTCAAGATCTCAATGGATAGAAGTTGAGGACTATTCCAGTGGTTGTGTCAAGCAAGCTTGAACGATTCTGTATCAATATGCGATTGATCTTTAGAGCGCGCACTCCTGTTGATGCGGAATCACATTCTTACATTACTATTAACTTGTATCACAAAAATTCATGACCTGATTGACATCTTCGCCCAAGATGCGCTCGAAAGGCGCTGCATGTAAAAGTGTCCAGCGTCACCCGTGCCACATACGCCCAATATGGACTAAGCGCTGACATAGCCCAGCATGAGCTCAGCATGACGTGAGACAAAGCACGCCTCCACATAACGTGCAGAATGGCACAACGCCTCTCACAGCCCTTGGTTCCTTTTCCTTTTGCCAGATGTCATGCTCGTAGCGCTAAGTGAACTTGTTTTGCGGCGTAGTTCCTGCTCTACGGTATCATCACGCCGAATGTACCTCCCGATGCGTTGAACTCTCCACGCTTTTCGAAAAAGGTCAATCATGGCTAATGCAGACGCTACGATTCCAGTCGACGACAAGAGGCTTCAGGGTGCTGCAGACGCGCCATCTCCATCCATGGGTTCGGCCCTAGAAGCTCCAGCGCTGACCACCATGGAATGCGTGCTAACCATCGGCTCGATTGGCCTGGTGGTTCTTATGGGCGCTTTGGTAAGACGTCCGCAGCTTTTCTAGTGATGGGCTTGACTAAATGTGTTGATGAGTAGGATTCTACCATCGTGGCCACCATCAATCCAACCCTAGTTGCAGTATTCAAATCAGGCGGGGACATTGGATGGTATGGTGCCGTCTTCCTCTTGGTAGTTGGCGCTACTTTGCCTTTCTTTGGCAAGCTGATCACCATCTTCCTGCCGAGAAATGTTTTCCTGGCGTCCTTGACCATCTTGGAGATTGGGTGCTTGATGTGCGCTCTTGCTCAAAATTCGCCAACGTTCATTGTTGGTCGAGCGATCGCTGGACTCGGATGTGCTGGCGTCCTTTCCGGCGGGTTAACGTACGTTGTCGAAAAGGAGAAGCGGGAGCTTGTGTGACGAACATCTAGCTAACACAGTTTCGCAGCATTACTGCGTTGATTACGCCACTGCGGTATAGAGCCATGTTCATCAGCATCATTGGTGGCTTAGAAGGTGTTTCCAGTATCATAGGGCCCGTCATTGGTGGTGTCCTCACGAACACGATAGGATGGCGTTGGGGATTTTGGATCAACCTTCCCTGCGGCGGTCTCCTTTTCGGCGTCTTGCTCCTTGCCTTTCGGAAGCCCATCAGAACGCCAGGCAATGAGACCAACGCAACAAAATCAACCCTCGAGAAATTGCGTCAACTGGACTTTGCTGGAGGTTGCATCATAGTAGGTTCACTCACATGCTTGCTTCTGGCTTTGCAGTGGGGAGGCGCTACGTATCCATGGGCTAGTGGTCGAATCATTGCGCTTTTCGTCATTTTCTTCATCTCCTTTGTCTTGTTCGCGATTTGGGAAACTAGACTTGGCGATGCAGCGTTATTTCCAATGCGCTTGCTGAAGAGGAAGGCCTTTGTGGCATCCCTTTGGTTCGGCTTCTGCATCTCCAGCGGCATGTGGATCATCCTCTATTATGTAAGTCACCCGCATTTAGCACTCCACAGGTTGGGGGAACGGCGACTGACAGCAACTAGCTTCCAGTATGGTTTCAAGTGATTATGGGAGTGACAGCCGAGGAATCTGGAGTCCGTACTTTACCAATGGTAATATCCGAAGTTTCCGTTGCGACCGCAGCGGCAGCGCTAGTTCCAGTCGTCGGGTATCTGCCTCCCTTTGTCTTTTCAGCCACGACTCTGTCATCCATTGGCGCTGGCCTGTTGTCCTCGCTGCATCCCAGCAGCTCCAGGGCTCAGTGGATAGGATACCAAGTGATACTAGGCGCCGGCTACGGTATCGGAATCCAGCAATCTCTCGTCAACGCCCAAGCATCAGTGGAAGCAGCAGACGTTGGATACGGGACATCTGCTGTTCTCTTGGGCAACATCCTCGGAGGCTCTATTTTCATTAGCATCGCGCAAGCCGTCTTCCTTGGCGAGGTTCTCAAACTCGAGGGCCAGTTTCCCGGAGTGTCGCGTGATACATTGATTAACGACTTTCGCTCGCTGCGAGATATTGTCTCGCCAATGGATCTGGCAACAGCTTTGGATGTCTACAACTCGGGTCTGCGAAAGGTATTCCTGATGGCGACAGCGTTGTGCACACTGTCCGTCTTGGCCTGGCCCTTCATTCCCTGGCACTCGCTCAAGACCAAAGAGAAAAAGGATCAAAATGTGGAGAGCATGACAGAAACAGGAGGGAGGGAAGTCAAGAATGAGAAGGATGTTTCTTCGAGGGCCTGACAGATGTAAGCCGAGCTAAGGTGAGCGTGAGTGAAGAGAAGGTGAATGCGAGAGAATAGAATGGATAGCAGACACAGTTGGGATTGATATTTTAGCGTAGCAGTTCCAAATGAAGGCTAGAAAGGAGATGGTTTTTTGCCCACTCTCCTAAACTGGAATCGTGTGTGCACTGATCGAAGGTTCAAATGTGTGCTCCAACACTTGGAAGATCTACATGAGCTCGAATTTCCAGATTTTCTGCGACAACCTGAATTTTGAAGCTTAGGCGTAGTTGCGTACGTGCCAGAGTACTCACACTAGGTGATGCCGATCAGCTTGGCTGACCCTCAATGAGCATCCATCCATGAGAGGTGATAACCTGACCAGATAGGCAGGTAACGTGTCGCAATTTGCACGCCGCACTCATCATGAGGTGAGAGAGCCGTTGTGCAGGTTTTTCTCCAGGCACCAGGATCAAAGTATTTAACGCCTGGAAGCCCCCGCCTGTGCCGCACAGCCCCTCCGGTATTCCTCCCTACTCTGTTCCTGCCACCCACTTTCACATCACACCAATTTCACCAATGTTGGCCACCACAGAAAACAAAGTGTATGTCGTCACCGGTGCCAATCGAGGCCTCGGTCTTGGCCTTGTGCAGTCACTACTTGCGCGTCCCCAACACACGGTGGTCGCCACGGTCCGTAGCGAGCAAGCCAAACAGATGCTAGAAGAGGAGGTTAAGAGCGTCACGAAAGGAACTGGCAGCACGCTTGAAATCATACAATACGACTTCTCCACGGCCATCGCTCCGAAGCAGGTGGAAAGCACATTCGCCAAATTGAACATCCAGCACATTGACGTTCTGGTGCTCAACGCTGGAGGGGCACAGCCAATGGTCCCGCCAAGCGAAACCACAGCCGAGGACCTACGCGCAGCTTTCGAGACCAACACCATCGCGCCTCTGCTCGTCTTCCAGGGCCTGAGGTCATTTCTGCTACAAGCCAAATCCACCCCCAAACTCATCTGGGTCACCTCTTCGGTCGGAAGCATCGCCGACATGGACCCGTTTGGCGGCGGCGCCTACGGTCCAAGCCGAGCAGCACAGAACTGGCTAGCGCGCTCCATCCATCTCGAATTCAACGCCACAAAGGGAAACACGCGTCTGATTGCCATTCCTCTGCATCCGGGATGGGTACAGACGCGAGCGGGGCAGTATGTCGTCGATCAGTGGCAGTCGGCGCTCAAGGCCATCGACTACAACATTGAGAAGCCCCCGACTACGCTCGAGGACAGCGTTTCCGGCATGATCAAAGTTATTGACGATGCGACGGCGGAGCATTCAGGCCAATTTCTGACCTATGAAGGCAAGACCCTGCCGTGGTGAGTTATTGTTCGTGAAAATGGAGCGTTTGCGCGCGATGCGCGCCAAGCGCCCGGGCGCCCGTTCGGCGAAGACCTCGGGAGGACGGGAGGCTGCCAATAGCTCAATAGGTGTCAGTTTTCAGCCTTCAGCGAATGAAAGAAAACACTACTATGCGTACATCTATGCTTGCTGCATTCTAAAGGATAGCTACGCCGTTGCATGATTTCAATTACCCTGCGATCTACAAAATACTAAAATGGTTAGACCTACTTAGGTAGGTAAGTTCAGCCGCGCATCCTCAGGAGTCCGCTTACCATATCTCACCACATATAGCGTGATGCTCTCAGAGACCTCTGCAGCCTCTGGATAACCCTGGCAAGTTGCTGCATCTGAGGCATGGATGATCATATGCATTCGATTAGGTATAGTGCGGAACGCATCCATGGATGTTTATGGCGAGTTTTGTTACATGCTCAACGCAAGGCCTGTCGCGTGAAAAGTCGCAATCAGACATCGGCGTGCGATCCAACTTTATATACAACAATTGTCAGACCAAAATGAGCTCCATTTTTTCGCTGAGGGGCAAAAACGCGGCTATCACTGGTGCCGGAGGGTGTGTATCCTTCTTTCACAATCCTGTTAATGATAGTGCCATGAAGCTACGCTCCAGAAGGCGCCAATCAGTGAAACGCTGCTGAATTATAACTGAAAGCTATGCGCAGGGCCATCGGCACACAAACAGCGATTAGCTTTGCCGAAGCTGGTGCGAGTACCATTCTCCTGTCCGACATTTCCAAAGAAGCCCTGGACCGGCTTCAGAAGCTCTTGGATTCTAAACCCTCATGTTCGGCTACGTGCTTCCTGTATCAAGTCTGTGACGTCTCCATTGACGAGCGGGTGGCGGAGTTACTTGCCAGACTGGATGAGCATGGCGGCCTGGACATTATGGTCAACAACGCCGGTGTCTTCCCTACAGATCTTGACGGGGATGCTGTGACAGTGACGACTCGCGCATGGGATTTAACGTATAGTATCAACGTGCTGGGTACATGGCTGGGCTGCAAGCATGCGATTTTGAGCATGCGCCAATTCTGCAAGCAGAGCGGTAGCGTCATCAACCTGAGTTCCGTGGCAGGGCTCATTGGCAGCGCAACGTCGCAGCTGGCGTATACCGCCAGCAAAGGTGCCGTCATCGCCATGACTAGAGAGTTGGGCATCGTCCATGCGCGAGAAGGCTTCCGCTTCAACTCGTTGTGCCCGGGGCCACTGGATAGCCCCATGCTACAAGACTTCCTGGAAGGCGAAGATGATAGCAAAGGCTCATCTGCCAGCCTTTCTGAGCCTACAAAGGATCAAACATCCCGAAGACTACGGAGGGAAGTACATCTCCCACAGGGTCGCTGGGGTGTGCCGCTAGAGGTTGCGGGCGCAGCAGTCTTCCTGGCCAGTGATGCCAGCTCTTTTGTGAACTCGACTGAGTTGGTTGTCGATGGCGGGTTGACCAAGGCAAGACTTTCATCCCATGATCCTTGCGGATTGGATTGCTAACGTTTTTCAGGCATTCGTCACTCCCAAAGGCAAGCCACATCACAGTATCCTTTCAAAGCCTCGGCCAGGGACCAATTCCAATCTTTAGCGTTAGTCATGCAATCAAGTTGTTTTCATATGAAAGATCTTGACCCGTGACCCTGCTCAAACATGGCTTCGCTTTTGTTGAGCGTCGTGCTACAAACAAGGATCACCAATGCTTTGCCCCGTGTCTGGTCAAACCGAACTGGAACCAGAATACATATTAACTAGCCCTTCCTCCCAAAAAAAAAATAAGTAACAATGAGAAAGTAAAGTACCATGGAGTATACTCTCCTCATTTTGAATATTGTCTATATATGTAACTGCGTGAGCAGTGTCGGTCGGAGACTGTAGATCAACGATTGTATTGCTATCTGTTGTCGTGTTGTGATGTTTGTCTACAGGAGCTCTCGACTCATGGGTAAGTGCACTTGCCCACCGGGCAGTGCCTGCTACAATAGGATGTCATGTGACATCAGCCACGTGGTTACAATATATCACTGGTTATGGGACCACTGTACTGTTCAGATGCTCTTGCACAGAGTCCCGTCCTCCTTCACCACCCAGTCCTCACTCCCGACACAGGTAATACAGTAGAAAACACCGTCAGGGTCGTATTTTTGCTTCACAACACTAAGGCGGTCAAAGTGCACGCCGTAGAAGTCTTCTTTCCAGTGCGCACTGCCCCAGTCGGCCTCATTCATGTAAGTACCCACTGAGGGCGAGAGGTTGCGGTAGACAGGCTCTACCTTTGATCGGATGTAGGTGAACGGCTCAATATTGTTGATGTAGTTGAAGTCGACCACGTCACGCTCGAAGATGTCAAGAACAATGGAGCGGTACCAGCCGGGCTGAATGGCGGACTCGTTGATCTGCAGGTCGTGTGTGGTCTCGAGACCATGGTGCACGAGTGTGTGATAGACGGGTTTACCCGGCTCGCCGCCCATGACATCCATGGTGGCGCGGAGACGCTTCTTGTCACCACTCAGCGCGTTGGTGTCGAGGAATCGGGAAGAGAGGGCCGAGATGCCGCCTACGCCTGCATTGGTCCCTGTCTTATTGGCGAAGTACTTGCCGTAGTCAACATAGCTGGATTTGGTGATGTTGACCTGGATGCCGATTTGGTTTGAGTTATGAGATAGCACTTTATCCTCAAAGGACTGGAAGAGCTTTTGTGACTGTTCGGCTGTTTTTCCGGTGATTGTGAAGGCCTGGAACCAGACATTGGTGAATTTGTGTTCGTGTAGGCCATTGGCCGAATTGGCAACCCAATATCCGTAGCCGGCGAATCCTTTCTGGGACAAGCTGGGGAAGGAAGAGTAAACATCTGTCATGGCATCCAAGAATTTACCAACTGTTTCAGAGCCTTGCGCGCCGAGCACAATGTAGAACAGATTGACGTTCCTGTTTGGATACGTCTTGACGGTCAGCTGTGTTACGACACCATATGTGCCTGGCCCGCCGCCGCGGATGGCGAAGAATATATCCGGATTAACATCTGCGCTGGTCTTAACGAGCTCTCCCGATGCAAGGATAACCTTTGCAGACAAAACTTGGTCGCCGCCCATGCCAAAGTTGCGAGTCACGGGGCTGTGACCTCCTCCCTGCGTCCAGCCTCCCGTACTGCAAGGTCCCTGTGAAAACTTTAGTCTCGTTGGTCTTTCTGTGTGCTGCCAGAAAATTACTAACATTTTGGTTGCCTCCAACGACGATAACGCCTTTCTCCCAGGCTTCAGGGTAGATGTCAGACCAGGCGTAGGCGCCGTTGATTGTCAGGCTAGTACCATTCCAGGTCTGTGCGTGACGCCCGCCTGAGATTGACGCAGGCTCGTTGAAGGTGAAGCCGCCTCTGAAGTGATATAGCCATATTGACAGACCATAGAATCCTTTGGATCTATGCATGCTCAGTCAAGTGATGGATGGCCAACACCTACACGCGACTTACCTTTGAACGAAGTCATGGCCGGAGGACTTGATGACGACCCGAAGGTTCTTTCTTTTGGCAAAGCGGATGCCATTCTGGATATCCGCTTCCGTCGTTGCGTTGATGGCGTAAACGGGTGAGTTGCCAAGCTTACACTCGCTGGCCGGGGCGTCGGTTACAGTTGGCGGTGGGCATGTCTCGTTGAGTGGGTAGTCATAACCGACAGGATGCTGAGCCTCGAACTTGGGGTCATAGAACAGCGTGTCGTTCAGCTGTGCGCATCGCTCCGCGTCATAGCTAGGTCCTACATAGCACGGGAGCATGACTGGGGCTGTCTTGATCAGTTTGCCACTGATTGTCTCATTGAATTGCGACCATTCGTCCACGGTCGGCCAACATGCTTGACTTGGAGTCTGTATGATGATTGGTGAGTCATGTGGTCCGGGCCTATGATTGTTTTTTGCCCTCTGATAAACTCACACATTTGCACTGGCACGCTACCAACGGCACAGAGACTAGCAACAGGATGTGAAGCATCTGCCTATGCCATGCTGCGCCCATGCTCAATATGGTTGTGCGAAAACTTTGAACGTGTTGTGTCCCGGTAAACCGGAAGTCGGAAATCGTAGACGAATGAGGACCTTGGTTTCACCTGCAACAGAATTGCGTAACGAACGCACCTTGCCACAGAAAGTAATGATATTTGGTAAAAGCACCAGTTGCGCTCTTTTGAATAGGGCGGAATATACCACAAAGTGGCTCTTGTTATCATTTTTGCTGCATGTTTAGTAGCGAAATCTGCTGACGTGAGCGTTGCTGGGCGGCAAAATGACTGCGCATAACATAACGTTACCCTTTCAGCCCCCGTAAGGTGTTTAGCTTAATTTAAATCATTCTAATCAATCTATTCAATCTTTTTTTCTACTGGCAACCTACCTAGGTAGCTGATTGGCAAATTACTACCGTGACTAATCAATGAACGGGCCACCTCAATGAACGGGTCACCCCACCAACTTTCACACTTACTTTGACCCCCACACCAACTCACCACCACGATGACTGTTGAAGAAGCCCTTGCAGAGATAAAGTCTCTGGGACCTGGAGAATCTTTTTCGTACCGAAGTCTTGCCAAAAAACATCGTTGTTCCCGCACTACTTTGACGGAACAACACCAGGGTCGGAGAACGACCCGTGCAGGGGCTCATGATCAACGCCGACTACTATCTCAACGCGATGAGCTGGAGCTTGTACAATACATCAGAAGCCTCACTAAGAAACACTGTCCACCTACGCGGCAGATGATTATCAATTTCGCGACTCCCTTGTGCCAAT
Source organism: Lizonia empirigonia (assembly GCA_009982855.1). Lineage (NCBI taxonomy): Eukaryota > Fungi > Ascomycota > Dothideomycetes > Pseudoperisporiaceae > Lizonia > Lizonia empirigonia. The sequence goes on along the minus strand of JAADKA010000043.1, from coordinate 71,487 downwards.
GGGAGCCTTCTGAGGCATGGGTTTCTAGGCTCATTCACCGTCACAACGACACCCTTATCACTGCCTGGACCACCCCCATGGAAAGCAGTCGTCATGAGGCTGATAATGGTGGAAGATACCGTCTATATTTCGGTCTTCTAGCCAGGAAAGTCGCAGAGTTTAAGGTGGATCCTGAGAATACCTACAATATGGACGAGAAGGGATTTATGATTGGGGTAATTGGTAAGACTAAAAGAGTATTTGATAAGGTACTCTACAAAGAGAGGCGCTTCAAACAAGCTAGTCACGATGCCAATCGGGAGTGGATAACCGTTATAGGGTGTATATGTGCTGACGGTACTACCCTCCCCCCTGCGGTGGTCTTCTCCGCAGCCGGAGATCAGGTGCAATCCAACTGAGTACACGATATTGACCCAGAGACTCACTCTATATACTTCTCAGTATCACCCAGTGGCTGGACGAACGACGATCTCGGCGTTGCCTGGCTTAAGCAGGTGTTTGATCCCGCCACTAAGAGGAAAGCTCGGAGAAAGTACAGATTACTTATCCTAGACGGCCACGGCAGCCACGTGACAAAGCCCTCTATCGATTACTGCGATGACAATCGAATTCTGGTGCTGGTATACCCCCCACACGCGACCCATACGCTGCAACCCCTAGATGTATCATGCTTCAAGCCCCTGAGTCAAAATTACTCAAAAGAGCTTATCTATCACAACCACACAACGGAGGGATGGCTCCCAGTACAAAAGGCAGACTTCATAAGTCTATTCTGGCCTGCCTGGATCAATACCTTCACAGAAACGTTGGTGTTGAGTGCCTTTGAATCCACAGGTATCCACCCACTTGAACCTCACCCGAACATCAACTTTTCCAGGTCAGCGAAAGGTTGATTTCCATCGATTTTTCGTTCAAACACGACTCAAATGCCTTCTTAAATCTGTTTCCCAACGTCCTCTCCCCGCTGCAGGCGTTGTGGCAGGCGCGCTGCCCTCTTTTGTCTTTCAGCTCTTCGCTGAGCTGAAATGTCTTCAAAATGGCCCGTGCGCTACTCAGATTTTCACGTTCGGTCGAAGGCCACAACCACCAGCAAGACAAGTAGACAGTTTTGCCACTCCTTGTTCTTGCAGTATAAGGGCATCGCCAGGCCTACCGCAAGGCTCTCCACGCGAAGAGCTACGGCGCAATTCGACAGAGCACCGGCTCTCCACACCCACAACGATGAGAGCTGCTTTCAGCTCTCTGAAGACCGACTGTCAGCGTCCCAGACCTGACACAACACGCAAACAAGGCAGCCAGCATGGCCTTAGATTTCACGACCCTTGGGGATAAAGAAGAAGGACAGGCCTGGCTCTGCCTACCTACTACACCTATCTCCTCAGACACAGGCATGGCCAAGCCTAGTACAAAGGCTCTCCTCGCGCAGAGCCACGGCTTCGATTCGGCAGGGCACCGGCTCTTCACACCCACCTACTCATGAAGCCCTACAGGCTATACATCAGCTTCATGTGCAGAATGAGCTTAAGGATCACAGGATATCAGACCTTGAACAGGCTACACAGGCCAAGAAGAAGCGAAGTAAGAAGAAGGTATTACCACTGTCACCGCGCGACCCTAATGTACAAGGGGGGGCAGTCTTCTATGATCCTCTATCCAAGGCACGTGCTGATCGACGTATGAGGGATGCGGAGAAGCAGGAGATGGCAGAAGAGGCAGCAAAGGCAGATCAGAAGCAACTACGGTATAACAACAAGCTTCTAAGAGAGAAGACTAAGGCAGATAATGCTGAGAAGGCTGCGCGGAGGCGTGAGGAGACTGCTCAAAAGAGGGCCCAAGAAGAGTGTGAAAAGCAGGCTCGGAAGGCTGAGAAGGAGCGCGTGAGAGAGCTTAAGAACGCGCAGAAAGTATCCAAATTGCCTAAACAGGCAAGGAAGAAGACCTCAAAGAAGCCGCAGTCAAAAATATCAAAAGGTGGTGGTGGTGCAGCGAGGCGTCGTCCACAGGTGGCTCATGAGCCCAGCTCCGCACCCCGAGGAGTTGAGACCCGTAGTGGCCGCGTCACACGTCCTACAGAAAAACTGAGATAGCCAAAAGTTTCGCAATAGTTAATATTACATTCTGACAGCTTCTTGTATAATAATAATTACTCTACGTGGTGGTGTAGCCTCACTTCCGTGGAGGTGAGAAAGTTGGTGGGGTGACCCGTTCGTTGAGGTGGCCCGTTCATTGATTAGTTACGGTATTGGTTAGAGGAACTAGTCTCTCCTTCATCTTCTATATCTTCCACAGCTGCTACCGTAACCTTTGCTCGAGAGGCAGCAACAGCACTTGTCTTTACTCTTGCTGGTGGTGGGATGGCAGCTGCTAAGGGGCAACGTTCGACCTTGCAGTCGTCTCGACCACAGCGCAGACTCTTTACGGTGAACGTAACCGTAAGGAGATGGCTATTCATGCACTCCACACTATTCGACAACGAGACAATGAACCCTTCACGTCCTTCTACCCACGTTTCGAAAAAGAAATTGCAAACGCAGAGGCAGAATCTTGGGATGAGTCCTCAAAAATCTCTTATTTGAGGAATGCTATACACCCAAAGCTCAGAAGCCACTTGATTGGAATCTCAAGCAGGGACCTCGCGTCTTACGTTGCTTTTGCCAAAAAATGCGAAGAAGTTAGCAACCAGATGGAACTATTCGGACAATGGAAGAATGACACACGCAACAATATTAACAGAGGCGACGTTGTACAACAAGCAACCACGCGAACATCTGGAGAGGTTATATCAAGAGAAGAAATGATGGAATGGGAGCCTACAACCACTATACGAATTAACGCCACCCAAGGAAAGAAGAACAAGAATGGGTATCCCTCAAAATGGCCAGAGGACCAACCTCTGTTAGGGAAACGAGCCAAGTGGGTGGAGAAGTCAGAAATGGAAAAGAGATGGAAAGAGGGAAGATGTCTGCGCTGTGGTCGAGACGACTGCAAGGTCGAACGTTGCCCCTTAGCAGCTGCCATCCCACCACCATTTCTGACTTCTCCACCCACTTGGCTCGTTTCCCTAACAGAGGTTGGTCCTCTGGCCATTTTGAGGGATACCCATTCTTGTTCTTCTTTCCTTGGGTGGCGTTAATTCGTATAGTGGTTGTAGGCTCCCATTCCATCATTTCTTCTCTTGATATAACCTCTCCAGATGTTCGCGTGGTTGCTTGTTGTACAACGTCGCCTCTGTTAATATTGTTGCGTGTGTCATTCTTCCATTGTCCGAATAGTTCCATCTGGTTGCTAACTTCTTCGCATTTTTTGGCAAAAGCAACGTAAGACGCGAGGTCCCTGCTTGAGATTCCAATCAAGTGGCTTCTGAGCTTTGGGTGTATAGCATTCCTCAAATAAGAGATTTTTGAGGACTCATCCCAAGATTCTGCCTCTGCGTTTGCAATTTCTTTTTCGAAACGTGGGTAGAAGGACGTGAAGGGTTCATTGTCTCGTTGTCGAATAGTGTGGAGTGCATGAATAGCCATCTCCTTACGGTTACGTTCACCGTAAAGAATGTCCAATCTATCCAACAACGCTTGGGGTTAGGGAAACCTTTCTTCACCTCCATTTTAAAGAAAGTGGTAATGTTTGTCTTTGCGTTCTCTTCGAGGCGAGAGTATACGTAGCGTATTTGAGATTTAGCGTTCCCAATTGCTTCGGCATCTTCTTCGATCTTTCCTTCCATCTCTAGCTTCCAGCCCCGCCATTGTGACTTGACTCCGCTGAACATCGGTGGGTGCGGTAGACTGTGCCGAGGTTTGCTTGCCTGAACCGGTACAGGACCAATCGGTACTGTTCCATCGTTTCCGTTATCTTCCATTGTTGTTGGTGGAACTCAAGCTGGATGACTTCCGCGTAGCTTCGGGTATCCTTCGGAGACTTCTAGTGCCCTAAGGGGGTCTACTGTGCTCAACGAGCCTTCAAACTTCGGGTGCCGCGAGGGGCCTTCTGGTGCTCGGATGAGCCTACTGGACTTCGGGTGCCGTGAGGGGCCTTCTGGTGGGTGTACGTTTCCAACGCAAGTTTGCTATAATGTGATGGGCTTGGACAATAATGGTTTCAATTGACTATCCCGATTGACGAGTATAGCAAACTTGAAGAAAGAAAGCATCTAGATACAGGATATAGAGCGATATTTATGCTCTATACAAAGAAGCCTTGAAGGAGTGTTGTGAAGTTTGTAGAAATGTGTAGAAGTTTCGGTGGGCCGGGAACCCCACCTTCCGCCCAACCACGGCTGAGAGCATCGCCGAACGCCGATGTACAGGCACAGCCTGTGACAGCGGACCTCTCTACGGGCTCGGGCCCACCTCTACCGGTTGTACGCCTTACTGTCGGCTTCTTCTTCTTCTGTGCTATCGTCTACCCTCCCAACCACTGCGCTCGGCCTCCTTGTTATACCCTATCACGGCTTACTCTTGAACCCCTTCTCTTCGACGCTAACTCGCCTTGCTTTGCTAACCTCTCGCTGATACCTCATCACGGCTTTGTCGCCTGCCTTTTCTCTTTTCTCAACCGCTGCGCTTCTTGTGCCTCCCCACGGGCCTTCCGCCCACCCCTTCTACTTCACCGCTGCGCTCGGCTTCTCTGTGACACCTGACCGGCCCACCGCCCGCCCCTTCTCTCTCTTACGCTCGCATTACGGCTCTCTTCACGGGTTGCCGCTGTTTCCTGCCTGTTGCGTGTCTTTTTACCGGTTCGGGGGCACCTCCACGGGTTACGGGCCCGTCTACGCGCCTCTGTTCCTTTGTCTGCTTGCCCCAAATACCGGTAACCCTAACCCTAACCCTGACTTGCGCACCGGCCTGAACCCAACTCTACCACCTCCTTTTGTCTCTACTGCTCTCTCTGCTTTATGCCTGTTACGCTTGTGTGCAGCTTGCCCTCGCTCTCTACCTACTTCTACTATCTTGCTTGTATTGTCGACTATCTGCCTGCCCTAAACATGGGTAACCCTAACCCTAACTTGCGTCTAGAACCGGACCAAACTCCTGCTAACGTACTCCACGGGTGAGCGGATCATACGAGTGAGCGGATCACTCTGCCAAGACCACACCAAACCTCCACCTTACCACCCGATGCCTCAACAACAACACAGATCTAAGCCCTTAAAAGAAGCTGCTATACAGCTCGCGCTCCAGGCAATCAAACAAGATGCGACGCTCGCACTGCGATGCGCTGCAGCTATATATAACACGCCTTACAGCACACTACATGCTCGATACACAGGACAAACTGCACAAGCCGATTGTACGCCAAAATCAAGGAACCTAGACCAGACTGAGGAGGACGTGGTCACTCAGCATATACTTGAGCTAGATGCCAGAGGGTTCGGCCCTCGGCTGGCTGCTGTGGCTAACATGGCTAATTCTTTGCGCAAAGAGCGCAATATGGGCCATGTTGGCATAAACTGGGCCAGTACGTTCGTTAAGCGCCGCCCTGAGCTCAAAGTTAAGTTTAATCGCAAGTACGACTACAAGCAAGCCCTCTGTGAGGATCCAGAGATCATACAAGGCTGGTTCCGCCTTGTAGAGAATACCAAAGGCAAGTATGGCATCCAGGATGACGACACGTACAACTTTGATGAGACTGGCTTTATGATGGGCCAGATATCAACAGGAGCAGTTGTTACAGGCTCAGAGCGTCGAGGACGGCCAAAGGCAGTCCAGCAGGGCAATCGGGAGTGGACAACAGTCATACAGGGCATTAATGGCACTGGATGGGCCATTCCGCCCTTCATCATCTTCAAAGGCCAATACCACCTCTCTGCCTGGTACAAAGAGGACAATCTGCCTCAGGACTGGGTTATTGGAGTCTCTGAGAACGGATGGACTACCAACAAGCTTGGACTCCAGTGGTTAGAGCACTTTAATGCCCATACAAAGAGGCGCACCCGAGGAGGGTACCGGCTGGTCCTTATTGACGGCCATGAGAGCCACAACTCCCTTAACTTCCAACAATACTGCAAGGAAGCAAAAATTATCACACTGTGTATGCCTCCACACTCATCACACCTCTTGCAGCCACTTGATGTGGGTTGTTTTGCCCCTTTGAAGAAGGCGTATGGGCGCCAAGCTGAGGATCTCATGCGCAACAGAATCACGCATATCACTAAAACCAAGTTCCTGCCATGCTTTATAGGCGCCTACAAGGAGTCATTTACTCCTAGTAATATCCAAGGAGGGTTCCGAGGCGCTGGATTGGTTCCCTTTGACCCAGAACGGGTCATAATGGGCCTTGATGTCCGCCTACGTACTCCACCGCTACCTACTGTGGAAGATGAGCCCTGGCAGTCCCAAACCCCAAACAATACCCTGCAAATAGGGTCGCAATCAACGCTGGTTCGAGAGAGGATTCAAAGGCATGCAAGCAGTTCACCAACTTCAATGGTTGAGGCCCTTGAAAAGCTTGCCAAAGGCGCAGCTGTAGTAGCGCATAAGCTAGTGTTGGCCCAGAAGGAGAATGCTGAGCTTCGAGCGGCAAATGAGGCTGCATCACAACGTAAATCACACAAAAGAAAGCGGTTACAGCAGGAGGGAGTTCTAACAGCAGAGGACGGCCTTCGGTTAACAACTCTGACAGAGTTTGGGGCGCGTGGTGATGGTAAGAAGGCAAGGAAGCGAGCAGGTGTTAAAGGGGGTGAGGCAACCCAAAGACGCTGTACACGGTGCCATGAGGTAGGGCATAACTCGCGCACGTGTAAAAAGTCTGTAGAAAGTATTATTAAATAGGGTAGAGATTTGGTGTGGTCTTGGCAGAGTGATCCGCTCACTCGTATGATCCGCTCACCTGTGGAGTACGTTACTGTTTTTTCCTCCTACAACCTTGAATGAACATACTCCTTGTTATGAATCTGCTTATGCTACCTCTCCTGTACTTGTGTGTACGCCTGCCTTGCTTGTCTTGCTAATTATCTTGCTGTTTGTTGATTTGGATTTTCCTGACTCTTGCCTAATAAACGCGCAACTCTCCAACTTGCCTAACTGCACTTCTGCGACTCTAATTCCAACCCGCCTCTCCTCTACTATTCTTCCTGATTTACGTCTGTTTGTACGTTTCGCCGGCAACGTCTCTTAATTACTATTCTACTCGGCTATCAACCGCGTAATCCAACAAAACTCCCCTACCAACCAGTTGCTTTCAACACACTCCAACGACTGTTTGCGCCCTAAATGCCCAGTCAATCCTTCTATTGAACTCGCATCGACGCCCTGCTCTACCAACCGCATAACCCATCGCTCCACTACTCCCTCCTCGCCTCCGTACACCAATCCTAACAACCCTCCTACCAACACCCCTCGGTATTGACAATCCCTTCCGTCTGCCCTCTGATACCGTCCGCGTCCGTTGTCTTCCCATCGGTTGCACACCTCCTGCGGTACTCCACACCAAAAACAACCCGAATACTCCTCGAACCGCATCTTCTCCTCTACTGCCTTGATCATCTCCTTTGCCTGCCGGCTCTCCGGCCTCCAACACCGCCGCACGTCGTGCTCGCTCTGTCCGTCGCCCGCCACCTCGCATATCCCACACCGCTTCGTCCACCACGCCAACTGCCTGCGCAACCACTCCACGTCGGCAAACTCTTGCTGCCGCTGCTGTATCAACGTCTGTCGCGGGCCGCGTCGTGCTTGCTGCTGCTGCTCAAACACCCGCTGTGCCTCCTCTCGCTCCGCCTCGACCGTGTCCGTATCCTCTACGTTGCGGCTGCCTTCCTCGTCCTCCTCGCTCTCTTCCTCCTCCATCTCCTCCTCGTCTTCTTCCTCACCGTCTGCTCCTCTGCACACGTCACACTTCTCCTCTCCCATTTCGCACACCACCCGCTCTTTCTCTCGCCTGTCCAAATACCTGTCCAACACCACCCGCCTGCACGTTGCTGTATCGTCCATGCCTTCAACGTACGCTCGCACCAACTGCTGCTCCACCTCCGCCTGCTTGTCCTCGGCTGCTCGCTGCTCTCCTTCCTGCACGATCATGACCGCCTCGCTGCGCAACCCGTCTCGTCCTGCACGCCCGCTTTCCTGTGCGTAATCCAACACGGTGAACGGCCAATCGATATGTATAATGCACCGGATGTCTGGTATGTCGACGCCCATCCCCAACGCGCTTGTTGCCACCATCACCCGCTTCTTGCCTGCGGCAAATTCTTCCAACATGCTTGCTTTGCCCACGGCCTTGTGATGATATGCGTGACAACCTAACCTTTTTGCCAGCTCCTTGACCTTCGGCACCGAATTGCTGTACACCACGACTTTCCTTCTCTTGTGCTTGCGCAACTTCTGCCGCACCATGCCCAACACCATCTCTTCCACCTCCTTCTTCTTCGCCGCCTTGCCTACCCTGATTACCCGGTATGCCACGTTCGTCCTCGCGGTTTCTGCTCGGAACAACTCGACCTGTTCTCGCTCAACGTACATCCGCCGGAACAACTCGTCCTCCTCGCTCGGCGGCAATGTTGCTGTCAACATCACCAGCTGCGTCTCGGCGGCTGCCAACTTGCCTAACTTCTGCATCTCCTTGCGGAAATCGTACCGGCGGTTCAACACCATGTGACACTCGTCGATCACGATCCGGTCCAACTGCCGCGTGGCTCGCAACCGGTTCAAAAACGTCGCGAACTCTTCCCCAACCGCTGACTCGGGCGTCACCAACACGACTGCGGCTGCGTCTGGCGGGCGCCGGCTGTCCCACTCCGCGCACGATATCCCTAACGTCTTGCACCGCCGCATCATGTCTCCCCGCAATGTGATCAACGGCACCACGACCACCGTCGTCCCGCCCTGCTCTGCCCACGCCGGTAACATGAACAACATGCTCTTGCCCGCCCCAGTCGGCATCACGGGGACCACGGGGCTCTTGCCGGAAACGATGGCGTCGACGGCCTCTTTCTGCACGCCTCGAAACTCGGCTGTCTTGCCCATCATCTGCTGCAACCGCGCGGCCGTGTCCATCTTCCTCAACCGGCCCCATCGATCGATCCTCGCCTCGTCCGCTTCGCTCTCGAACGGCGCCCTCTTCCGCTTTTCGCACTCTCCGCCGTCTTGCACGTCTGCTTGAAACCCCAAAAATCGATGCCAATCTATGCTCGACATGCGGAACTGTCGTCTTCTGTCGGCTACGGCCCCTGCCTGCTCCATGATGCCTCGCGCGTATATCATCCCTGCAACATGCGCTGTGTGTCCTGCTTGCTCGTCCGCAGCTAACGCTGCCATGTTCTCCTCATTCCATTCCTCGTTGTCCTCCCCCTCCTCCGTCCTGAACGCCGTGGATCCGCGCAAAAAACGCCGGCTGATGCCAATGGCGATCTCACGGTATGCGGCAATCGTCAACGCCTGCCCCAATCCTATCCTGCTCTCTCGCTTCAACGCTTCGCGAAACCGATCGCTTGTCCACTTCCGTCCGCTGGGATCGGCTGGCCACATGTGCGATGATATCACCTCCTTCTCCCACACCATCGCTTCCAACCGCTGCTGGAACGGCAACACCAACCACATGTAATACACCACCAGCTCACCCACCTCGCGCGGCAAATACCGGTGGATGATCTTGATGTCGCCGCTGATGTTGTATCCTTTGTGGTACCGCGTTGCCGTATACACCATGCCGTCTTCAATGCCCATGTTGCGCAGTCCCCCCTTCGCGGTGTTGCTGTGTCGAATGCTGACTAATTCCGGCCATCTTGCCGGCTGTCCTTCCACTATATGCACCAACACCGCTATCTTCTCACGGAACTCGACGACGTGATCCATGTACCGCTCCACCTCCTGTCTGTTGATGCCCGAACGAGTTCCCTGTTTCGTGAATCTGTCCCGGATGCTGGCGTCCTGTCCCACCCGCTGGAACAACCACCCTTCTCCATCGACAGGCATGCGGGTGCGGTGGTCCTTTAAAAAATTCCATCCGGGCCTCTCCTCGGTTGGGTTGTCGCGCAAACGATCCCACGGCACGCTGGGGATGGGTTCGGCAGCCTTGCTGTTGCCAAACAACAACTCGTCCATCAACAACCGCCGACTCTCTGTCGCCAACCCGTGCACCATGCCGCGGAACTGCGCCATGCTAAACTGCAATCCCTTGTACAACAGCTCGTCCTGGCCAACCCACTCCACGTGGCCGCGCGACGTGGTGTTGTAATCAGAGATGTCAACAATCAAATGGATTCAATAACGTAAAGCACCACCGAGCCGGCAACACCACCGAGCCGGCAACTTTTTCTTGGCATTGCGAACACCACGTACAAACAACAATGGCTCAACAACGCAAAGCTAAGCTACTCCAGCAAGAAGGCAGGATAGACCTCGCACTTCAGGCGTACGAATCAGGTCAATTTAAGAGCGTGCATCTTGCTGCTCTAGCATACAACGTCCCACATCAACGGCTCTCTGATCGGCAGAACAAAATTACCTTCCGGCTGTCTGCTACGCCCAACGGCCGAAAGCTTTCTGCGATAGAAGAGCAAACGATCGTACAATACATCCTCGACCTTGATTCGCGTGGATTTGCCCCCCGGCTGTGTGAGGTGGCAGATATTGCAGATAAACTGTTGGCTGTACGTGGTTGGTTGGTTGGTTGGTATTCGATTTTCGTCCATAGGATGGGGATTAAGTCCACCATCACCGCCTCCCGAAGGGCATATAGGACGTGCTAAGCTAAGGAATTACAGTGCTGCTACACTACCTTAGAAAGCATTTCTTGCGTACGCGGGTATTGCTACCATTTCAAGCTACAGCTCCCCTTCCAGTTGGAGAGACTGAGCCGTATGAGTACATCAGGGTGAGTCCCTTGTGTGTGTTCAGAGGCAGTTAAGTGCCGTAAGAGTGGGAGGGAGAGAAGGAGAGTAAGGAGGAGAGTTAGAGGAAGAAATTAGGGGAAAGAGTAGGGTTATTTGCTGCTGTTGCAACACAGGGTAAGCTACCGGGGGCAGACCTTGGTGTAGTACTGTGTGAGTTGGGTGAAAGCTTCGAAGGCCTCTGGATCCCCAATCAGCACGGCAGTATACGCTAGGCCATCGCTCCGGCTGGATGTGGCTGTACGTGGTGGGACACCTATTGGCAAGAACTGGGCTGAGCGATTTGTGTCGCGTACGGAAGAACTCAAGATGGCTTTCAATCGCGCAAAGGACCGTCAGAGAATACTCCAGGAAGATCCAGAGGTTATCAGCGCGTGGTTCAAGCTCGTACAGGAGACAAAAGACAAGTATGGGGTCCTAGATGAGGACATCCACAACTTTGATGAGACCGGCTTCCAGATGGGAGTTATTGGCTCAATGAAGGTTGTTACAGGCTCAGAGAGGCGTACAAGACCAAACCTTATTCAGCCAGGCGATCGGGAGTGGGTTACAGTTATCCAGAGCATCTGCGCTGCTGGGTATGCTATCCCACCCTTCATTATCTACAAGGGGCGTGTCCACATCTCTGCCTGGTATGAGGAGACTAATATACCGTACGACTGGAAGCTCTCTGTCTCTGAGAACGGATGGACAAACAACGCGCTTGGTCTTGAGTGGTTGAAGCATTTTGACGTGCATACAAGAGCGCGTCAGAAGGGGTTGTACAGGCTGCTTATCTTGGACGGCCATGAGAGCCATCTCAACCAGAATTTTTTTTTTTTAAGGACTACTGCCTGGAGAACAGAATCTTAACCCTCTGTATGCCTCCTCACTCATCACACATACTTCAGCCACTTGATGTGGTGTGTTTCTCACCGTTGAAACTGAAGTACTCCCAACGCGTACGAGCCTTGGCATCCAAACGCGTCTTCCACATTAACAAGGAAGGCTTCCTCCCAGCCTTTAGAGACGCGTTTTTCGACGTGTTTACGTACAATAACTGCAAGAAGGCCTTTCAGGCATCAGGACTAGTGCCTACTGACGCGCAGGTAGTCATTGATCGGCTTGAAGTGCGATTTCATACCCCTCCACCAGTACCTCTACTAGAAACACCATGGCAATCCCAAACACCAAGCAATACGTACGAATTTGGGTCGCAGTCAAAGCTTGTAAGCGAGCGCTTCGTACGGTCACCAACATCTGCTCAGGAAGGGTTCTCAAAGCTAGTAAAAGGAGCTGAGGAGATGCTGCATGAAAATGGTCTTATTAAGGCTCGTGTACGAGAGCTTGAGGAGCAATTAGCAGAGGTTACTAAGCGCAAAGGGCGTAAAAGAAAGCAGATTCAGTATGGTGGGACAATAGAGTATGGTGCTGCAGCGTTGTCTGTAGCTGAGAGCGCAGCTGCAGCTCGTACGGTGTCAAAGAGAGCGCGCAGTGGTAGTGGTCAAGAAAGAGCCCAGCCAGGTCAACGGCACTGTGGCAACTGTGGAAAGACTGGGCACAACGCTCGTACGTGCCAAAAAGATGCAGAAGAAGATTCTGCATCTAATACAAGTGCGTCGTACGCGGGTTCTGCAGAGGGTAGTAAGTAATTGCTTGTTTTGTACATGGTGTTCGCAATGCCAAGGAAAAGTTGCCGGCTCGGTGGTGTTGCCGGCTCGGTGGTGTTGCCGGCTCGGTGGTGCTTTACGTTACAGTGACCGTGCACGCCGTGCACACCTTCGCGCCGTGTACACCCTCACCAAAAATCCACTATACTCCTCAACCCCATAACTCAACACCACGATGTCTTTAGAAGAAGCGCTTAAAGGGGCAGATGTAGCAGATGCACAAGGCAAACTTTCATACCAGGCGGTTGCAAAAAAATACAATGTGTGCCGCACAACTTTGTCGCGACACCACCGACACGTTGTCGCGTCGCGTGCTAACGCTGATCAACAACTGCTTAAACTCCACCCTACACAAGAGCGAGAGCTTTGTGAGTTCATAGTTGAGCTTACTGAGCGAGGCCTACCTCCTACAAGGCAGATGGTACAAAACATGGCTTCTGAATTGGCTGCAGATAGGGTCTCCAACTCGTGGGTTACTCGCTTCCTAGACCGTCACCGCGACCAGCTCCTATACAAATGGGCCAACGCTATCGACGCACAGCGCCTCCACGCCGATAGCAGCGAGAAGTACACACGATACTTCAAGCTTGTGCACTCCAAGATCACCGAATACTCGATTGAGCCACGGCACACGTACAATATGGATGAGAAGGGCTTCGCAATTGGCGTACTCAATAGGCGCACCAAACGAGTGTTCAGTAGGGCTTCTGTGGAGTCAAAAACAAGGCGCCAGCCTATGCAAGACGGCAACAGGCAGTGGGTGTCGATACTCGCAAGCGTCTGCGCTGATGGTTCGGCACTGCCTCCAGGCATCATCTATCCAGGCGCTCCTAACGAGATACAATCGACCTGGGTAGAGGATATAGAAGCAGAAAAGCACTCAGTATTTGTTACTGCAACGCCCTCAGGCTGGACGAACGACGAGGTCGGCCTTGCGTGGCTGGAACAAATCTTTGATCGCTATACTGGAGAGAAGGCGCGCAGAAGTTGGCGACTACTTATAGTAGACGGCCACGGCTCGCATATAACCTGGTCCTTCATCAAGTACTGCGATAGGAATAGGATACTGCTACTAGTGTTCCCTCCTCACAGTACCCACACGCTGCAGCCGCTTGATGTAGCACTCTTCTCACCTCTGGCTACAAGCTATACAAACCAGCTCACTAAACACGTTTACACAACTCAAGGCCTAGTAGGCGTGAAGAAGCGTGACTTCTTCCACCTATTCTATAAGTCCTGGACGGAGACCTTTACCCCAAGCCTCATCCTCAAGGCCTTCGAAGTCACAGGCCTATCGCCACCCAACGCAGCTGTAATCGTCGATAGGTTTCGGAATAAGCGCAGGCAGCTGCCTCGTACACCTTCACCAATTGCAGCAGATAACTGGAAGCAAGCTATCCAAATTCTGGGCAAGGTGGTAGAGAATCAGGACGCAGAGGAGGTGCAGCGGTTGCGGCGTACTATCTCTCACACTCAGCTTGTACAGCTTGAAAATGAAGGCCTGCGCAACGTAATTGGAGAGCTTAAGCCCTCTAAAAACAAGCGGAGGAGGCTTGACCTGCAGCATGATAAGGAGTTCTGTAGTGCAGCTGTTCTTTGGAGCCCTCACAAGATCCGCCAAGCCGAGGATCGCTATAAAGCCAACAAGGAGCAAGAGCTGCAGAAGAAGGTAGATAAGGCTCATCAGAAGAAGCTTCAGGCCCAGAAGAAGCTTCAAGATGAGCAGGACAAGCAGCAGAGGAAGGCAGAACGAGAGAGGGTGAGGGAAGAGAAAGCCTACAGGGAGGCTGCTAAGAAGGCTGAGAAACAACAAAAGAAACAAGAGAGCGACGCTGCCAAAGCTATCCAATTGCCCTCAAGAGGCAAGCGCAAGGCTTTAAGTAAGCCTTGTACAGAGCCTGCAGCCAAAAAACAGCGTAAGCGTGGTGCAACTCGCGTTGTAGTTGAAGCGTCGCCGTCCCCAGCACCTCCACCAGTTACCACGCGCAGCGGCCGCGCAACAAGGCCAAATAAGAAATGGGAGCAGGGCATGCACTGTAGGACCTAGTAGACTGTTATAACGAAAAACCTCGCAATAATATCTATTGTATGTGGCTCTGCAGCCTCATTTTTCGGGTGTGCAGGAGGGTGCCAAGGTGTACACGGCGCGAAGGTGTGCACGGCGTGCACGGTCACTGTATATATAATAATTGATATTCGTGCTTATATGCCAGACCTAAGCTCTCATCAGAATCTCACTCTGCCACAACACTACAACACCACAATATTACCCTATTTAGTATATTGTATATATATCTGTAGCCTTAAGGATCTTCTATCTAAAAGAGGGGGAAGAGAAGGGATTTAGTCCAGGCCAGCAGACCGCAATTAAGTCTACGAACACCACCACTTAAGTAGGCGTCTGTTAGTCTAGACTAAATCCACAGGCTTTTTAAGCTTGTAGGTTTAATTCAATCTGACTACAGCTATCTTTTTGCTCTACTAGCGACTATACAATTGCTGTGGTGTTAATTTAGGAGGGTTGGGGGGTGGGGGTACTACCCCAGGAAATCGATCGTCGGCTGCTATCACGGGTATCTCAACAACCTCACACGTGACGATTTTTCAAACAAATTCAAACGGATTCAATAATTGGAAGCAGGGATATTGATTTTGTTTGATTATTGGGAGCAGTGGGGATTTGTTTGATTGTTTTGAAGTAATCAAACAAAATCAAAACAATATTATTGAATCCATTTGATTGTTGACATCTCTGTCCATACGCCTTCGACCGTGAACCCCGATAGCATCGAAGTCCATGACCAGATACTAGAGCTCTGCCATCATTCGCCAGCGTGCTTCCCACCATGATAGCTTTCAGATACGTTTCTTGGCGATATCGCTCCCGGCTTGCTCCAAACTCTTCTCCGGGATTGGCTCTAGCTGGACAAGAGAAGGAACGATGTCGTAGCGATGTTCGAGCTTCTTTCCGTGCGTGTCGCCCCACTTGGTCAATCCGGGGTTGACAACGAATGCGACCATTCCGTCCTCGACGTCGTTGCCATCAGGATCAGGCCTAAAGACCATCGAACCCTTGTCGAATTTGGCACCGACATCGGGGAAGGTGACCTGGAGACGGGACCGCTGGACGCACATCTGCACGGCCAACGTGAATGCTTTGTCAACGATGACACGAACTTGTTTGAGATCTGTCGTGGGCGATATCTTAGCAACTCTGGCCGTAATGCCGTTCGACACGTTGTCACGAGCTTTTAGGACGCTCTCTTCCAGAACAGTTGGATCCTCTTGCTTTTTGCCTTGGGTGACGACTTCCTGGGCGATCATCTGCCCGAATACATGGTCCATGGTCGTACAGCGCCAGGTTTCGCACAGAGTCGATGGAGTAGGCCAATTGTTAACATGGTCGGCCCCGAACATCTCCATCCACAACTTTTTCATGCCCTCGAATACGTCGCCCAAGATGCTGAACGGCGTGGCGAAAACGCAGTACAAGAGTGCAGACCAGACCCATGCCTCTATCATACATTTCTTACCCGCGCGATCTTCCCTGTGTTTGACAGCGACTCCGTGAAGCAAGATGGGTGTCTGGAGAATCTTGATGACATCGACTTGCTCAGTGAGGCGTACCGTACGGCTCAAGGTCTTGATCAGCCCGACAAGGTTGCGGAAGTCCTGGGCCAACTGTTCGTCAGAAATGGCCTCACCTTTGTCGATCCTAGCGAACATATCCTTTTGTAACGCCTGGACTTGAGCGCGTAAGTTGCCGGCTTCCAGTGCATCGCTGACCAGAGGACCCACGACGACATCAATAGTTCCCTGGGTCTGATCGTCCCATTTGAGTGACTTTGCTTTCGTGTAAGGTAGAACGATCTTGTCGAGGAAGTACATGAAACGACTATTGACAAAGTGGAAGCGGCCCTCCAGTATGTTATGTTGTTCGGCACCTTTGTCATGTTTGTCTTTGAGGTCTTCATTTTTCTTTTGAAGTTCCTTGTACTTGTCTCCAATCTCGGAACGCTTTTCTTTGAGCTCATCGCGCTGCTCTCGAACACGCCTGTATTGCTTGTGGAGTTCGCGGGATTTGATCACCACGTTGTCGTATTCTGTCTGACGCTTAGCGAGCTCCTGCTCATGTTGCGCGAAGATAGCATCGAGGAATGCGGCGTCCACGAGAGCAGGAGTGCGAGAAAGACTGTCTCCAGCAGACTGAGCGCTCTGCTGACCGTGTGCTACAGCGGCGTCGACGCTGGAGCTCTTGCGATGCGAGCGACGCTCAGCAGGAGCGGGAGCTTGCTTGGGGCCTCCCATGAGTCCACTGACCTAGGAGCAGTGAGCAAGTATTTTCTAAATCATTTGTGAGAACTTACGAAAGCTTGCATGTCCGCCTTCTACAGCTCAATGTTCATCAACAAAGCGACGTTTTGAGGTTGAGGTTGTGGGAGACGTGGCCAGGTTTGGTGAGCTCGAAAACTTTTACGCGACGTGCAATGAGGGAGAGCAGTGAGCGTGCGTCACGAGCAAATTTTTGTATAAGTTCACCTTCACCTGGAGCTCGCACGTGAGCTGCGCTAAAATCTTTCGTTTGTCGCTGCGAAAACAACAACAACACCGCTCCGCCACCTCCACAAACTCACCTCACCTTCCAATCTGCATATACTGCCCTTTACTTTTCCAATTACTGCCTGCATTTGCCCACCATGCTAGCGAACAGGCTCGTAGTGGCCCTCGACTACGGCACCACCTACACAGGTAAGCGCTACACGTTTAAGCTATGGCGTACCTATTTACTGACAGCACAGGTGTTGCTTTCTGTGAGACTTCAGACACCGGCGTGCTGGAGAAGAACATCGCCGTCATCAAGGACTGGCCCTCCCGCAACACCAAGATTGGCACCAAGGAGAAGGTTCCAAGCGAGATCGCGTACACACCCGACGGTACACAATGGGGATCTCTCATCGCTCCAAACATCCAGCGCCACATGTGGACGAAACTCGAGCTTGACAGTCCGCAAATCGGAGAGGCTACCAAGATCCTCAACGAGCTATCACTGAGCGCCAAAGGCCCCTCCAAGCAGGCTGTGGACATTGTTGCAGACTTCCTTACGCAGGTAAAGGACCACCTTGTCAAGAACCTCGACGAGCGCTACGGAAACCAGCTGTGGAAGACTTTGCCAATCACTCTTGTGGTTACCGTCCCTGCAGTCTGGTCCGATGCAGCTAAAGACCGCACATTGCAAGCCGTCCGGAAAGCTGGTTTCGACACATCGGGCTTTCCGAATCTGAAGAGGATTGTTACTACTACGGAGCCTGAGGCCGCCGCTATCCACACCATCCAATCCCTTCGAGGCAGTGTTTCAGATGAGCAATTCGCTGTTGGCGACGGCTTCATTGTCTGTGACATGGGCGGTGGTACCGTGGATCTGATCTCATACCGTGTTGCAGAGCTTGAGCCGACCATCTTGGAAGAGGCGACCATCGGCAGTGGAGATCAATGCGGTGGTAGCTTCGTCGATCGCGGATTCCTACGTTGGTTGGAGCGCCGCCTTGGTACGGCTGACTTTGTCAAGATCGCTGGAGGCCGGAGCGAAAACCTTCCTCGCACTTCACTATCATCGAAGCTAGGCAGAGTGGTCCAGGACTTTGTCCTTGAGGCTAAGAGCGGCTTCTCGGGTGGTGAGACAAATTTCATCCGTCTACCTCCTCCTCTGAGTTCGATCATGGATGACGAGGCTCGAGGTATCTGTGATGGAGAGATCGAGTTCACTCCGTAAGTTCGCTGTCTGGCTATGATCTCACGTATATTGACTGAAACAGGGAGGACATGAAAGAGACCTTCGAGATGCCTCTTTGTCGCACTTATGAGCTCCTTCAAGAACAGATGCGCCAAGCTCGTCTCAGCGGCAAGGTCGAGATTAAGGTATATTTTCATGCATTGTATTCGGTGGCTAGCTGCTGCAAGAATTATATCCGAACAGTTCGCTGACTTGTATAGTATATCTTCATGGTTGGTGGATTCGCTGAATCTCCTTACATCTACGACAAGATCAAGATGTTTGCAGAAGCCAACGGCCTGCAGGCAATCCGACCTCCTAACGCGTAAGTGAAGATTATTAAGCTCTCTGTGATAGTTGCTAATTCACTTCTTAGCTGGTCCGCCATTGTTCGAGGCGCAGTAGCCAATGGTCTTGAGGGAGATGGTCGTACGCCTATTAAGAATCGCAAGGCTCGTAGAAGCTACGGCACTGACTGCTACCGCAATTTCGTCTCCGGTATGGACCAAGAAATCGACTCCTTCTATTGCCCTTACACCGGCGCCAAGTCAGCTCGTAACCAGATGTCATGGCTAGTGTCCAAGGGCCAGAACCTGTCGACATTGAAAGACGCACATTCCAAGGTGCACTTCGTGCAGCATTTCTGGGAGCGTAACGGTAAGCGGGCTAGGCTAGATCTTCTGGCCTCGGACGCGGATATGCCTCCTTCTCGCTGCACTGCCAAGGTATGAGTCGCCCCTACTGCGCGTGACAAGCAATCACTGACACAATTTAGGATGTATACACGGTCGCTACCCTCAACGTCGACTTGAGCGGTGTTCCACAGCACCTCTACAAGACATGCACGAGCCCCTCCGGCGGCATGTACCAGACTCTGAGTTTCGACGTCAAGATCGCGGTTCAGTCTGCTCTCGAGTTCTCCATGTCGGTTAACGGTGTGAAGTACGGATCTGTGGCTGCCAAGTACGCCTAGTTCGTTATGCGCTGCACCTACACATGCTTCGTAAAGACTTGAACTTCAGTCAGTCTTTGTTCGACGTGATGGATCGGTAACGAAGATGGAGATAAAATTTGGAGGACAAATGATTACATGAACGAAGACTCGGGGAATGTTTTGAGTAATAGCGACAACGTCTATGCACGTCGCAAGCATCGTCAGGCTTCCGCACGAGTTTCTTCGCGATTACATGTAACTAGCTAGATCACAAATGATGATGTTCAAACCCTACTTCTCTGACTCCCGTTCTTTCCTTCCTCAACTCCTCATTCGCTCTTTCCCATCCACCAGTAGCGCTGATGTATAAGGGGGCGACGTAATGTCATTTAAGTAGTTATAAAGTCCTGCTTAGAGGCTATCTTGTCGCAACAGGGTCTAAAGTAAAACATGTATATTGTTCATCTGTTTTGGATAACTAGGATGGAGGCTCAGCACAGCGATAAGCCTCATAGCCACAAGCGGAGCTTACCAAATGTCAGATGTAAGTGAAAGATAACAGTTACGCTAGTCGTATGGAACAGTTTCACACTAACTAAAAGTGGTGCTCGCCTACCTAAATCGCAAGTACTGATAGGGGGGTTGACGTTGCATACTCATGTGCGCCACAGCAGCTATAAGGCTGGTACGAGTTCATCACATGAGGGCAAGGCTCTTAAAGTCAAACAAAATTTCCTGGTTTGTGTTATTGGCGGTGAAATCCTTGCCGTGTTGCTAAATCGAAGGCACTTTGTTTTGCTGCCGGATGAGGCACTTTGTGTATTAGGCGTTATAGCAAGGGCGACAATGGATAGGCGAACAAATCCTCCGCTGTAGAAGACGGAGGTGTCTTTGAAGTACGTTACATTGCAGGCCGAATATCACGACTTTGATTCAAATATCTGCGTAAGTGTTCGAAAGAATGCGATACCTGCTTACTGGTAGTTGTGCTGATAATAGTAGCACATGCGGAGCTGTGTGGTACTTACATTGGGATAGACACTTGTCACGGACGGGCTGATAGGTATGAAGGACTCGTGGTGTGTCTTTCTGTCTATTGGCAAACGGTGTTATGGTTGTGATGGTTATTGAACAACGTTTAATAAGGCTGCTGTTGTGACCCGCTCCACTCATTTGAAGAAGTTTAGCGTTATACACTTGATTCATTATGTTCTTATTTGCGAGCGAACGTGTAGCTGCACAGAATGCCGAGAGTAAACGTTTCCAGTTGGATGATCTACTCATGATGCGATGAATATTTCCTTCCTCCAATGATAATACAAAGATTGTGCGACACTCAAGCGGTACTCATGTGACGCTCTGTCCGGTCCTTTCTATCATCCAACTCTCCCTCACGACTATCTCCATTCAACCACCCACCCTCAGGCTCCAGACATCTCAGTGTCTGAGTTGAAGTCAGACTCCTCCAATCTCACCACGTTCAAAATCTTCCCAAGATGCGTCTTCTCTACACCCTCACCCTCACGTCGAATCTTCATCAAGAACGTGCGTAAGAAAGGGACCGGCGACTTCTTCAGACCCCATATTCCACTCGGTGGATCGATGAAGCCATCAGCGTAGATTTGCTGACCTTCTACGGGCCTGGTGCGCAAAAGCCCCAAGAAGTCGCATAGCTCGGTGTAGTCGTTGAAATCCCGAAGATAGAGACTGCCGGTAAAGAGATTCAATTGGATCGTAAGGCTTCGAGGAACTTGTTCTGGTAAGAAGGCGCAACCGACATTGTAGAGCTCGAGCTTGTCGAGAGGGGCGAAACTGGCGTTGATTTGCGGGGCGAATATGTGTAGAGTCACTTTTGCGCATTGGCGGATGTCTTCGAGCAACTCGTTTGCCTCATAGGGGCTGATGATGACCAGATGTTCAACGATGCGGGAGTTTGCCTTGTATACAGACATTATGAACTGAACGGGCCTCTGGTACGAGTCGGAGATGAACTCTGACTGCAAATATCCGGACGGGGCCTTAACAGTACGCATGAAGTTGTCAGATGCACAGTCATTGAAGCCGAAGGCTGTTGATAGGAGCGCAGCAGATGAGGCGAAAGGCGGGGATGCACGGCAGTATGGTATAATGTTTTGCAAAATACCTGTGGCACCACCCGCGATGGGTTAGTGCGAGGGGTAAGCTGCACCTCAGCCGTCATTGATTCTCATACAAGTTTACTATACAATCGGGTGCCAAAAGTCTGTTCGCGTTGACGCATGGACCACCACAACCACATTTGATTACCAACTTCAAAGCAGTATAACTCTCTACTACATAGACCAAATAAGACAATTAGGGTTGCAAATTAATCGCATTACGCTTAGTATCTAGTCTGGTAGCCCTTTGCACGTCGCACAGCGTCTAGGCGTCGTGGCATAGACCTAATAAGGCGTTTGATCAGTGCGTCAGGTATAGCAGCCCATGCCTCAATCAACCCCAATTCGAACGCCTCCCACTCAGCTAGAGAGTCTCCCATATAGTCAAATTCAGGATGCAGCTCATGGAGCTTCTTTTTAAGTGCCCACCACATGTGTTCAATAGGGTTAAGGTCAGGTGAGTATGGTGGCCATTTGATCGTAGCAACACCATGAACCTCTAGCCACTCCTTCGAGACCTGGGAAGTGTGGATAGGTGCGTTATCCTGCATAAACCACTCGCCTGGCCTGTAGCTGTCCTCGAGACCCTCCTCAAGTGCTCGTATGTAGCTCTGAGCTGTGTATCCATTGCGTTTGGCTGATGTGTCGCGATTCATAATTACTAGACGACTACGCCTTGCTCGGCCACCTGGAGTCATCCATATTGAGCCCCATACCATACGAGCAGGTTGGCGAGCAGTGGTGACCTCCTCAACCATCTCGTGCGACCATTTATCCTCAGGTAGTCGCCATACCCAGGGCGTGTTGTGGCCAGATCCACGAGCAACGCTGCACTCGTCACTGAACCTGATAGTACGCCTCCCAAAATCAAACCCCAGCCATTCATTAGTAAGATTGAGGCGTTCTGCAGCTGTGTTCTTGTTGATTTTTGGCCTACATCTCGCTCTGAACTTGCGGTATCCCTCGTCAGCCATTGCGCGCTGCACAGTACGCTTAGAAACGCTGGGGTAGGTAGTATTGGTGTCCCACAGTCCAGCCTCCTCCATAAGCTTGTGGTACTCAATACCTGGGTTTTTCCGAGCAATCCGTAGCAGCCGGCGATGGTCTCTACTAGTCAATGTAGGTGGCCGGCCTGTCCGAGGCTGCGTTGTGGTGCTGCAGCTGGTTGTCCATCGGAGTACTGTTTTCTGTACGCACCGCTGCGAGCAGTCCAGCGCGTCAGCAACTTCGCTTGTCGACACACCAGCCTCAACCTGGGCTAAGCAGTATATCCGTTGGGCTTCTGATAATTCACCTCCGCGCACTCGATTTGATGAAATTTTAGTGCTAAAAGCTCTCATATTGATGTAGTCGTGTGTAGTTGAAGAAGATACCCCTCTTTAGAGTTCGCGTTGTTGAAATGGTCTGTGCACACGCGCGAACAGACTAAAGTCCTAGTACAGTATGAGCCCGGCTGCCTACTAGGTTCACTCACACTCAATATTTTCTCAATTTATCCAACTCCATTTCACTATGGCCTCTCTCGAAGATATCGACACAGTTGCGATTAGGCAACAACAGGTGATACTCACCTCTGTCGACGACTGGATCCTTTGGCTTAAGGTCCGAATGCTTACGGCCAAGAAGCTTGGTATCAAGGACTATGTCGACCCTGAGAAGGATAAATCAGATCTGCTCAAAGTCGTCCGCACTCCTCCTCCAGCATATATCCAATACATGGCTGGAGCAACGTCGTTAGCTGACCTTGATGTTGGCCAAGCCTCCAATTATCGATGGGATTACGACCGATGGGAACGATCAGAACTCAACAAGGAGAAGATGACCAAAGCCTTTGCTATCCTATCATCTGAGATCAACTATACCATCAACAAGCGTCATCACTACCTCATCAACGATTTGGATTCGCCATATGATCAGCTCGTTGCTCTCAAGGCTGCTCTCGCTCCAACTGAGAAGTTCCGCAAGCGAGCGCTTGTACATCGTTTTGAGGCGCTCAAGGACGGTCCACGTTCAGCTAAGCTTCTTGAAAGCTGGTTCAGTGAGTGGATTGACGTCACAAATCAGGGTATCAAGATGAGCGTTCCATGCTGCATGGACGAGAATCCCCAGGAGGAATTCATCAGGGCTCTGAAGAAGATTGATCCTGAGTACCATCGAGGGCTACTCACAGACTTTGTGAAAGCAATACAACGCCCAGACACTATCATTCGGTCACTCAAAGAGTACGTCAACGACGCTCGATTGTATCTTCAAGCCAGCGACTCCAAATACAAGAGCTACCTTGGTTCTTTTGCTACTGAGCTTGAAGTAGCCAAGCCAATCGACGAAAATGCAAACAACTCTAATTCTGCCAACAAAAATCGAGGTGGTGGACGTAGTGGACGCGGTCGTGGCTATAAACAAGGTGGTCGAACGAATGGACAACGCACTACCCCCACATGCCTTTGTGGTGAGAAACACTGGTACAGTGATTGCTTCTACATCAACAAAGAGGCAAAGGGCCGACCATCCTCCTTCCAAGGAGATGCGGCAATTCGCAAACGCGTTGCAGAAGGACGTAAGAAGGACGGTGTTGAGAAGCAAATTCAACAGTCCCTTAAGCGATTCAAGGAGTACAAGAACTCCAACAACAATGAGAGTATAGATGTCGACGACGACACGGTGCTTACCGACACTCAGTAGTACGTTATCACCGCTGTCCAATATGTCGATGTCGACCCTCACGAATGCATGGTTGAGCACGAAGCTCCCACGCCTACAATCAACATGGTCGAGCACGACGCTCCCATTACACATCACATGGTCGAGCACGAAGCTCCCATCATCCAACATATGGTCGAGCCCGACGCTCCCATTACACATCACATGGTCGAGCACGACGCTCCCATCATCCAACATATGGTCGAGCCCGACGCTCCCATTACACATCACATGGTCGAGCACGACGCTCCCATCATCCATCATATGGTCGAGCCCGAAGCTCCCATCGTTCATCAAGTAGTTGAGCACAAAGCTCCTACGCCTACAATCGATATGGTCGAGCCTGACACTCACAATGCGATCAACGAGGACACTTTCCTCCCAACAGACCTTACTGTTATGGCCGTTGCCCAAGACGTCGACGATTCCGATGTCTCCCTTATCAACCGGATGATTCTTGATCCAGGATCCAACACACACGTTATAAACAGCGACCAATGGGTTGGTTGGATACCCCAGAGGCATGGTCAAGGATTCTTTATTAGTGCTGGCAACTCACAGGTTCCAGTCAAATCCTGGGGAGAGTTTCATGTGGCAGTGAAAACACCTACTGGCCAGCGCAATCTCCGACTCACCAACGTTGCATATGCTCCAGGATTCCTTACAAGTCTTATGGGTCTTGGACGCTGCCGAAGTATGGATATTCATTTTGATTCAGGTCGAGACATACTCTACAAGAAGGGTGGCAATGAGCTTGCCCGCCTTCAATACTACAAAGGCCACTGGCTTGTTGACATTGACCCAAGCCGCCGGCCCAGTCTACAGTCGCTTCAGTCCGAACTCAGTACGTTCGGCACCCAAGTCCGTCCATCACGAGTGCCCAAGCCTCCATCGTTACTTGATCGGAAGCTAGCCCATCAGGTGTGGGCCCATCCTGGCCATCAAGCTCTCGAGAAGCTTGAATCAGCTACACGTGGAGTTCAGCTACAAGGAGAAGGTCATTGCTTCTGTGATTCCTGTAAGCAATCAAAACTCACACGTATCATCTCCCGACGCCCACAAGACGCTCCTGCATCAAAGCCATTTGAACGGATAGGAATTGATATCATCTACATTGTTCCTATGAACAGTCAGCCTGTTGGTACGCTCCGTTATGCTCTACATGCAGTCGATTCTACAACCAAGTGGCATGAAGTTGAAGCCACTACAAACAAGTCTCAACCAACGCTCATGCGATGGCTCAAAGGCCTTATCGCCCGCATTCAGCGCGTCTACAGAGGAGTACTCATCTACATCAGGATGGATGGAGAACGAGGCTTTGGGGATGAGTTCTCAGAACTTGTCAACAACCTAGGCCTTATCTATGAGAAGGCTCCTAAGCACACAAAAGAGCCTGCTGGCTTGCCTGAACGAGCTGGAGGAGTACTCACGATACGTGCTCGAGCAATGAGAATTCATGCCAACCTACCCAAACACCTTGCTGGAGAACTATACCAGACCGCTGCATACATCCTCAATCGAACACCCACGGAAGCTCTCTTGGTTGGAAGACTCCATATGAAGCAGTATACGGTCGCTCACCTCTCGTCTCTCACATGCAACCCATCGGCTGTCGAGCTTACGCTCTCAATACAGAGCTCAAAAATGCAGACAAGCTCGAATCTAGAGCTCTCATCGGACACCTCGTTGGCTACGTAGGCACCAACATATTTCGCATCTGGCTGCCAGCCACTGACGAGATCCTTGTCACGCGCGATGTTGTCTTTGAACCAACTCAGTTCTTTGATGGTTATGAAGGCTATGTGACAAAGGAGGACTTGCAGGAGATCGTCACAACAATCACTATACCAACATATTCAAATGAGGAATACACAATTGAGGAGCTACAACTGGTTCAACAGCAACACCAATTACCTGTGGATTCAGCTGCAAACCCTTTGGCCTCACCAAACGCTACGCAGCTGGGGGGTGTACAATCCCCCCGAACGCCTCTACAATGTGCTCAAGAAGATTCCTTTGGTACACTAAATAACCAGCTACTTACACCATCACCATCCGCTTTGGCCGAGGATGATAACGAAGCACACATGGTCCCATTGCCTGACGATGTTACCCCACAACAGTCTGATGATGAGGAGTTCACAACTCCAACAAACCAAGGCAACATCCTTTATCCTGATATTCAGCAATCAGTCGAACAAGACGTCACTGACGACGACGACCTATCATCTCAATTACCTCACGGATCATCGGCCAGCCGATCCGGACAAGGCGGAACAAGACGCCCACGAGGATCAAGAGGCTTGGGAGGACCAATGAGCCTTCCTGCTCAAAGTCGTGATGAAGCTCCACCAGAAGGCTATCAACGATACGGCGAAGCAGCTCCACGAAATATCAGCAGCTCCATCGATAAGTCTGCCATCGTCAAAGGAAGACGAACGAGGCGACCACCAGGCGCTTACTTCACAATGGCTTCATTTGCAGCCAACCTTAGTGAAGAATCAAGAGCTCATTACTTCAGTGCCTTTACAGCTCAGGTACTCAAACAACAACTCAATAGTGGTACTCGATATCACATCAACCAGGTTCCAGCCGCACCTCGGAACGTGAAGGAACTGCAGAATCACATGTTCAAGAACGAGTTCAAAGCAGACATGTCCATTGAATGGAGGAACATCCGATTGAAGGGGTGTTTCCAGCGCACGGACAAAACTCAGGCGACAGCGGACAGTGAGGTTCTTCCTCTCATGTGGGTATTTACCTACAAAACCGACGAAGACGGGTATATTACTCGTTTCAAAGCTCGATTGGTTGTCCGTGGGGATCTACAGTCTCCGCTTGACGATACGTACGCTGCTACGCTTGCAGTTCGAAACTTCCGCGCCCTTATCGCTATCGCCAACTACTTTGACCTTGAGCTCCATCAATACGACGTTCCAGTGGCATTTCTCAATGCAAAGATGAACCGAAAGCTCTACGTCCATACACCGGAAGGTGTAGACGAAGTTGAATCAGGACTAGGCGAACTCCTTCTGGTTCTCCGAGCTCTATACGGACTCAAGGAGTCTCCATTACTTTGGTTCAACGAATGCCGAAAACAACTCATCAAGCTCGGTCTTAAGCCAGTCGAAGGATTCCCATGCCTGTACACTAACCGATGGCTTATTCTGTTCGTATTCGTCGACGATATTGTGATGGCTTTTCACGATTCTAATACCTCTCTCCATCAACGCTTCGAACAACGTCTCACTGACGTATACAATCTCAAGAAAATGGGAGAACTATTGAGAAGCTGGCACTATTAGTAGTAGTATGACTACCTAATAGAGCGCTCTTCTAAGGCACAACGGTAGTGGTGGTACGATTCGTGTTGTATTGACTTAAGAGCTATTCACGAGTTCGAAGATCCGTGTTACGTGCAGCTGCGTCCAAGCTCCCCGCTAGGACCCACCTACACGTGCCACCAATCATGTGACTACTCCTCCGCCTGATACCACCAAGTCACTTGCGGACTGTATTCTCAACAAGAACTTGCATGGTTTCTTGGAATTCGCGTTATCCGAGACCGACCCAACCGACGCACATGGCTGATCCAGGACGCCTATATCGAGAAGGTATGTTCTCGATTCGATATTGTTGCCTCGGGCCGATACCCAGACATTCCAATCACTGAGAACTGGTTGGATCCATCCAATGAAGAACCAAGCAAGGAGCGCAAAACACTGTATCAACAGCTTGTTGGCTCGCTCGCCTATATTGCCGTATGGGGCAGACCCGACGTCGCCCGAGCACATGTAATACTGGCTTCTCATCTCATCAATCCGGGCCAAAAACACGTCGCCAAGGCTAAGAAGGTGTGGCAATACCTACTTGGTACCAAAACATATGCTCTGCAAGCTTCAGTCAATTAATCAGAGCCTGGAATGCGAGAATATCACACAGATGAGCCAACTACTCACCTACCACTATTCTACGGAGCCTCAGACGCTTCGTATTCCGACGAACCAGAGACTAGGCGCAGCTCACAGGGTTACGCATTTTTCTTTGGAGGACTTATGATTGACTGGAAGTCAACAGTCCAGCGCACCGTCACCAAATCAACTACTGAGTCTGAACTACTTTCATTGTCTCTTGCTGGTTCCCAGATGATCGAGTGGATAAGATTTTTCAAGGGTATATCCCTCCGCCTCGATTCCAAACCAACAATACTGTGTGACAACCAGCAGACAGTGGGTATTGTTACAAAAAGAGAAGATCGACTTCACACTAAGGTGAAACATGTCGATATACACCAGCTATGGGTTCGACAGGAAGTATCAGCCGGCCGACTCGACGTCAAATGGATCTCTACTAACGACATGCCTGCTGATGGCCTCACAAAGGCATTGCCCCGACAGAAATTTGACACCTTTTTCAAACAGTGCAGCCTTGTCGACATCAAGAAGGAACTGAAAGACCTGAAGCAACATTCCAACACTACTAAGGACCCGCACGTCCTATTCCCGCACCAGTATTAGCATATCTTTTCAGTGCCTATTACACGTTACAACAACGTTCAGTTACAGCTCTTGCGACTCAACTTCGCCTGACCACCCTCATTTTGCTCAGTTATTACCGCCAGACCTGGGGGGTGTGTCGCAGTCTACGTGCAGTTTGCTTGGACCGATAATGTTCGGACCGGTAATGTTCGGACCGATAATGTTCGGACCTATGTTAACAGAGCTCCACCATAACTCCGCTGACTTACGAACATTCCGGTATATAAACACGTAGACTCACTTCAATTCAACATCAGTGTTCCTATCAATTCTGCTCCCCAATAGCCTCTTTGGCGAACCGTGATAGATACACGCGTAGATGGCAGAAACCTGGCCCACCATCACAGCGAGCCACGTGGAGCTCCATCCGCCGCGGTTTGTGAACTCGAACAAGGTAGTCCTTATCGAAGCCCTTGGTGATGTAGTCCAGAATATAAACGTGAAAGTCAGACAGCCGACGGTGTGGAGGGCGAGCATCAGGACCTGACAAGACGGCAGCGTGCCAGCACATCTCACACTCAAACCCCACACAACAACGGGGATTGCCATAATGAAGACGGTAGTCTCACAGCTTGTCGGTGCATAGTCTGGCAGCAGCTCGACGATGGAAGCCTGTAACAAGGCGCCGACGAGGAACGGGCCTGAAGCGGTTCCTGCTTGCCAAGACAGGACGGACATCAAACCTACAACGTAGCTGACCGGCTTACGCAATGCAACGGGAGCGAACTTCAACGTCCAATAATATTGACCACCCGCATGAGGCGCCATAGAGGCCATCTCAGCCAGAGATGCAACTACCATAAGCATCGAGGCAGATGTGAAGATGAAGCTCCAGATTAGACCGGCAGGTCCCCCGTCAATCATGCCGGTTCGTATGACGCTGCAAGAAGGTGAGTCGTTGCCTCACAAAGCTAAGAGACGGAGCTGCTTACGTCAGAAGAACTTCCCATATGCCCTGGGACACAATGGCGAACGCAGTCGCCGATAACGATCCATACGCCCGGTCGAGCTGTCGTCGTTCTGTCATAGCTGTCGTATCCGGAGCACTGCCGACACTTTGGCTAAACAATCTCTTCCTATTGGTAAAGTTAGGCCTTCGTATGTAATTTCTGACAGCCGATGGCGCGTGGGCAGAGACCAAGGTCGAGGGCAAGAACCAGGACTCGAACCTTGCAAGAGATTTGCTCATCTTGTACCTGCCATAGGCGTGCCGCCCTGTAGCGCGGGCGCGGAAAAGTTTTCGAGTGGTCCAAACTGCATATCGATCTATCTAGAGGCGTACTGGCGCCGCACGCTAGCCGTACCTTCGTGCGTAATTGCCGTCTACAAGGTGGTCTCGACTCGGCTGTTTTTTGTCTCTTGCGTACCTGGTCACAGGTCCTTAACATGTGGTGATCTGCAGGAACTGTAATGTGTGCTCCTTACAGCATTTCTTAAGTCCAAACATACTATGCGCGGCGCAATTTGTTTCACCTTTTGGTGTGTTTGGTTGATGTGGCAAATGCATGATATCTCACCAGTGGGACTCGGTCAATCAATCAATCTATATTTTCCTTTAGTCATGATGTTCCTTTTCTCTTGGTTCAATGTCTAGATACGTTTCATGGGCATGGCTGTTTTCCGACACTCGACAATGCAGCACTCTGCTATGTATTACTAAGTGCTGTAACAAGGCACTAAATTCTTTTAATGGCGTCCAATGACGTTGCTTTAAAACGTCGTACCGTCCTACGCCTGTCACAACACCTATAGCCCTTACAGCGCCCTTAGCAATGTGCGCTAGTTGACCTCCTATTGGTAGGTCGCCGGAGCACGGACTAAGTTGGACACTAATTAGTTGTGATTGGTAATAATCTGGAAGAAGTTGCGCTAGATCACGCGTAGCGTCTTTTGGCTTCCGGTAAACGCTACAGCTGTGTGGCTGACAGAACATTGCCATGGGTACTTGACTATTACAGTCGCGTGCAATTGCAGTTTCCGCTTTCTGTAAGCAATATATCTTTCATCCCACGTCAGCCTTGTCTCACTTAATGTCAGCCTTTCCATGAGAAGCTAGCCTCTCCTGCCGATGATAGTTTGGAAGCTCCCCGCTCTAATAGATGTGTTGTCTCATCAGCCACTAAAGTTTTCTAAGACAAGCGCATAGTAAGCAAGGCAGGGAGCAGCGTGGGATAGGAGACCAGCGACTTGCAAAAAGCGGAAAATGCAATTGTAAGCGACTGTAGGAGCCTTGACCGATCGGGAGAGTGACCTGACGTGTCCAGCAAGCCACTGCCGAGCATTAGGCATGTCTTACTCAAGTAATTAGACGTCTGTACATCGGCTACCTCCTTCGTAGATATAGATCTCATCGTCATGCCTGTAAGTAGCTTGAATATACTCTTGTATTAGGCATAAGTAGTGTATATGGGAATGGCGTCTAGGGGCTGTTGACGCGAAAGGAGCTTTATTCGCAGCTTAGGCCGATAGGAGCAGCCTTAGCTGCTGACAGCTTTTTCGTTACCTCTAGACTGCCATTGACGCCGTAGTATTTCATCCAAAGTCGTGTTAGCGAGGCACTAAGATTGTTAAGAAATTCTAATACATCCTGTTTACCCAATCGAGCCAAGTCAATGTTGTAGAGCTTATCTGTCACCTGCTAATCAGCCGACGGAGCAGATTCTGCTCACTTTGATTTACGCACCCCTAAGCAGATTACAGATATGGTTGTAGGCTTTCTATGCCTTGTCAACGGTTGCTACACGATTACACTGTAGCCTGCGCAGTCTGGCAATAATGATCACGCACCACTACGACTGTGGATGTCATCTGCTAGATGCGTAAACGCGATGGAAGCCGTTATCTTCTTCCTGAGAGAGTGCGTAGTATGAGAGTACAGTGCGGTTGCTGTAGACGGGTGATTCGCTAGACCGCCGAGAACCCCGAGAACTTTAGACTTGCCGTGGAAGTAACACAGATAACACGCTAACTAACGTTCTTTGCCCTCCAAGAACGACCGTCCTTAGCATGTCTCCAGACTCTCCAATCCTCCCTTAGACCTAATTGACGCTTGCATTGGCCATTAGCTCAAATACCGTCTCCGTGCAAACATAACAGCCGTACTCTCCGTAACATGGCTCTTGACAGTCACATGCTACACCTGGAGGTCGCTGTCGACACTGTATCGTGGTCAGCTCAGTGATATGTGGGTGTTAGGAGACCTCACCAAAAGCTCCATGCCTGACTGTTGTGTCTGCACTGGCTGGAATAAGTAGCCTCTGGAATTAGGGGCCAGCGGCGAAGGCTCAGCGCTGGACAATACGATTGATCTATTGTGCGAGTAGCAGACCTTAAAAGGCTCGAAGCGTGAGGACATACATCAGACTGGCGTGCTTGCTAGAGCAGCTTGAATTACGCCATTGCGCTTGTACCTAATCTATGACGCCACTCTTTACTGCTCAGCTGCACTAATATACTGGTCTGTGCAAGGATTTGACCTTAATTACGAACGGTGCTTTACATTTTGGCCCCTCTTTCCGCATTCCTTTTGATGATATATGTGATGTGAACTTATTGATTGAGTACTACGAGAGGGTCGTGAATATCTACATCGTGCGGAAACGGGTGCTGACTAATGAGCTGGCCAATCAGATCGCTAGGTTCTCAGCGAACACTTAGGCGTGCTCTGACGGGTAGGCTGTATATAGGTATAGGTGGGTGAACGCAGCGATTTAACTAAAGGCTGTCACGGCATACAGTGCTGTGGTGATGGAGAATGGAGAGACTGTTTGTTTGTTTGTTTGTTTGATTCCTACTCAGTTTCAGCCGCGTTCTGCGCAGCTATGCCCAGATGCAAAGGGTTGGCGGACAGCCAACGCTTTGCTAAAAAGATATTAACATTGCCCCACTTCACCATACTAGTAGTATGGCCAGCTGTCCCCTTGCCTTTGCGTGGTCTGGCTTCTATCTATGACTATGTACAATTTGTCTCTAGAAGTAACGTGTTTGTCTGTGTTTGTGTTCCTTAAGTTGTTGTTCCTGTGTGTATGCTGTACTTGAAATGTTATGTGTGGCGTTGTTTCAAGGCTTGTAGAGGCGCGTTGCCTCGTGTGTTGCGTCCACAGTACCTTCAGTCTCCCCCTAATGCTCAGCTTTGTCTGTGTACCTGCCCTGGTGCCCTTAGGGCTTGGTTTAGGCTCCATTGTTCTTGTTCCTTTGTGTTTTATTGCCTCCCACTAGGTTCCTATGTGGCCATGGTGTGTGGTGTGACCTGCCACTGGGCGCAGCGGCAGCAGCATTGCGTCGCGACGCAGCTCTACGAGAGCGATGCTCCGCTCGTGCGAGTCATCAAGCCTACTGAGCATGAGAGCTTCTAAGTAGCTTGCTTGCAGAGTTTGTTGATCCGTCCCTGCCAGGGCCGCAACTGCCGCTCTACAGGTACCAGACCTACGCGGAGGGACGCGAGATGGCCTGTAGAGAGCGTTGCAGCCTCTGGCAGGTCTATTTGCACGTTTTTGTCATGGTAATTCCAAAAATTGAGTTCTCGCTGTGTGTGGTGTTTTTCACGAGCCTTTCACGAGCGATGTTTGGGACACATCACCGTCCCCAACCAAATGCCAAAAATAGCCCTTTGTTGGCGGAAGCTTTGAGAAGGGTGCTGTGCTTTGTACTGTACCTTATGTGCTAGTTTGAGACTAGCGCAAGCGGCACAACGGCTGAGAGCCGTAGCAACATGGCTTTCGACTGTATGGCACATCGTCACCTATGCATAGCCTGATGGATTACCTACGTCCGTCTTGAGCTTCTAGGCACACGCTGTTGAGGATGTTGACACCGACGCCTTTGGCGCCAATGGTGTGATTTCGAGCATTCTCATGAGGATCTAATTTTGAGCTTGCTCCAAACTCAGAGCTTGTTCCACTTTGATGATGTCCTCAAAGGCGTTGTATAAGCCAACTGTTGGACTGTTGCACATGTTGCACCACTTATAGCGGACTGTCTTGGATCCGCTGCGAATGCGATACATCCACCGCTGCGATACATGCAGCAGCGGCACCAATCAGGCAATCGACAACAGCTCTTGGGTGCTTTGTTTTCGACTCAGACTTGAAATGGAGGTTCTTATACAGTTGGTCACATTGGATGCAGAAGATGACAAACGCGGTGACTTCGGCAAACCGCATTCGTAACTACATAGATTTATCAACGACGCCGTGTTGAAATATAGTGCAGACCGAGTAGAGGGAAGCCACAACACTATGAGCAAGAAGCATTTTACTTTCTGTCGAAGTTCCACACTGGCAGAGCCTATTGTGTCCAGCTCGTAATTCCTTTTCACGTGGTGCCGCCTTTGCGTACTGATCTGGACCTGCTTCGAGAACGACGCCTGGTTTCGATGATCATGATGAATTCATGGCCACCCAATAGCTCACCCAAGGGCCAATCAATGATCTCCCTGACCCACGCCAATGCTTCAAGCGGCTCTTCATGATCGACAAAAAATCCAGTATCCGCGCAAGATACAAGACCACTACCATCTTCAGCATGGAAGAGCGAACCCCGCAATTGAGCATTTGGTGCATAGTCCACCGGCGAAGCTTTCATTATCGACTCAGCATTGTCTTTAATGAAATTGAGGGAGACAGTGTTGATCGACCCTGGTGGTGACGAGTGTTATGTAGGAAAAGTGGGAGAACAGTGTGCGCTTACTTCTGAAAGCTATTGCAGCCGCGAGGCAAGCAGCTGGATGAGAGTACGCTGGACAACTAATTGAGTTATCCAGCAAATAGTCCTGCCATCAACATCCCAACGGCAGGCGAACGCGTTGCCAGCAAGTTTTCCGCCGACTGTGACTCGGACATATGACGAATCGCCTTTCGAAAGGTAGTCTTTGCGAAGCTTGGCTTTACTGGCTGATCGTTGGATTAGCCCGCCGAAGATAATCTAAGGAAAACTCTGATCGAGAATCATTGCCTGCTAGTTGATCAGCATGAGGCAGCTTGAAGCCCCTGGACAGTGCAAAAGCAACCAGTTGTTGCCATGCGACGAGGTTACGAGACTTGACAGCAGGCCGCGTTTCATCGGTCTACTTTCTTGGTGTGAATGTTACCGAGTCATCTGTGTGACGACCACAATTTACTTCACCGTTGCGTAGAACCTTGCGCCAACTCCGAGCCACATGTTCAAGGTACGAGACCATTTCCTCTCCGAATTAGTGTCCAGGTTCGTAGATCCACGTACTTCATCACATTCAAGTGCGAGCAGCCGGTGCAAGGCTCCTAACTGGGGGCGTGCCCACAATCCAGGTATGTCTGTAAGCTCGTCGAACGCTGCTGCCAGCTGGGTTCTTTTGATCAATTGGCGTAGGCCCTTCAGCTCAGAACAATCAGAACAAGCCCACCATCGATTTTCTGACACTTCATCGTCCGCACGGTGACAAAGCCGTATCTTGCGGGAGATCATCCCATCAGCCAACTTTTGCTCGTGCATATGTGATTCAATGATGCGAGTGAAAATTATTTGCGGTGTTGCTGCGCTGGTCAATAGATTCGACAATACAATGTTCGCAGTGGTACGCACTGTCAGAAAACAGTCCACTAACCACCACTTGTTATTCTCGTCCAGGAATCTCTAAGCCTCTTTCGACGCGGTGCACTCTTGTTGTTGTTGCGCACAACTTCGGCACAAGGTTGGAGAGATGCGGCTAGCGTCCAGAGGTGGCGTAGGTGTTTTGAGAACAATCCGAGCCGTGCCACTGTGGATTTTGCGCCCGTGCAATTTATGAGTTGACGCCAAGCCGGATGCAGGGCAGATTTCTGCTAGATCGACCGCACACCCCGCGCACCCGTGCCGTACCTTCGTCAACATCAAAACGCGACGACAATGACCCTACAACGAAGGTCTCCTCGTGTATTCTTGGTGCGACATGGTAAGCGTCCCGAACTCCGCTCCACAGGCTGTGGAAGGCAAGACGCCGCGAAGCAACGACTGACTCGTTATAAGGGGAAACGGAATGGTCCAGAGCAGGCAGATATACAGGCAGAACGGACTTAGAATTGAACAAGAAAGGAGAAGAAGAAGTCATTCGATTGGCGAATGAGAAAGTAGGCAATGGGAAGCTCATTGATCCTTGCAATGTTGCGTGCGTCATCGTCAGCCCAAGGAAGAGAGCCAGACACACTTGTGAGCTATTTCTGGGCAAGGAGACCACCAACTCGCCCAAATGCATTCAGAGCGCCGACATCGACGAATGGGACCATGGAGATTACGAGGGGAAAACGACCGAGGAAATCCAGGCCATCGCAACACCAGCTGCTTCGAGCAAATGTTGGAGCATCTGGTCCGACGGATGTTTGAATGGAGAGTATGCCACAGCTTCGTGCAGCGTCGAGGTCTATCGCTGATAGCTCAAAGATCACCTGAGGAAGTGATGAAGCGGGTACGCGCGATCATCAATCAGATCAAGCAGATCCAAGGACCATGCATGCAAGGAGAGCAAGCCCTTGACGTCGTCGTCGTACGTTTGCTCATCTCTCTGCATCTTCCTATCGCTAATATTTGTGCGAGCAGGTCGCTCACGGTACTATTCTACGGTGTTTCGTGGCGTGTTGGCTTGGGCAACCGTCTTTCGATCTGTCTTCGCGGCTCGAGCTACCGACAGCTACCGTGATTACGCTAACGTACGCTACGTGTCGTGCACTCCGAGCCAGGCTAATCGCAGCGGCAGCTACAAAGACAACGACATCGAGCGGTCGGCTCTGGATCTCAGCAATCGTTAGGCTGCAAAGACAGCTTTTGAGGACTGGACAAGATGCGTTCACGTGCGGGACCCTGCAACATTATACGTGGCGGAAACTTAGCCGTATTGATCGCAATGACATCATTTTTCAACGACGTCATCATCGACTCTGAGGAGGGTCACATGTGTTGCACGTGTCACGTATCAATTGGCGCGAAGAGCAACCTTCACGCCGGGTGCTCACATGTATTAGCAGCCATCTGAGCCTGATAGCCATCTGAGCCTGTGGAGATCTGCGAATTTCACATTCAGTCTAGTAATCCTAATACTGCGAGCAATCCGATCGTCTCTCCGTCCGCATGCTCGTACGCCAAGGCCGGCAGCTTGAAGCCTTCTAGACGAGCGGTCCCGAAACAACATGCGACAAAACACCTCAGCACTGCGTGGTTGTTACGCGAAATTGCTGCGAAGAGCGGCGAGCTTTGGAAAGATGCCTCCAATATGTCAGCGCCGCGTCCAAGCAGAAGACCGGCTATAGCTGCTCCATTTGAGCATCCCTCTCCTTGCATGCTCGCAACAGTGTACAGCGCGGTCCGTCCTTCGGGGTTGCATGCGTGCACGTCGGCACCAGCTCCGAGGAGCAACTCGACCATGGAGAGCTTGCCACCGAATGCGGCCGCAACCAGTGGGCTGCTGCGAAAGAGACCCTCTCGCATGATAGGGTTTACATTCGCTTTGGCGCCAATGAGCATGCGAAGCGCATCGCAGCTGCCGCTGTCGACGGCATGTAGAACAGTAGTCCGACCTTCGCGATCCATACTGTCTACAGAGGCGCCAGCGCGAATCAAGATGCCCATAGTAGACAACTGAGCTCGCGCCGTGGCCCAGTCAAGTGCAGTGCGCCCCATAACGTCTCGGTGGTGGACCGATTCCGGTGATCTCTCCAGCTCCATCTCGAGCGCTCGGTCTTGACCGACATCGCAGTACTGCTGACGATGGAGGACAATCTGATGTATGGCGGAGAAGCCTTGTTCTTGAATCCAGTCTCTGTCAGTGTATCTTTCCGGTGGATGTGTAATGATGCAACTAAACTGCTGGGCTTTCGGACACTTCAAGCGGAGTGCGTAATCCCAGAAATGATTGTAAGACCTGGGTTCGCGGTTTCAGTGGTGTCGTCGGTAGGACTGATATTCGATCGGTGCGTTACTTACTCTTCGTCAACCGCCACACCTTGTGCAATTAGAAATTGAACCATCTTATAGTTGTCCAACCCGCCGTAAAGCGCCCACTGCAATCGTTCTTAGCACTCCCTTTCGTAAGAGTGATGCGCGTGACACACTCACCCTTAGTAAGGAAAATCTCCGAGAGAAGCTGACGTCCATTGGAGACGCTTGTGCACTAGTGAACAAGTACTGAAGGCCGTCTATATCTCCAGCAATAGCATACTGTACTGACAAAGATGTGTCCGGAACCTCTCTGACGGCTTGTGGCTGATAAAATACAATGTTATGGATACGCCAGCTCCGCCCAGCAGCGTCATAGCCGTCAGTGCAGGAGTCGACCAGCGGTGTCTTCGCCATCCACGCTCTATGGATTCTTTCTGCGCAGGGTTGAGAGTCAGACTGGCCGCCTGGTGTGACATCGGGAGTCGAGATTTCCTTCGCCAATGAATTTGTTTGCAGCGGCACATTGCGCTCTTCGCCTCTTCGCTGCTGGGTCCGGTGGCTGTTGTCGGCGGCTGGCAAGGGACTCGGGAAGCAGGTAGTGCACGCGAACTTGTAACCAAGATGGTTGTGAATATCATCGAGACTGCTTCTGTTAGACGCTGGCCAGCTCAGGCGCAAGTGTACAGACCTTGGCGATACATCTAATTGACAGAGCCTCTCCGCGACTAGCTTTGCGAGGCATATGCCTTTGCTCCATCCGCGGCGGTCTAGGCGAGTGTTCAAACCGATCAATTGCTTCACCCAATAGTCTTGGGAATCCTCCGTCATTGTTAGGTAGTGCTTGCGACAATGGGGCCCAACTGACTATTCTCAGCGAAAGTACACTTTAACAAAAGGTGAAGCACTTACACGTGATGAGTAAGTCCGTAGCTCGCACTGGCTCCAGGCCCGCATTAACAAGATCGTTGATTATTGCGTGAAAGGTCAGCACACCTTTGCAGGCGGTTCTTACCACAGCATCTGACTGCGTTCTGAATCCTCTTTTAACGATTGCGTCCAGAGCAAGCGCCTGAACCGGTCGAAGGTCTTGCCTTCTCAACTTCTTCCAGCTTGACAGCAGGGATGCATGGCTGAAAGAGAGATTCAGGTCTATCCGCTTTTCAATATCCTCTAGCTTGCTCTCTCCCAATGCTTTCGGACACGCTTTTTCTCCTGGGACAGGTACGTCTACAGCCGGCCACACCCCATTGGAGATGCAGAAGTCTGCATTCTTCCTCGGCGTCCAACCCTCGCTCGTGTCCGACTGCCGCTTCGATGTTTTGCGTACATTCTGCTTGGAAGGATCGCACAGTTGGATGTGCATTGTGTCTGTTCCGTGGCCGGCGTTGCTGCGCGACGGGCTGCGCAGGCTTTGTGCCCAACTGCGACAGTATGTAGCTGCTCGTGGTTGCTGTGCCGGCGGTACCGCGCACAGCGAAGCTTGGACCAGCCACCGTGGGTTGGTCCGTGACGCGTACGACCCCACGATGCGCCCCACGCGTTTTTGACGCCCATATCCTCAACACCATCCATAGCTCAACGCGCATCAACTGACTACAAGGGACCATGAGAGCGAAGGCCTACTTCCTATCGAGATAGAGAATGCTTTAGGCTTTTCTACAATACCTAGCCCAACTCAAGCACCGAAGATCATGTCGACGAAGGCTTCTCCACAGGAGGGACCTACTCGCTCAATCGCGAACAGATCCTCATGGATTTCAAGCCTAAGGAGCCCAAAGCCTCTGTCTTACCGTCAAATTCTTCGCAGAAGCTAGAGGATGCAAACGCGCGCTACTTCATAAGGCACCTTGACCGTGTTGCTGTGGACAAGACGCTGCCGGAAGCAGCTGCGCTTCGCGTGGCTGTCCACCACTTGGCTGTCCAAGATGAGCTGTTAACGCAGGAGACTTCCAACCCAACTTGCACTCTTCCGGCTAAGAAGCAGCGGAATAAGAACAGCAAAGTGTGTACATGAGCTGCACCGCTGACGGGAAGCTCAGTGACACTCAATTCGGCATTCTGCGGAAGCTCAGCACCGCGATCCCATTCTGATGAGCGACACAGAGGGAAGCCAGAAAGGCCATGACGAAGAGATGCCCCACGCTAGTACGCTCTATAATGAGGGGAGATAGGAAGAGAAGCGTGTGGCTGCTGAACAAGCCTAGATGGAGAGGGAGAAGAAACGCACGGAAGAGTTGCTGCTATGGATGCTCGACAAGAGCAAGGACGCAAGGATAAAGAAGCTCGCAACGCTCAGAAAGCCTCCCATTCGCCTGCGGCTTTCCAGCCGCTCCTGCCGAAGAACAAAGACGAAGGGCTGTTCTACAGCAACTCTGCATAGTCGGTTGATCACAGAAGACTGTCATTTAGTTATATAGACTTCCACCAAGGTGTTCCATGATACATGCTCCCGTGCGAGACGTAGGCTTGCAGCCACTCTTTCAGTGTCAACTTTCGATGTAGTATCTTTTCTTGCGTAAAGCCGACTGGTGCTGTATTATCTTTTTACTTTCTCGTCCTCAGGGCTGTAATGACGACAGCGACAGTCATTACCGATGGAGACATCCTCCGACTGACGGTGAAGATATTCGGCCGTGTCCTCGAGAACCTTTGCTTATTCAGCAGCTACCTGGGCTCTGATCTGCTTCTTCCACATGGCAGCGTAATGGCCATCACGTTCGAGAAGCTCCTCGTGTGTTCCCCGCTCCTGCACCTTGCCCTTGCTCAGAACGAGGATCTGATCCGCGTGAGTGATGGTACTAAGTCGGTGGGCAATGATGAGCATAGTACGTCCGTGCGCCAGAGTTGCGAAAGTCTCGTGGATGTGCTGTTCAGTCTCTGTATCAAGCGCCGCAGTGGCCTCGTCGAGCATGATGATCCTCGGGTTCTTCAAGATCGTGCGAGCAATGGCGACACGCTGCTTCTCGCCACCAGACAGACGCAGTCCGCGTTCTCCGACCTTGGTTTCGTACTTATCAGGGAAGGTGAGAATTTTGTCATGAATGCTGGCAGCCTTGCAAGCTTCATAGACCTGCTCATCTGTTGCTGCTGGATTGGCATACTTGAGATTGTACATCAGAGTTTCGTTGAACAACACTGTGTCCTGAGGGATGACACCAATGTGGCGGCGCACTGAGTCGATCGTGAGGTCCGCGACATGGTTGCCATCGACTTCGATGCTTCCAGATTCGGTGTTGTAGAAACGGTAGAGAAGACGGAAGACTGTGGATTTGCCACCACCTGACTCTCCAACAAACGCTGTTGTGGTGCCGGGCGCGCAATGGAAGTCAAGACCAGTCAAGGCAGCCTTGCGATTATCGTAGGAGAACTGTACATCCTTGAACCTGAGATCACCGTTGCAAGCAGGCAACTCGCTGGCCCCCTCCTTGTCAACGACTGTCGCCTGCTCCTTGAACAATTCGAGCATACGCTCAGAGTTGATCATCGCAGACTGGATCATCCTGTAGAAAGTACCGAAGAAGTTGAGCGGGCTTTGGAGCTGACCCATGAACACAATCAGTGTAACGAACTTTCCGCCAGTGATGGCTCCTATAGTGACCTGGTAGGCCGCAATGAAACATGTTACGAGCAGACCAACCATGAAGACCATGTTTTGTGTAATGTTCATGATGTTTAGCGACAACAAGACCTTCCGCTCAGCGTCTTGGTACTTCTTGACGGCGTCGCGATAGCGGTTGAACTCATACGCTTCCGCGTTGAAGTACTTGACTGTTTCATACGAGACCATGGAGTCATTCCTGTTGCTGTTAGCGTAGATACTTTTGACGGATTATCAGAACTTACTTGACGGCATCCTCTTCACGATCGGCGTTCACCATCTCACGACGAATCTCGGCATGCCACTGTGCCATTCGGATAGTCAGGTAGATGTACCAGAATGTCACGATGGCAATGACTAGTGCGTAGTAGGCATCATACTTGATCAAAAGGTAACCAATAGCAGCACCCAGATCTAGGAGCATGGGCACTACTGAAAATGTCACCTGCTCAAGGAAAGTGTTGATGGAGCTCCCCTTTCCGAGCGCCGAGAGAACCTCACCTGTCTTCTTGCCAAGATGGAAATCCAGACTAAGACTGTGCACGTGTTCGAATGCCGCAACGGACAATTCGCGGTACGAGTACTGTGACACGGAAATCCATAGCGCAGATCGTGCGGCACCGAGCACACCATTCGTTCCCTGCAGGAAGCGGAAGGCAATGAACAGGCAGATGGTGGTCCACGGGCTGCCAGGAGTCTTGTGCTCGAGGCGATCCACGATGTGACCCAGCTGATCAGGAACGAGTAGGTTGATCACACGCTGTGCTAGAACCAAGACAAAGCACATGATTACCATGTTCTGCAGCTTGCGATCTTTCGAGGGCCACAGGTACGGGAAAAAGACGCCGTAGCCCTTGATGTACTCCCACCAGCTGCGAGTCGGTGCACCAGTTGGTCTGCTCCAGGCAGGCGGCGCGCCCTCGGTGTGCTGGTGCTTGCCACCGACTGGATAAACTGAGCCATATGATCCGTTTCCGTTCGCTCCGTTCGCGTGGCCGTTTTCTGCACGCTCGGCGCTATTGCCCAGAAGTGAGGTGCTCTCCTCCGGAGTTCCCTGCTCTTGCGCCTTCCTCGCCTGTGGCAAAACGACGAACATGAGGTAAAATCTAATGAGTGTAAGCAAAAGAACTATGCGCAACAAGTCAATGGCGACTTCGGCTGCCTCCCACTCTGTCATGTAAAACCACAGCTTTGGGTTTTCGAGATGGCCGGCGGTCGGTTGGTAGTGGGCGTGGGTGTAGAGAGAGAGCGAGCCAGCAACGAGAACGATCTCAAGGACCAGACCTACGACCCATGTTGGGAGGTGAGCGGCGGTCGGTGAAGGCTTGGAGTCGAGGAGGGAGATAAGGAACAGGCTGTAGACGAAGAACGAGCCTACAAGGTAGATCTAGAGCGTCTGTGTTAGCCAGAATCATCCTCACGTTGCTTTCTCGGAAGCAAACATACCACCACTAACTGGCCGCACCACCAGTGTTCACTCTGTTTAGCGAGTGCCTGTGCAATCACCAGCACCAAGTTC
This sequence comes from Lizonia empirigonia, assembly GCA_009982855.1. Taxonomy (NCBI): domain Eukaryota; kingdom Fungi; phylum Ascomycota; class Dothideomycetes; family Pseudoperisporiaceae; genus Lizonia; species Lizonia empirigonia. The sequence goes on along the minus strand of JAADKA010000043.1, from coordinate 28,936 downwards.
GCAAAGAATTTCAACGCAGTAGCCAGCGAGAACCATCCAAAAACTCGCTTTTAAGTCTGTGTAACGTCATCGAGGACCGTCTTCTTGATGAAGTTGCGGGGTTGGTTGCGGGCAGAGGCTTGCCTCCAGGGCCAGTCGCGGTAGGATTGACGATATCAGGGTTTCTTCTTGAAGCGGCTATGCTGCAGAGAGTCAAGGCTGCTAGAAAGAACCCCAGAATAAACAGTGAGTATGCATATTGAAGGATGGCGAGGGCACTGTGTACTGTTGAGGCGTGCCTCCAGCGGAGCTGGCGAACGTCCTCAATGATGTCGTAGATGCGCTCTGTAGGCATGACAAGTTGTTTGGGGCTCGCAAGGAATATTGCAAAGTACTTGCGCGAAAACGACTAGGGCCGTATTCTTCTAAGGATGAAGCTGAAGACTGACGAAAGACAGATCTGGCACTTGTTGCAGGAACCGTGGTGTGGAGAGGTCTGCATAGAGTGTCTTGAGAGTGGCGCAAATTGAAATGCTATGCGGAACACAAGCCTTAGCAATGGCGCACGTGGGACCGTTGACATTAGATTGTAAGGAGCTACGTCTCAAATGTGCTCTACGCGCAGTGAATCTCATCTTCTAGCTCAGCAAAGATGCATGTGCAGAGGACGAGTTTACCTGCAGGCCAAGCTCAAAGTATCTCAGCTCCAGGAGTGACGGAGACACGGAGGACAAAGGTCCCATTATCATCTGGGAACAGTCAATTCATACAAGCTTGTCTGTCTTAGTCGCAGCCTCACCTGTGCGACGAGAGACACAAGAATAGCAGAAAAATAGGCCATTGAGTAGGTCGGCCTTTCGGACTGTGACTTCTCCATCAGCTCCGTTGGGCGCAGTCCGCTAGGCTCGATTTGTGAATCTCATGGGTGCAGTCCGCTAGGCTCGATTTGTGAATCTCATGGGTGCAGTCCGCTAGGCTCGATTTGTGGATCTTATGGGTACACTGTGCTGGGCTCAGTTCGGGACACCCAGAGTGTGAGAGAAAAGCACCTCGCATGATCTCGTGGGCTCACCGGTTGCCTTCTCTCCAAAGCTCACTTCTGTGTTTGCCTTGTCTGCCTGAGCGTGCGGCAGACCGGGGAATGTGCAACAGATTGGATTGACTCGGGGCAGAGCTATGTCGTACACAAGACCACCGCCGCCTACAGGCTTGGGCGGGTACAGGCTATCTAGTACATCCTCTCCTTGATCTGCTGTATGCAGATTCTCTGACGCCTTCCAGCTTCTCCCAGTACAGTTGCCAGTCGCGTCGAAACGCTTTCTTTTCCATACAATGATCAGGTCCCTCCAACGCTTCCGTGTTCATACACCGGTCAGCCCCCTCCACCACCTTGGACAGCTGCCCAGCAACCCCAAGAGCCGTACGGGCCTCCCGCACCCCAAGATGTTGCAAATGGCTATGGACCCAGGCGCAAACAGGTTCGCGCTACGCAAGCTTGTAACCACTGTCGAACACGAAAGCAGAAGTGCGACGAAGCCAGGCCATGTCAGTTCTGTATGGAGAACAACTTCGAATGCCAGTACAAGGACGTACCACCTCCAAAGTATGTGGCAAACCATCAGGCAAACGGCATTCACTGACACTTACCAGGCAAAATCGAAGCATGATGCAGCTCCAGGAGCGCGTGAACGACATCCGCAAAGTGCTCGAGAACCTCGTAGGAGAGTTCACTTCATGGAGACAGAGTGTCGAGACTAGACTCCCTCTAGCTCAAACTCGCAACCAAATATCGAACATTGCTTCACCAGAGACAGGAATCGCGGCACCCAACAGAGATCAAAACATGTCTAGATTTCCCACACCAGCTCAAGGTCGGAATCAAATGCGCCGCATTAGCAACATGAAGACAGAGTCTCCCAACATCCCGAATTCGCAGATGTCTCCAGTAGCGGCACAAGCATCTACTCCAATCAAGCAAGAGTCAATGTTTGCGCCACCTCAGCAGCCAACAACACCTGCTGGCAGCGTCAGCAATGAAGAAAGTGAAGCAACAGAACAACCCCCCAGGCGAGCGATCGGATTACAAAGCGACCACACCACGCCAGCACATAATTTGTTCGAGGAATGGCACTCGATGGCAGGCTTCTACCGATCCATCGATTACATCGAGAAGTTGATCGAAGGCGGCCACGAAGTGTCAGAGTATCCAATGCTGCTTGAGCAAGATCGAGGCCTGCTCCGCGTCTGGGGAGTTGGTGAGGGTCAAGATCTCAACAATGGAGCCCAAGGTCCAGGAAGCCTAGGCAGCGGCGGCGATGCCGATGCTTCCTCTCCAGCACCGGGCAAGGAAGGCCTGTGGGGCTGCCCACCTGCTGATAACTCTAGCCCAGGAACCGTGCCTGGCGAAATACCCAGCAGCCACCCTCGACGAGAAAATGATGGTGGGCTTGGGCCCGACGGCAGGCCTGACTTTCGTTCACACGTCCTTTGGGAGTTGTACGACTCTTACATCGAGAACATCCACAAACTGCATCCTTTCATGAATGCGGGTGAACTCAGAAAGATGATCAAGGAGTTCAGCGAGCAGTACAGTCCTGACATCAACGCCAAACACACTGGATCACCAACCGCCAACGCCCTAGCGAACCACCAACTCAGCCAGGGCCGGAAGCGAAAGCGATCCGGTAGCGCGTTTGGCGAGCCCTACTCTGCTAAGGGGGCGATTGAACGATCCTTGCGCAACGCCCTCGTCCTCCTTGTCCTTGCACTTGGCAAGGTTTGTGCTCACCACGAGCCACTACCTTCGCCTCAGAGCGACAAGATGTCACACACAAACGGTGGTTGGGGTGTTCATGCTGACGGCAGCTTCAACAGCGACACTTCCGATGACAACAGACCACGCAATGTTGACGCCTTGCCTGGTATGGGCTACTTCGCCTACGCAACCGACATTCTTGGAAACCAACAGGGCGGCAACACAGTGGCACACGCACAGGCAATGATCCTGGCAGCGCTCTACTTGAGTCAGTTCGCTCGAGTCCTGGAGAGCTGGAGCTGGATTAATAACGCCTGCCGCGTCGCCCTCGTCCTTATCAAGGCGGACTATCAGAAGCTCGACCGAAATTGGTACCTGGAGAACAAGGCTTCTTTGCCACCCAAAGAGCGCCACAGGCTCAATCTTGTCATGTGTGTATACTGGACATGTCTCCAGCTCGAGTCAGATATCTTGGCCGAGATGAGCACGCTGCCACCGAGCAGAATCACAGACTTCCAAAGCGAGATCGCTTATCCGGACGGCGTCTATGAATCGGTCCCCATTAAATCCGGCACCGGCGTTGAGGAGACGATATTTGCCGGCCCACAGACACAGGAAGGCTCCATGTTTATGTACTCGAGTCAGATCTGGCTTCGTGTGATTCTCAACGAGGCACACAACATACTATATGGCAGAGGTAAGTGTCACTTGGTCTCTCTTGTTCCCGACGGTGCTGACAACAGCAGACGCTCGCCGGAGATTTGATACCCACAACATCAAAGAGATCGCACACCGTGCGACAACTCATATAAGCATCTTGGAAGACTGGAGGCGTGTACTGCCGCCTACGCTGGCTTGGAACGACGATGACCCGCCTGCAACCGACATCAACGTCGCACGTCTACGTGCGAAGTACTACGGATCGATTTACGTGATCTTGCGGCCCTACCTGCGCGTCGCGAACCACTTCATCGACTTCCCTCCCACGGGTGCAAACGCACGGGCTTCTCACTACAGCTCTCCTGCGCCAACGTCTGGCGGATCATCTAATAGGAACGTGCATCTTCTGGTTGACCTATCAGACGACCAAAGGAGTATCATCGGCGTTGCTGCCAAGTGCATCAACGCCGCAATCCAGAGTACGATTGCTTTTGACCGTGTTGGTGCTGCTCCCGGCAGCAAGTACGTAAAGTTCGATGCCAGCGCTCGTACTCGTCGCTTGGTAGTGACCAACATCTTTGGCACCATGCATGCGTAAGTCAACGTTCAACATGATGCAATCGCGCTTGTTACTAATGGTCGATAGTCAATTTGGAAACATGCTTGTCCTTGCGGCAGTCTTCAAGTCTCAACTTTGCAGATACCTACCACGAGACACACAGCTCACGAAGAACAATCTCATACTGCTGATGGACCGAACCTGCAGAGTTCTTGGCGAGATTGCACCAAACTCTCCAATTCTATGCATGGACATAAGGATTCTACGGAACATTCAGAAGCAGCTCGAACTGTACCCATAAGTATCAGGTCTGTACAACGCGCTTAGGCGAGAGTACAGGCACCTTCCTCTAATAATCGTGCATAGTTCTGGGGGCTTCGCTGAAATGATGATTTTTAAGTCACATGCCTCATCGACGCTGTTAGGCCAACAGGGCGGTAGCAGCCCCAAAGCCTGTTCATGTTCTAATAGATAGTTCCGCAAAGGATAGATTTACCAGTTACTTAGCAGTGGCAAGCTTAATGAGAATCCTCACAAGTTACATGTTGGATGCAAAATGGTAGAGTTTGTCTGCGATGTTTCATTTTCATCCTAAGGAATCTTAATTGAGGGGATTTCAGAGTAACTGAGTGGCATGTTGTTGTTGTAGGCAAAGGTGTTGCTATCCGGCTGATTTGGCAGCATGTTCGGAAAAAACCACGGATTCCCTGGGGAAGCAAAATATTCGTTGGACTGCGCGAAAACGTTTCCAGCGTAAAGGCCAGGTAGATTGTTGGCCACATGGCCTGCAACCTGTGTAGCAAGACTTGTTGGAAGACCTTCCCTGAAGTCTCGTTTCGTTCGAAAACATTGTCCACCATCTTCTATTGCCTCAGCATGGCTACGCTTCTGACCACAAAGCTTGTCTAGCTTTGCAGACTTTGCATGTCGCTGCGCCGGGATGTGTACGAATCCTCGCTCGCCATATTTGCGGACGGAGCTGAGGTTAGGGATGGGATTAACTACCTTCATATGCTCAAGAAGGAGCTGACGTGGAGTCTTGCCATCCGCAAGCGCTGTCGTAGGTGTATGATTTAGTAGCTCAATAGCGTACTGCGCCGCGTACGGCCACAGTTCTTTAGGTAGATGAGGAGCCCCAATCATCATCCACTGGCTCAGGAACAGCGTCAACAACAGAACCTATCTTTACTGGGCTAATGCTCGGTGGAACTTTGATAAAACTTCCAAACAATGGGCCAACCCAGAACCTTGGTCAGAGTCCAAAAAACGACCGTGCATACCATTTCCTGGTCTCCCATTTCAACGGTGTCTGGCTGTCCCATCGGTGTAGCCTAGGACCACATCACATGACTGCTTTGCTGGCATGACTAATGCGTCTGCATCATTGATCATGCTTGCGTCTGACATGATCGAACTGAACGCTTCTCCAGGCTTCTGCTTAAGAGGCTGTGAAGGGTCAAGCAACGTTCTTAGGGCGTTATTGATCTTGTCTGCTGACGTCGCTCCGCAGAAGTCGTCTAGGCAGCCAATATGATCCATGAACGTAGAAGCGTTGATGTCCTGGGTACACTCCGCTAGGCTCGATTTGTGAAGCTTATGGGTACACTAGCGTTTCGACTCAGTATGCTTGCACAAACTCGATGGCTAGAAAGGACGTGCCCTGTCGTCGTCGAGCAAAGCCTTACCGAACTGGCAAACACGGGCTGTTACATCCACTGCCTATCCCCTGAGAAGTATTGGAAGTCCATATCGACGGATTACATTACTTATCTCCCACCAAGCACAAACAATGGACGTACGTAGCAACGTAGAAAATGGCCAAGTAGGTGACTAAAATTGCATATTAAGTGCTCCGTGTTAACAACGCTTAGCTAGGGAGAATACTGTCTTATTTCGTACCAAATTTAGCGTTCAAGTCACTTTCCATGGAGATGGGAATGGGTAACGTGCACTTATTAAGGCTTGCAGCTGCACGATTTCAACGCCACAAAGGACATTGAACACTATGCCGCATCAACGCTAGTTAGCCCCCCCCCCATGGATCTTTTTTTCTTATATCTACAGTACCGAGTGCTTGTGTGCAAACCGTGTGCTTTTGCTGTCTCTCCCCCGCATCTCGCTAGCCAAATCAAGAACGATATGCGTATGAGGCTTGTCGCGACGCTGGCCTTGAATTCAGCAGCTCCAGAGCGCAACTGTCGGCCGTTTCACTAGCTGAACGCTTGTGAGAATCTGCTGCCGTCATCCAAGGAACCAACTCTGCTGATCTGAAGCTCAACCGTGGCTATCAATGCAGTCGCTGCACATTCATCCTGTCAAAGACTAGCTCGGCGCGTGAGTCCATGCAGTGGCACTTTAACCAGCACCGCCCCAGCCTGCTCCCGGGGAAGAAGGGTCGACCAGACTGTGGTTTCAGGTCAGATACAGAGCGTGTTCAGGCTATTGGCCAGTGACCGTGTCATCCCACTTGAACGATCGAGAGGACCAGGCGCGCGACGTGCTTGTGACACCTTGATGCTGCACGCAGTCGTACCCACATGTCAACGCCGTCTCTCGAGGATGACAGATCGCATTCTCGGCACTTCAGGTCATCCTCAAGATGGAGAGACCTTGGGGACAGGGAAAATCCGGAGCAACTGGTTCCTCTGGCCGGCCCGCAAGTGGCGCCGCTCATAATGACCTTGGCTCTGAGGGTTGGAGATGTATCGCTTCAATTGACAGGAGACGTTAGTCCAGGCCGGCTTAGCGAGAGAGAGCGAAGGAAGTGATTTTCGACGTGCGTACGGCGGCACGGTAAATGACTGCGATTTATCATTTCTTGCGGTAGAAAGGTACCGGCGGCCCAAGCTGCTCGGGCGCCTGCTTGATGCAAGGAGAGCTAGTGCCAAAGTTTCAGCCTATCGACCGAAGAGAACCGCGACGATAATACCGAACGCCCACCCGGCAGCGTACCTTTCTCGCAGCAATCACACACATTCAGACATCACCACATACGTGAACAACACAGGGAGGTGAAGCAACACATCAAAGCCCTTGCATATATTCGCAAACCGTTCCCCAGTCCCACGTTTCGGCCCGCCTTTTCAAGTCGAACGTTCTGAACTTTAGCGCGAGGCTCTTCGTCAGAGAGAGGAGCGCAAGCGATCCAAGAAGCGTTGGAGGATCATTTTATCAGCCTGGCGTCGCTCGCAAGAAGTCATCAAAATTAACGCCTTCACGGGTTCCAGCGCCGTGGGCGCGCGGCCGCCAATGGTGAACGGTGCCGAGCGTCAGACCATAGCCACCATAAATGCTCCGCAAATACCACTTTCTCCTTCAGTCCAGCAGTCGCCTGTGACCCAGGCGAAGCCGTCAACAGTGGGAGCTCGGTCTCCATTGCAGACACCGGGGCCTCTCTATGCTCATGGTCATGGTAGTGCAGAGGCCACCAGTCGACGGCACGAAACAACAAGAATGCGATCTTCAATCGCTTGCACTAGATGCCGACGTAGCAAGACCAAATGCGATAACAACGGCATTCGCGACAGTACTGGCGCCCTCGCTGCTTGCAAGTCATGCGTGGCGGGCAAGAGACTTTGCGAATATCCCGCACCACAGCCAGCAAACATTAGCGATTCGCAACGACGTGAGAGCACAGTGGCACCGGCTGGCGACGAGGTGAGTGCAATATTTTTATTTATGTCTTTTTGTTATGTCTTGCATCGTTTGTTGAGAAGCGAGGACCAATACTTCGTCTTCGCTCGTTTTGTTCAATTTAACGTGAGATCGTTGGCCGAATGACACACCGACCTCAGCTTGTTTCCAGGCTGCGCATGTTGATCTCATTGCTCGATTGTTTTTCTGACCAGCACGTAGGCACCACCGAAGAAGCGGAAGCGACCTATCTTGCCTCCATCAAGCATCCCATCTCGCAGCAAAGGTCGTTTGGGAACCCTGGAGGACGCTCTTGAATCACCCCTGTTCACACCCAAAGTCTGGGAGGAGCTCGTACGTCATGTTTTCAGATGTGCGTAACCATACTAACTTACCACAGTGGGCTGTTCATGAGAAGCATTACGCAACAGAGTTTTCATTCCTCCACAAGAGGACGTTCCTCGGTCCTCTCCAAAGACTACCGCCAGTTCCATCGTCAGAGAAAGTACTCGACCCTCAAGGACAGCGCAATCATGATCCTGCATTAGTCTTAGCATTCCTGACGCAGACTGCTCCATTCCACGAGGAGCTTGTAAAGCAAACTGATCATAACAGTCCTTACGAGGCTGCCGAGTTCTACGCAGCAGCCACACGCAAACACCTCAACTACGACTTCAGCGGGGAAGGCAACACGGCCATGCAACAAATCCAAGCGTTTCTTATGCTTGGCTATCATGAGTGGGCAGCATGTCACAGCCGCAATGGTTACATGTTGATCCGGACGGCGGTGAACTTTGCACAGATGAACGACTACCAGTATGACGAGGACTTGGAAAAAGGAGAAGACAATAAAAATGCAGCTTCCAAGCGTGACCGCTTCATTCGACAGGAATCACGGCGTCGTACATTCTGGAGTTGCTTCATTCTGGATCGCTACTTGAGCGTCGGTTAGGGGTGATAGGGCAGCCTCTAGGGCAGCATCCTTTGATGCACCGCCCCTAGATTGTTTCTAACGCTTGTTCTTTACATAGGGTACTTGGGGAGCTTTTCTCTTCCCTTGTTGGGTGTTTTAAGTCGCTTTGGCAGCCTCTTTCTCTGCTTTTTTGCGTTGTTGTTCAGCCTGCTTCTTAGCCTTCTCCTTCTCCCTCTCCTTAAGTCTCTCTCTCTTATCACGCCTCTATTTAAGCTCAAGTTGCTTCTGAATCCTCGCATCCTCCTGGTCTTGTTTCCTCTTAGCCTTGTCCAGTTTCTCCTGCGCTGCTTGCTGCTCCATGACTGTCCTTCTTACTCTTGCTTTTCGAGCGACATGGTGTTGTGCTAGGAGCTAGATAGCGCTGATGGGGGTGTGTAGAGCGCTTAGACGATGTGCAGAGCACGGGAGGCAACGCTCAGAGCCAGTCAGGTCTGATGCGATGGCGGGGAGCACCTGGCTTGGTCTGATACTGTTCCACTTAGACCACAGTGTGCATAGAGGATCATCCCTGGCAGGAGTGAATGTGACGACTAACGATATCTTGCGCAAATCACACGTCCACGGCACCGGGTCCGCTTTCCCATTCGATAACACAACGGTTCTTCGCGCCTCCTGTGCGGCCGATCCAAGCTGTTGGGTTCACGAATTTGTCAGAGAAGAATGGTGGTGCTCCAAGCAAGTCAGTGCGTCGAGTAATAGCCCCACGTAGTCATCGCCCAGGCCGCTTCACGTGAGCGTGTGTGAGCTGAGGAACAATTTCGGCTGCCGGCCAAGCAGTGCCGCCTTACACGCCAGCGCTGCCACGTGCCTGGCTCTAGGAGACGAGTTCTGCGAACTCCAGCTGAACTAGCCGGTCCTAATTTACGGCCACTGCTTACGACTCACAGTCGCTGATGGCCCACGCGCAAAGGACCACAAGTTGCCAACATTCAGGCTTGTCCTTCCAATAGCTCCAAGCCCTGATGCAGACGCATCCCCGTCCCGCCGGGCTGTCCGATGCGGCGCAGCAGGTCTCAACCAATCGCACGTTACCACAACACGAGGCTTCCAGCATGTGCACGAAAACGTGGTGTGTGAAGTCACTTCTCCACAGCTCCCGCTCAAGGATCAAACGCCGACTTTTACCGCTTATTGGCGCACAAATAGCCGCCCAGCTCTTTGTTTGTTCAGAAGGGGTTGCCCACAAGGTCAATATCAGCACATGCCGGCAATGTACTGCTGAGAAGACCAAAGCCCTGAGTGCCACAGACCTAGTCTACTGTCTTGTATTCAACAGCTTGCAAGCTGACGAGACGTTCATCTTTAAGCTAGTCAAGTGTGGCAGTAGGGCAGCTGCCATTGCAGAGATCTTTCACGCTACTGGACTCCATGGATGGAACATGGTCTTTAGCTGTGTCCTCACCAAGACCTAACACGAGACATTACTGTCCGAGCATGTAATCTGGTGGCTTACTCTAACACTACGCCACAACAGCGGTCCTACATACCAGACCGGATACTCAGCGTTGCCCGCAGTATCGTTGAGCGATACGAGACACCTACCCCTTTCAACTGACGCTCACTGACAGGCGTCACCTTGCCTGCCCAAGGCATCTGATGCATCCCTGCCCCAAGACGGGCGTTGTTCGAACAAAACCTACAACTGGGCTATCCTGCTAGCTGGCTTACCCACTTTGAGGGTGCTTGTACTGCCCCGAAAAACGTCTGAAGCGAGATCGAAGTGTTCATCGCCTCACAACTCATTACATCGACAGCCCAGATTTTGCCGAGCAGCTAGCTCAGCAGCCCCTTTCCCCAGACCAGCCAGCCTACAATATCACTCCTCCCTCGACCCCGTGCGCCAAACGGACCTCCAGGCTGGCGAGGGCCTTGATCAATGGGAGCGAAAGCTCGAGTACTTTAGGGTCAATCCTACGACAACCCTTGAACGCCTACAGAAGGAAAATTTCACAGTCTACAACTTGATATTTAGGACATTCGCCCACTGAGTAGTACACGAACGTCAGGAGGCTGTGCCAGGATGCGGAACACGGTGACGCCTCAGACACAACATACATCCGAAATGTCTGGCTACCTTGAAGGAAAGAGACACATGATCGCCAATGTGCTTGAGTCAGAAGCTAGAACAAGTAAGTGTGAGCCTCCCTGGCAGAACGATAAGTACAGCAGCAACGGGCCTCTTTACCAACAATTATGAAGAGATTCTCTGGCACGACTGCCTCTGACAGGCAAGGAATTTCGCAGAAGGTACCCCAATAGGTGTAGAGTCGATACTACTACATTATAAGACTCAAGATCGCGATGATGCATGCAGCTAATCATACGAAGACCTCATCTTATATAGGGTCCGGTGTGGTCATCCATACCACGCCTACTTTGTAGCGCAAAGCGACCACAGGCCCAAACTGAGAAGGCACCGCCCCTTTCAAAGAGTACAGTCCGTCATTGTTATCTGAAATTGCGCACACAATGCCAAGTATCCGCCGCTCTCACTGTTTCCCAATGAGAAGCCCTATGAACCTTATATAGCGAGCGCTCGCAACCCACTTCGAGCAGCCATGACGCCCCCGCGAACTTAGATTCTAGTGCTCTACTGCTCTTCACACTCTCGCTTCCTCCTCGATCGATTAGCTACTGCACAGCGGGTAGGGTCGCCGCCCAGCCTTTCTACCCGCTCTCGGCAGGACAAAGCCAGCGCGCAGGGTCATCGCAACGCATCCGCGCCACAGCCGCCACAACAACAGCAATCCACCGTATCTTAGCGCCGCTGAATCGTCGTTCTTGAACACGTCATTGGCCTGTTCGTCGTTGCAGGGCTTATGGCATAGGCTTGCACTTTCAACTAGCCATAACGTTAACACTCGTTGCACTTCATACCATGTTCAGAGCCACAGTCGAGTATCCGCCCTTTATTGTGCCCAGCGATGCTATCCCAGGGCCTCAAGTCGACCAAGCTCTTGGTTGCGTTAGGGGTATGTTTTAGTTAGGGACGAGATATACCGGACACTGCGTATTGTTCAGCATAGCGGCTTGGTTGAGTAGCGTTCGCAAGTCGGTCGCGTTAGATTCCTGCAAGCTAACAGCTCCAAAATTTGTATATGTTGATCAGCGCGCTGAGTTGCATGTTGACACCAATTTGCAACCGCGCAGCTGATAGGGTTGATGGTGTTAGGGTTTCGTGTTCAGAGGTTGGGGTTAGGTTTGTGACGTCGCAATACCCCAGACCCCAGGGTTCGGAGTCGTTCCGAGATAGCGAGCAGCGACAGCCAACGCCAGATACGCGATTAGCTGCATCACGTATACAGGTAGGAAGACGCGTCCACAACACAATAAATAACGTAGAGTTGTCAAATAGAACGAGCTTTGGTGAGGTCGGATCTGTACAATCGAGCAGGGACCACCTGGCTTGGCACACTTGAAAATCACTCACGGAACCACGGTAGACAGCAAGAAGAACACCAATACAATCATCAACCCATCATTACCTATCCATCATACCATCTAACAATTAAGAGTCTCACTGCCGCGACCGACGCAAAATGGCACAATCTACCAACCGCGATCCTACAATAACGCTGAGGGACCACACCGACTACACGGGATGGTTCACGCAACTACAAGCCAGATGCGTAGTTCACAACATCTGGGACAAAATTAACCCAAAATCTAGTGTCCTAGAAACACCGAAACCTCCGCCTGTACGGGCGCCGATAGTCTCAGACTACACGCCGGCGGCTAACATCGACATCCCGATCAGACCGACCGAGCTATCGACAGGAGGCCAAAAGGCATTCAAGGAAGACCTTGAGTATTACAAGATACTCCTCGAGCAATACAAAAGCGACCGCCACGAATACGAAAAGGAGCGAACAAGCATGCAACAGATTGTCGCGTTCATACAATCCACAGTGTCACCACACCTGCTGCGCACGTGTTGCCTACCAGATAAACCACTCCGACAGTGGATTACCGACTTACAAATGACTGTTGGAGTCGACGAACAAATTGAACAAGAACGAGCCCGAGACCGATACCTCTTGGCCCTCAAGCCGATGAGAAGCGTGTCACAATGGGACACATGGCTAGCCGAGTATGATCAGGCAGCTACAGAGGCGGAGACATATCGAGTCGCTGAATTATCGCAATTGAATGTGATAACAAAGGACTTCCTGGCAGCCGTAAACAAAGTTGCGCCCATATGGTCCACAAATTTTCAGGACAATGGTAGATTTGCAACTGGCATGAGCCGGAAGGAGATGATGAAACGCTTCCGAGAACACATGATGGTGCATCATCCTCTTAGATCAGGGAAACACAAGGCCTTTACGGCTGATGATGCATCGTTTCTCGCTGAAGGGGGTGCAACCTCCCAGAGCAATGAAGGGGACGCCCAACATGCTGAAAGCGCGCCATCTGGCAACCGGGGAAGACCTCGTAATCAACGTACGACGGGTAGGAAAACCACCACGTCTAAGCGGCCTTCAGATCAAGGACCCGCTACCACAGGGGGAGCAAAATGCCCTGCATGTGGACAACGCCATACTATACGGGACTGCTACTATGTCAATCCAGACAAGGCACCCGAATGGTGGAAACCAAACGAGACTATTAATGAGCTCATAGATTTCAAGCGTCAAAATGACGCGTCATTTCAAGGACTTCTCCGCGGTCAAAGCAGAACCCGGTCAAGAACCCCAAATGTGATCAAACAGTCGCATACCCCAACACCTCCGACGCCCGAAACGAGAGAAGAATGACTCGAAGGCCGGAGAATCGCTGTTGTCAAGGCAGTCTTCAATGCAGCACCAAACGAAAGAAGTGTAACGGGCTGAGCCCGAGGTCATATGACTAGGCCCTGTGGCCTAGCCGCCTTTCCCGCGAGCACGTGGACCGTGCGCCAGCTTTCGCAACGCCAGAAAGCTACCCAGCTTCCTCCTTTTCTCCTTACCTTGATTGTAAATAGCATCTTGACTAGGTAGCTGGAATCCAGTTCCTAGAGACCGTTCACATACAATCAAGGTCAAGAAGAACCTACAGAACCGTGGCCTGCCACAGCTACCGAAGAAAAAATTAATCAGCGCCATGACAGACCCAACCGAAGACACCGCCATGTTGACCAACGACTCCAACCTGTTGCTACAGCTCTTGCTACAGAAGCTCGAAGACATGAACAGCAGAATGGAGAGGCTGGAAACCTTACCGCAAGGGACATCTCAAGTATCCGAGCACGAGACAGACGCCGCTACCGTCCCAACGCCGAGGCCAGAACCCATGAACTCGTCCGTCCCCATGACCACAAAGCCACGCCATAGCTTGCCCCACCCTCCTACGTTCGGTGGCAACAAATCACAATGGCGAGGATGGAGGTTGGAGATGGAGGGCAAGATTGAGGAAGATGCGCAAGCAATCGGAAGCCTCAAAGCTCAATTGCGCTACGTCTACATGCGCCTCGAAGGAGCAGCGAAAACGAATGTGACTACATACTGCGAGATGCAAGTCAAACAAGAATTTCCAAACCCTTGCGGGCTACTCGACCGTCTGGAGCTCCTCTACGGCGAACGAAATCGGAAGGAGAAGGCGATCCAGAACCTTTACTCGATACGCCAGAAGGACGAAGAGACGTTTATTTCCTTCTACCCGCGGTTTGAGAAAGAAATGGCAAACGCTGACGCAGAGAGCTGGCCCGAAAATGCCAAAATCTCTTACTTGCGCAATGCACTGAGCAGTAAGATGAAGGACAGGCTTGTCGGCACTTCAGGAACCGAGACAAGCACATACGCAGGATTCGCTCAGAAGTGTGTAGATCTCAGCAATGATATGGAACTGTTTGGTCAGTGGACAAAGAAGGCCAGCCGTCACAGTAATCGTACGACCGAAGACAACCTGTTCCCTGCGCTACCGGTGACGTCGAGCGACAGAGCGACCATGTCAGCTTCCCGTGAGGATATGATGGAATGGGAACCAACACCTGCAGCCCAGACCCAAGTCAACGCTACTCGCATTGGTAGCAGAACAAACACAAACGGTTATCATTCCATGCGTCCGGAGGACCAGCTGTTGATTGGAAAGCGAGCCAAGTGGGTGGACCAGGAGGAGATTGATGCCCGACGCCGCGACAAGCGCTGCCTTAGGTGTGGTCGTAGCGGATGCCGGATGGCTACCTGCCCGCTAGCAGCTGCTATCCGACCATCACATTCCACGATCAGAGCTGCTTCAAGCACTTTGGTATCAAACGCTGCCGTTGAAGACACCGAAGAAGTTGATCCAGATCAATGGGACGACGCGGCAGCTCAGAGAGAATGGAAAGAGTTGGGAGAAGCTAAGATGGACGGTGATCCCTTCATTGTAGACATCAGAATCAATGGGACAGACTTTGCTACTGGACTTGTTGACTCAGGCTGCCTTTGCTACTCCGCTATAAGCGAACAACTCTTTCGATCTCTGAGACTGCCATCCCTACGTATAACACCACGACGATTGGAAGGTGCTGCTGGGAAGAACACAGAGTCGACTACGATCTTGGACACTGTCACTTATGCCGCAATTGATATTGACGGACATCAACAAGCACGCATTTTCTTCTACGTCGTTCCTGGCCTTACATACGACGTAATCCTTGGGAAACCGTGGCTGGAAGACGCTAACGTCACTATCTCTGCGAGGAGAGGCTGTCTAGACATTGGCGTATCAAACGTTCGCGTCTGGAATCGCAAGAAGACATCTTACCATCCACCGCAACTCAAAGCTACCCAGGTTATGGCCGCTGCGTTTATGGCTGAAGTGAGAAGAAGTCGAAAAACGAACCGACAAAACGGTATCGATCTCGACACGGGAGTGTACGCCGTTTCGATAGCAGACATTGAGAAAGCTTTGAAGCCACGACAACGATCAGACCCAAGAACTAAGCTCCCACCCCAGTACCATAAGTGGCTGACGGCTTTCGACCAATATCTCGCCAGTAAACTGCCGCTTCATCGTAAAGGAGTAGATCTACAGATCGAGCTTGAGAAAGACCAGAACGGAAACGAGAAGACCATTCCTTGGGGACCTCTTTACGGTATGAGCCGTGAAGAGCTACTTGTCCTCAGAAAAACCCTTACTGAGCTTCTGGATAAGGGTTTCATCCGAGCCAGCAACTCTCCTGCCGCTGCACCGGTGTTAATGGTCAAAAAGCCTGGAGGAGGGATTCGATTCTGCGTAGATTACCGGGCCTTGAATAATATAACCAGGAAGGATCGTTACCCACTACCATTGTTCACCGAGACACTAAGAAACGTTGCTAAGGCGCAATGGTTCACGAAGCTCGATGTTATCGCGGCCTTCCATAAGATTCGACTGGCAAAAGGAGAAGAATGGAAGACAGCCTTCCGGACAAGATATGGGTTGTTTGAATGGCGCGTAGTTCCCTTTGGACTGACGGGAGCACCTGCCGCCTTCCAACGTTACATCAACAGTGTACTACAAGACTACCTTGACGACTTCGTTTCAGCTTATGTTGACGATGTTTTGATCTATTCGTCAGGATCGCTCCAGGATCACAGGCAGAAGGTTGGCAAGGTACTTCAGCGCCTCACCGATGCGGGACTTCAGGTGGATATCGACAAATGCGAGTTCGAGACAAAGAGAGTGAAGTACCTTGGATACATCATCGAAGCACAGAACGGGATACGAGTCGATCCTGACAAGATCATTGCTATTCGCGAATGGGCTACGCCGTCGTCAGTAAAAGCTGTTCGAGGATTCATTGGATTTGCCAATTTCTACCGAGTTTTCATCCCGGAGTTCTCTGATATTGCCGAGCCGCTCCTCAATCTGACAAAGAAAGAGGTTGTATTCCGCTGGGACGAAGTTTGTAATCAAGCATTTGAGAAGATCAAGGAACTCCTCATCACAGCACCAATACTGGCCCACTTCGACCCAGACAAGGAAACACTGGTAGAAGCCGACTCATCGGGACATGCAACCGGTGGCCTGCTCTTACAGAAAGATGCAAACAACGATTGGCGACCTGTTGCCTACTACTCAAAGAAGCACTCTGCAACCGAAGCTAATTACCCCATCCACGACAAGGAGCTCCTCGCTATCGTTCGCTGCTTAGAGGCTTGGACTCCAGAGTTACACATGGCTGCCAAGTTCACTGTCTTGACTGATCATAAGAACCTGAAGTACTTCTATCGAGAGAGACAGCTATCGGAAAGACAAGTGCGTTGGTCGGAATTCCTCTCACGGTTCAACTTTACTCTCGAATGGAAACCAGGAAAGACTATGGGAAAGCCAGACGCGCTTTCACGACGAGAACAGGACCTGCCTGCAGACTACGACGATGAACGACTTCGATCCCGATTCATTCGACTCTTTCAAAACAAGCACCTACGGAGTACACAGATCCGTTCTCTCGACACGTTGGCTGATATCGATTTCACGAGAGAAGTACGACTATTCGAGGACGAAAGCATGCAAAGGCTCTGGCATGAGAACCGTCAGAAAGACAAACTCTACCAGGAACTTACGACTCTAGTGGCAAACAGAGAGCGCAACCTCCCAACTGAACTACAGAAGGAGAAGTCAGTGAGCATGGCCGAGTGCACTTTGGACCAGAGAGGCTTGTTGCGGTTTAGAGGTCGAGTATGGATTCCAAGTGGCGAACCGTTACGTACACAGATTATCCAAGACATTCACGATTCGCACATCACCGGTCACCCTGGACGAGATCTCACCTACGCGATTCTTTCGAGACAATTCTTCTGGTCAGGCGCTGCAAGCGACGTGCGTCAATTTGTCCGGAATTGCGAAATCTGCGGAAGAAATACGATATGGAGAGAAACGAAAAAAGGCTTGCTTAAACCGCTGCCAATCCCTGAACGCATCTGGGGAGAGATTTCGATTGACTTCATCACCGATCTACCACCATCAGGACGAGACAACGCTACAAACTGCATGGTAATTACTGATCGATTGACGAAAGGAATCGAACTGGAAAGTATGCATGACCTTTCAGCAGAGGCCGTTGCACAACGACTTTTTGAGCGCCATTACCCTACCCACGGCATCCCGACGGCAATTACAAGTGACAGAGGCCCCCAATTCACAAGCGACCTTTGGAAGCATTTCTGTAAGCTCCTAAACATTCAACAACGCTTGTCGACTGGATATCACCCGCAAACCGATGGTGCTACCGAACGAATGAACCAAGAGATTGAGAAGATGATTCGCATTTGGGCCACCTACACGCAGGAGAATTGGTCGTTACTACTTCCAATTATCATAGGAGCAATCAACAACCGTGAAGCCTCCTCTACCGGGCTGAGCCCCTTCTTCTTCATGCACGGATACCACAACGAGCCGATCCAGCTGGTGGAAGAACGTATGGTTCAGAATGGAGCAACGAAGGACGGTGAGGCTTTGGCAGAGAGTTTCCTTGGGAGACTTCAGAACGCAACAGAATGGGCTCAAGCTGCAATAGCCATGGCGCAGGAGAAACAGCAACGCCAGGCTAACAAGACAAGAACAGCAGCACCCCAGTACAAAGAGGGAGATTGGGTGTTCCTCAACCTACGAAACGTAAAGACGACAAGGCCATCTAAGAAACTAGACTGGCTTCACGGGAAGTACCAGGTAACACGACAAGTCAACTCGCACTCCTATGAACTCGACGTTCCCGGAAAGATCCACCCTGTCTTTCATGTCGACCTGCTACGATACGCGCCAAACGACCCTCTTCCATCTCAAAAGGTTGGAAACACCCAGCCAGGCCCCATTCTTGTAGATGGAGAAGAAGAATGGATAGTTGAACGAATACTGGACGAAAGAACAACAAAACATGGGAGGAATGCACTTAAACAAGCACATGTAAAATGGCAGGACTACACTGAACCGACCTGGGAGCCTGTAGACAACGTTCGCAAGACCCACGCCTGGAAGAAGTGGGTTAAGACACGCGCGAAGAGGAAAGGAGGGGGGTAATGTAACGGGCTGAGCCCGAGGTCATATGACTAGGCCCTGTGGCCTAGCCGCCTTTCCCGCGAGCACGTGGACCGTGCGCCAGCTTTCGCAACGCCAGAAAGCTACCCAGCTTCCTCCTTTTCTCCTTACCTTGATTGTAAATAGCATCTTGACTAGGTAGCTGGAATCCAGTTCCTAGAGACCGTTCACAAGAAGCACTGCAGACTATCCGTTGCGGAGGTCATTTATCCTTGACTCAGGATCAACATGTCATATAACCAATGACCCTGACCGCGTCTATGGTTTCCGTCCACCGCTGCCTGGAGATTACATATGGGCAGGAAATTCCAAGGTGTGGATTAGAGGATATGGGTCAATCGACCTGATCGTGACAAACAAGGTCAAGAAAACAAAGCTGATGCTACAAGATGTGGCTATATGCCCAGACCTTCTGTGCAACCTCGTATCCTTTCGACTGCTACGGCAGAAAGGGATCTGGTGGGACACAAAATCAGACCCGACTACTCTAAGAGGGGCTGGAAACAGGATTATTGGAACCGTGACCGAAATATGCGGACAATGGGTGCTGGAACATAATCCACTCCCACCTGCCACATACCACACACACAAAATTACATCAAGAACTAAGAAAGGACCGCAAAAGGCCTCAGCTGTACTATGGCACAAAAGGCTCGGCCACCCAGGACCAGCCGCAATCGAACACCTGGTACAACAAGCTGAGGGGGTGCGAGTCAAGGGAATTACAACTGTGGAATGTAACTCTTGTGGACGAGCAAAATCGAAACGGAAGATAAGCCGAGCGCCGAGAGCCAACGAGGATGGACCGGGAGAAAGACTGACAATCGACTTCCACTCATACGAAGCTCAGAGCATTACGAAAGAGAAGAGTCAAATGCTAATTACAGACAAGTTCTCGGGCATGCAATGGGATCTCTACTTCACGGATCACCGGACTGCTAGATCAATCATCAAGGCGCTCTCTACATTCATCCTTTTCCTTAAGAACCACTACAACATCTCAGTAAAGACCATTGAGGCGGACAACGAAATAACATCTGTCAAGCCAGAAGTGGAGAGATGGTTGGCTACGCAAGGCATAATCGTAGAGCCTTCGGCACCAGATACACAAGCACAAAATGGAGGCGCCGAACGCTCAGGGGGTGTGAACAAGGAGAAAGCTCGCGCCATGCGACTTGACGCCAACCTATCTTGGGAACTGTGGCCGGAAATCACGAGAGCTGCAGTATACCTCTACAATCGTACGCCAAACTACATAAACAACTGGAAAACACCGTACGAAATATTCTTCACGAGGGTTGCCTTTAGCAATGGAATTGTTACCTCACTACGAAAACCAAACCTGGCACACTTAAAGTCGTACGGCTGCAAGGCGTTTGCGATGACCGACGATACACACCGAGGCAAATCACGCCTCCAACGCCTCGACCCAAAGGCGTGGATTGGTTATCTAGTTGGATACCGATCATCAAACATCTACCGAATATGGATACCTTCTCTCGGCAAGGTGATAAGCACCCGAGATGTTGCTTTTGACGAAGAATCAATCTTCAACGGGACAACCGAGGATCTCATGGACAACCTTATGCATAATACGCTTGAAGAGATAGCGACACACATCAGGACCATCGAACTACCTACTCCCACCCAGCAACAAGAAACGGACTCATTCTATGAGGACGAAGCCCCTGTGGAGTCGTCAGAGCAACAAGACGAAACAGACCCACCAGGCTACTACCAAGGAAGGAAAATTCGGGATAACTACCCGACACCTCCGCCAACACCGCCTCCAGTCGCATTACTCACGCGGCTAATGGCTGGAGACCAACCAAGTCTGACGCAACAAGCGTCCCCAACTACTGTCCCCTGGGCAGCAGCCTTCATGGCAGGGGCCCAAGCCGGTTGCGTTGGAAAATACAGAGGAGAAGCTATGGACAAGGCTAAGGTAATAAGAGTGCTCGCCAAAGGCTTGAAGCCCCACCGAAGTCAGCTTCCTCCTCTGCCAACGTGCCGAACCAAGCTTGAGGATCACCCAATGGGCGAAATGTTCCAAGAGGCCGAGCGAGAGCACCTCGCAAGCCATCAAAATATGAAATCCTTGACTGCATGTGGGTTTACACCTACAAATTAGACAAACACCACCGTTTGTTAAAATGTAAGGCGCGACTAGTAGTCCGAGGAGACCAACAACGGAACATTACCTCGCAAGACACTTACGCAGCCACGCTCGCCAGCCGGTCTTTCCGCATGATGATGGCGATAGCGGCTCACTATGATATGGAGCTTAAGCAATACGACGTTACCAATGCGTTCGTTCACGCAACTATGGACCGAGAAGTATACATGAGAATGCCTCGGGGTTACCAAAAACCTGGAACCATATTGCAGGTAAATAAGGCACTGTATGGCCTTCGCATATCACCCCTGCTCTGGCAGAAAGAGTTCACAACCACGCTCAAAGCAATAGGTTTCCAAGCGGTGCCGCATGAGCCGTGCTGCCTTGTGAAGGATGGGGTCATCATATTCTTTTACGTGGACGATATCATACTCGCGTATCATAAGAAGAACGAGCCAGAAGCACAACAAGCGATTACACGCTTGCAGGACAAGTACACTTTTACCGGGGGGAACGATCTTCAATGGTTCCTTGGTATGGAGGTCATACGAGACCGCACAAACCACAGAATACAACTATCACAGGCAGCCTACGCCGACAAAATAAGCCGACTAGCGGACAAGACAACTATACGACATGACACTCCAATGGCTGCGATTGAACTGAAACCAAGGGCCGGATTGGCAATGCCAACAGAGATCAACAAATTTCAGCGCAAGATCGGATCTCTGCTGTTTGCAGCTGTTACTACAAGGCCTGACATTGCCTTTGCAACATCACGACTCGCCCGTTTCCTATCAAACCCGGGACCTGATCACCAAGATGCGGCGGACCGAGTTCTATTATATCTGCTTTCTACAAGACGACGAGCTCTGGAACTTGGAGGAAATTCAGGACTTCAAATCGCAAGCGATGCCTCATTTGCTGACAATACCTTGGACCGCAAAAGCTCCCAAGGTTACGCCATCAAACTCTTCGGCGGACTGATTGCATGGAAAGCAAACAAACAAGACACTGTAACCACATCGACTACTGAAGCCGAACTACTAGCCCTTTCGCAAGTAGCCAAAGAGGCACTATTTATCTCAAGACTCCTTCGCGAACTCCAGGTTGACCTGGATGCAAACACTGTGATCATCCAGTGTGATAATAAACAGACAATTCGCCTAGTGACGGAGGAGATTTCCCGTCTTCACACGAAACTACGGCACGTGGATATCCACAACCACTGGATCCGACAAGAAATATCTGAAGGAAGGATCAAGGTGGAATACGTGCAATCCGAAGAAATGATTGCCGACGGACTTACGAAGGTCCTCCCAGGAAACAAATGGAAAGGTTTCCTTCAACAACTTGGACTGGTTGAAATCAACATCAGGGAGGTAACGAAGATCGTACCTCTTGAGGAGATCCAAGAACAACTTGAGAACCTCACAGTCGCATAACTACCAGCTACGGAGGGGTTCCAAGCTGAGGGGGTGTGTCAAATAGAACGAGCTTTGGTGAGGTCGGATCTGTACAATCGAGCAGGGACCACCTGGCTTGGCACACTTGAAAATCACTCACGGAACCACGGTAGACAGCAAGAAGAACACCAATACAATCATCAACCCATCATTACCTATCCATCATACCATCTAACACGAGAACATTCCACACGTCCGCAAACTGCCCTAAGTCTCCCTATCCACTACCGCATGTGTTAGATATCCAACTCAAATATGGCATGACCCGTTCGATTAACGTAGTTTATAAGCGAGTGAGCCGTACAAGCGAGTGAGCCACCCCACCGACTTTGCGCACCTCTACACTTGAATTAATTATGACTCAACCAACTCTTTCTCAACACGCTTCTCATGAGGCTGATATACGTCTTGCGATATTAGCTCTTGATACAAATCAAATCCAGACTGAGCGACGTGCTGCAAGCACGTTTGAAGTCTCTCGAGCAACGCTCCACCGCCGACGCGCTGGGAAGCCTACCCGACGCGATTGCCAGCCCAACTCAAAGAAGCTCTCTCAGCGAGAGGAGGAGGTGATTGTCAGACATATACTCGACTTGGATACACGTGGATTCGCGCCTACGTACGCAGCTGTACGTGATATGGCTGATAAGCTGCTCGCTGCGCGCGGCGCAGGTCAGGTTGGCGTCCACTGGCCGCGCAACTTTGTCAAGCGTACAGACAGTCTCACGACGCGTTTCAATCGAGCGTACGATAGGCAGAGAGCTCTATGCGAGGATCCAGCCCTGATCAGAAGCTGGTTTGAGCTTGTAGAGGAGACAAAGGCCAAGTACGGCATCTGCGATGATGACGTCTACAACTTTGACGAGGCTGGCTTTATGATGGGCAAGATCACGACTCAGCTCGTCGTGACAGGGTCAGAAAGAAGAGGCAGGCCAAAGGCTATCCAGCCAGGCAATCGCGAGTGGGTGACGTTGATCGCTGCGATCAACGCTGCTGGCTGGTCAGTCCCGCCGTTCATCATCTTCGCTGGCCAGTATCATCTATCTGCCTGGTACGAGGAAGCAGAGATCCCACGCGACTGGGTGATCGCAGTCAGCGACAATGGCTGGACAAACAACGAGCTAGGAGTAGAGTGGCTGAAGCACTTCAACGCTCACACAAAGACTCGCGTCGTTGGTGCGCGTCGCCTGCTCGTCCTTGACGGCCACGAGAGCCACCACTCTCTTGAGTTTCAAGAGCTCTGCAAGGAGAACAATATCTACACGCTCTGCATGCCGCCTCACTCATCCCACCTGCTGCAGCCGCTTGACGTTGGCTGCTTCTCGCCGTTGAAGCGCGCGTACAGCCGTGAGGTTGAGAGCCTGATCTGCCACCACATGAACCATATCACCAAGCTTGAGTTCCTGCCAGCCTTCAAGGCAGCGTTCAATCGATCGTTCACCTCAGTCAATATCTGCTCAGCCTTTCGAGGTGCAGGCCTTGTGCCTCTCCAACCAGACGTTGTACTATCAAAGCTTGACGTGCAGTTACGTACACCTTCTCCAGCTGCTCTCCCAGAGGCTGTCTGGGAGGCTTGTACCCCGAGCAACGTACGCGAGCTTGAAGCCCAATCAACATTGATAAGTGAGCGCGTTCGAAAGCATAAGAGCTCATCACCAGCTTCAATCATTGAAGCAATTAAGCAGCTTAAGAAGGGAGCAGAGGTAGTAATGCTCTCAGCTGAGCTGATGCGCGATCGGATTACCAGCCTTGAGAAGGCTAATGAGGCAGCGTCAGCGCGCAAACAGCGTAAGAAAAAGCGTATACAGCAGCGTGGAGTCTTAACAAAGGGAGCTGGAGAGGATATACTCGCTCAAAGTGAGGCTGATCAGCAGATTGCTCGTGAAGAGCGTCGGACAGGAGAGCGATCAGGCCGCAACCGCCAGGCTCTAGCGCGCTGCACAAGGTGTAGAGAGACTGGTCATAACTCTCGTACATGTAAAAAGGATATATTAGATACTGCTTAATTCACTCTATACATATCTATATATTGTATCATCACGTTGTTGAGATATACGATCGTAGAGGTGCGCAAAGTTGGTGGGGTGGCTCACTCGCTTGTACGGCTCACTCGCTTATAAACTACGTTACGTTATTATCTCTTATCTATAACGTACAGTGACCGTGCACGCCGTGTACACCTTCGCGCCGTGTACACCCTCACCAAAAATCCACTATACTCCTCAACCCCATAACTCAACACCACGATGTCGTTAGAAGAAGCGCTTAAAGAGGCAGATGTAGCAGATGCACAAGGCAAACTGTCATACCAGGCGGTTGCAAAAAAATACAATGTGTGCCGCACAACTTTGTCGCGACACCACCGACACGTTGTCGCGTCGCGTGCTAACGCTGATCAACAACTGCTTAAACTCCACCCTACACAAGAGCGAGAGCTTTGTGAGTTCATAGTTGAGCTTACTGAGCGAGGCCTACCTCCTACAAGGCAGATGGTACAAAATATGGCTTCTGAATTGGCTGCAGATAGGGTCTCCAACTCGTGGGTTACTCGCTTCCTAGACCGTCACCGCGACCAGCTCCTATACAAATGGGCCAACGCTATCGACGCACAGCGCCTCCACGCCGATAGCAGCGAGAAGTACACACGATACTTCAAGCTTGTGCACTCCAAGATCACCGAATACTCGATTGAGCCACGGCACACGTACAATATGGATGAGAATGGCTTCGCAATTGGCGTACTCAATAGGCGCACCAAACGAGTGTTCAGTAGGGCTTCTGTGGAGTCAAAAACAAGGCGCCAGCCTATGCAAGACGGCAACAGGCAGTGGGTGTCGATACTCGCAAGCGTCTGCGCTGATGGTTCGGCACTGCCTCCAGGCATCATCTATCCAGGCGCTCCTAACGAGATACAATCGACCTGGGTAGAGGATATAGAAGCAGAAAAGCACTCAGTATGTGTTACTGCAACGCCCTCAGGCTGGACGAACGACGAGGTCGGCCTTGCGTGGCTGGAACAAATCTTTGATCGCTATACTCGAGAGAAGGCGCGCAGAAGTTGGCGACTACTTATAGTAGACGGCCACGGCTCGCATATAACCTGGTCCTTCATCAAGTACTGCGATAGGAATAGGATACTGCTACTAGTGTTCCCTCCTCACAGTACCCACACGCTGCAGCCGCTTGATGTAGCACTCTTCTCACCTCTGGCTACAAGCTATACAAACCAGCTCACTAAACACGTTTACACAACTCAAGGCCTAGTAGGCGTGAAGAAGCGTGACTTCTTCCACCTATTCTATAAGTCCTGGACGGAGACCTTTACCCCAAGCCTCATCCTCAAGGCCTTCGAAGTCACAGGCCTATCGCCACCCAACGCAGCTGTAATCGTCGATAGGTTTCGGAATAAGCGCAGGCAGCTGCCTCGTACACCTTCACCAATTGCAGCAGATAACTGGAAGCAAGCTATCCAAATTCTGGGCAAGGTGGTAGAGAATCAGACGCAGAGGAGGTGCAGCGGTTGCGGCGTACTATCTCTCACCTCTCCGCCACACTCAGCTTGTACAGCTTGAAAATGAAGGCCTGCGCAACGTAATTGGAGAGTTTAAGCCCTCTAAAAACAAGCGGAGGAGGCTTGACCTGCAGCATGATAAGGAGTTCTGTAGTGCAGCTGTTCTTTGGAGCCCTCACAAGATCCGCCAAGCCGAGGATCGCTATAAAGCCAACAAGGAGCAAGAGCTGCAGAAGAAGGTAGATAAGGCTCATCAGAAGAAGCTTCAGGCCCAGAAGAAGCTTCAAGATGAGCAGGACAAGCAGCAGAGGAAGGCAGAACGAGAGAGGGTGAGGGAAGAGAAAGCCTACAGGGAGGCTGCTAAGAAGGCTGAGAAATAACAAAAGAAACAAGAGAGCGACGCTGCCAAAGCTATCCAATTGCCTCAAGAGGCAAGCGCAAGGCTTTAAGTAAGCCTTGTACAGAGCCTGCAGCCAAAAAACAGCGTAAGCGTGGTGCAACTCGCGTTGTAGTTGAAGCGTCGCCGTCCCCAGCACCTCCACCAGTTACCACGCGCAGCGGCCCGCGCAACAAGGCCAAATAAGAAATGGGAGCAGGGCATGCACTGTAGGACCTAGTAGACTGTTATAACGAAAAACTCGCAATAATATCTATTGTATGTGGCTCTGCAGCCTCATTTTTCGGGTGTGCAGGAGGGTGCCAAGGTGTGCACGGCGCGAAGGTGTACACGGCGTGCACGGTCACTGTACCTTTCCAACATTATCTAACGTAATCCACCATCGAGTTGGCCACACCATCGAGTTGGCCACTATATGCAGCTACCTACTGTACAACCTTAATATCTCAACACCACAATAAGATAAAATAGTGCACTATAGCTTACATTAATCGCCTTATCTAGCTGCATCTTTCTTGCACGTGCGCTTGTTGTGCCCTGCCTTACACACCTCCTACAGTGGGGAATACCCCTATTGCTAACACCTGCCTGGACCTTCTCTATACGCCTATCTACCTTAACTTGAGCCTCAGCGTCCCTTTGGGCAATTATTTCCTCTGCCTCTGCCTGTGATAGGTTACCACCCTTCTGAATCCGCTTCTTCTTTCGCTTCTTACGCTCAGAAGCAGCGTTGTTGGCTGCTTGAAGCTTGATTACTTCACTAGCTAAAAGCACCTGTGAATGTGCTAGTATTACAGCTCCTTACTGCAACTGTTGCACCATCTCAAGTACTGATTCTTGTGATGAGCTCCGGTGGTCTCTTATCCTCTTTTCAACCAACGTTGATTGAGCCAAAATCTCAGCAGCGTTGCTTGGTGTTTTAGGCTGCCAGAAGGTTGACCCAGGTAAAGGTGGTGTTGGCGTACGTAACCCAGCTGTCTTAAATCCAGCTTTAATGTTGTTAGATGAAAAGGCATCCTTATGAACCTCCTCATACGCAGCAAGAACGCCTTCTTGTCGATATGGTTGATGTGGCTGTTTGCCAAGACATTGATTTCTTCTTGTACGCACGCTTCAAGGCGGCAAAGCAACCCACGTCAAGCGGCTGGAGGATATGGGAGGTATGAGCAGGCATACAGAGAGTAATGATCTTGCTTTCCTCACAAAGGTCTTGAAACTGGAGCGATTGGTGGCTCTCGTGGCCATCGATAATAAGCAGTCGGTAACCACCCACTGTACGGGCTGCTGTACGCTGGATAAAGTGCTTCAACCAGGCAAATCCAATCTCGTTTGTAGTCCAGCCATTATCGCTGACAGCTATTCTCCACTCCTTGTCTTGTTGGTGATACCAGGCTTGGTTGTGGTGCTTTGCTTTGAAGATGAAAAAGGGTGGGATACCCCACCCCATGGCGTTGATTGCAGCAATCAACGTTACCCACTCACGATCACCAGGTTTGGACTCCAAGTGGCTTAACACGTCTCTGAGACGCAGTTACCACCTTGACCGACCCCCAACACCCATTTGGAAGCCTGTCTCATCAAAGTTGTAGGTATCTTCATCCAGGATCCATACTTGGCTTTGACGTTGCGTACAAGGTCAAACCAGGGACTAATAATAGCCAGATCGCTGCACAGGACCCTCTGGTGATCCCGAAGTCTGGTTACCTGAGACTTGACATCAGGTCCCCGGTTAACAAGACGGTATACCCAGTTGACCCCAACCTCACTACCATCACGTACGGCTAGGAGTTGATTGGCCATACTGCGTACGTGGGTGAACGTAGGGGCAAACCCTCGCGCGTCAAGCTTCCTTATGTATTGTATAATCGTCTCCTCTTCGTGCTTTGAAAGCTTTGATCGGTTGGGCTGGATATCGCGTCGTGAAGTTTGACCAGCGCGTCGGTTGGAGAGCGTGCTTCGAGGAACGTTGTACGTGGCTGCAGCGCGGCGCTGACTCATTGACGCGTCGGATTTCATTACTTGGATAGCAAGGATGACTCTATCTTCACGGGGAAGTAATTCAAGATTAGGTTGTTGAGACATCACGATATAATGTAGGTAGTAGGTTGAGTTTTGGTGGGGTGGCCAACTCGATGGTGTGGCCAACTCGATGGTGGATTCCGTTATTATAATCTACCTTTTATAGTTTAACGTACTCCACGGGCGAGCCGATCACACGGGCGAGCCGATCACTCTGCCAAGACCACACCAAACCTCTACCTTACCACACAATGCCTCAACAACACACAAATCTAAAGCCCTTAAAAGAAGCTGTGATACAGCTTGCGCTCCAGGCAATTAAACAAGACGCGACACTTTACATTGCGACGCGCTGCAGCTATCTATAACACGCCTTACACCACACTACACGATCGATACACAGGACGACCTGCACGAGCTGATTGTACGCCGAATCAACCGATTATGGATCAGACTGAGGAGAATGTGATTGCTGAGCACATTCTTGAGCCAGATGCACGAGGATTTGCCCCTCGGCTGGCTGCTGTAGCTGATATGGCCAATTCTTTGCGTGCTGAGCGCAATATGGGCCATGTTGGCGTAAACTGGCCCAATACGTTTGTCAAGCGCCGCCCTGACCTCCAAGTAATGTTCAATCGCAAGTACGACTACAAGCGAGCCCTCTGTGAGGATCCAGAGATCATACAAGGCTGGTTCCGCCTTGTAGAGAATACCCTGCAATTAGGGTCGCAATCAACGCTGGTTCGAGAGAGGATTCAAAGGCATGCAAGCAGCTCACCAACTTCAATGGTTGAGGCCCTTGAAAAGCTTGCCAAAGGCGCAGCTATGAGCGCACAAGCTGGTGTTGGCTCAAAAGGAGATTACTGGGCTTCGAGCAGCAAAATGAG